>VXBU01003588.1:441667-462884 GCA_013400315.1 Bombycilla garrulus | reverse complement strand
GGGGCCGGGCACGGCTGCCGGGGCTGCCCCGCCCGGGCTGTGCCCGCACGGCAGCGGCGAGCGAGCGAGCGCGGCCATAGCGGGGGGCGGCACTGCAAAGGCCTTGTCAGCCCGGCAACAGAAAGTAAAACCGTAGCTGTGCTCGACCTGGCTTCGACCTCTTGGTCACAGGGTTGGTCTCCAGAGCCAGGCCCGCGCAATTCCAGGTCACCTTCCCCTGCAGAGAAAACTGCTCATTCTGTGTCACTGGTGAGAAATGTCTAAGTCATGGGTGACAACCCCGCAGACGCCTGCCAGAACAAAATTGATGTGGTGAATAATAGGAAAAAATTAATGTTTGTGAGAAGCTGGAGCTGGAAAGTGCTTGAAGAAGCCCTTGCTCTCTTCCAGGTCATTTAAGTGTTGTGTTTGGCATAGAAATCATTTCTTTCTAATTTTTTTCCTCCCATTTTTTTTTAGAATACTTAAAAAGTCATGATGTGATTTAAGCAATTCAATAAATCAGGTTCAAGTCTTGGCAGCTACCTGAATTTCTCAAAATTCTTTGAGCATATTGGCTAATTTATAAATTACACAGCAGAAAACTTTACAGTTCTATGAATGTGGGTAAGTTGCAAATCTGTTACAGATAAGGTAAAACATTCAAATTAGAAAGCTCATGTTCTTTAGGTTATACTACTATTCATGGGAGGAAAAATATTTTTAAATATGCATCTATTTAAATATACATATACTTCATGGTGATGTTGTCATATACATTTGAAATGAGATGTTTTATTCTGGATATGTCCTAGAAATAACTTGTAATGGCTTCAGGGGAAAAAAAAAAGCAAAACCCTCAGGTGTTTGCTGAAAGGAATGAATGCCAACATTTGTGAAACAGCATAGCTTGCAAAAGCTGTTTCTCAAGCCACACCTTTTGGTTTCCTCCCACACTTCAACTATACTACTAATGCTAGAAACTGAAAAAGCTCAGAAAGTCAATTCAGAGAGTGTTTCTGCATATTTCCATTAGTGACATAAGGAAAGGCTGTGCGTACAGAGCAGGCAAAAGCACATAATCATTTGAGGACTTAAAAATAATGCTGAGATGTAATATAATACCAGATATCCTTCTTTCTTTCTTTTTGTGGAGACCCCGGTCAAAAAGAGTTGTTTGGGTTGTTTCTTGTATTTGTAGAAGGTTCCTAAAATGGAGTATTTTAGAATATTTATTTTTGCACAGTTGTGAACGCATAGATGGATTCTGAAGGAAGAATTAGTGATAAAAGCCTCTGCCTTCCCTTCACCTTTCTTCCCTTTTCCTTGAAAAAGCATGAAACTGGTTTAAGTCTTGTCTACACGTAAAATGAACTCAACTGTCTCCTATGTAGCAGTCTCACAAGTGTCCATTACAAATTATCGCATAGTTGGTGAATTATTCTGGTATTTGCACTCCAGTTAGAATGAACAATAGTTTTGCTTTCCATTTGACATTGTTTGTGGCATCACATTTGTTTTCCCAACTATTTTGGCAGGCAGCCAGGTGCCTCCCCTTTCTGCACACTCCCTGACTTAGTTGATGTGTTTGTTTGTGTGTCCTCTTCCCCGATAAAATTCTGGTCCTTAGCCAGGTTCTGCCTGCTGGCATCTGCAGCCACCAAGACTGAGCAGAAGCAGCATTTTGCTCCAGCCCTGTATCTTGTCTTGTCAGGTTTGCAGCTGAAGCCTGGATTAAATCCTAATCCTTGTCGCTCCCTAGGGAGAGATGAAGCTGTGGGAAGCTTTAGGGCACAGATTTTCAAATTCCTCCAATGTATTAAGACTTTTAAGGGCCTAATGTATTTGGATCCTGACCAGCACAGCACACTGGTTGTTCTGTGTCAGGGAAAAGCTCTTGTGGATGTGGCCTGCAAGAAAGAGGACAGCACGCTCTGAGAGGGAACCAAGAGGAACTGCACCATTTTAACAGCAAAAGCAAAGTCATGCTGGGTAAGAGTAACTCCAGATATCACAGCAGGCAGGAAACAAGCCTGGCTGCAAGGCAGCTTTGGAAGAAGAGACCCTGGGGGTGCTGATGAGCAGCTCGTTGAATATGATTTCTGCAGTGGGTCCAAATTCATACTGGGCTGTTAGCAAGAGCACAGCCAGTAAGTCATGTGAAATTATTTCCCAGTCTATTGAGCACTTGTAATCCCAAAAAATCAGAATACTGTGCCCAGTTTTGAGCTCTCTACTGAAAGAAAAACCTGAGAATTCAGTGGACGAACCATACAGGGCAGGAGCACTTAGAGGAAGAGACAAACACCTCCAAGGCAACAACACTGGATTTGGTTGGTACAGGGCAAAAGGAGTAAGGGCAGAGCCAGCTGATATTTTTTAAGCTACCTAATGGGCACAGGACAATTTAGAGCCAAATTCTCCTTTCTGGTACACCATGCCAGGGATGAGAGGCAAGTGTCACAAATTGCAGGAAAAAAATCCAGACAGCTAAAGAAAAAAACAGATCTGGTGGTTAAACAATCAGTTTTCCAACTACTGACAAGGATGGGGATTTTGCACTTGACTGGACAAGGCTCTCTGGATCCTGACCCGATTTTGAAGGTTTCCCTGCTTCGAGCACAGATTGGACTAGAGACCTCCCAAGTTTCTTTCCAGTCTAAATTATTCCACAGTTCTAAGAAAGCACAGGACCCCCACCAAGCTCAAGCCACCTGTCCATATGGCAGTAAACTAAACAGATTTGGATACCCGACACCAGCAAGCTCGAGTTTATTTTGGGCACAGCTGATGCACAAGAAAATATCACTATCTGCGTAAAACACCTCTTTGTAGTGATGTAACTGACAGCCACGAGCTCTTGAATACAAAAATGTCTGAGTTTCCATAGAAACTAACTTGGTTAATCCTTCCTGCATCACGCCATTTCTCTACAGTAGAGAATCAAGGCTGTCAGCACAACTTTACGAAAAGACACCTCCAAAATCACACATGCACCTCACATTTGGAGCATCTCTCTGACCTGAATGCTGGGCATCCAAGGGCTGAATACTTGGCTAGGTGTTGATCATACCACACAACACCAACAACAGACTTCAGCACTGTAAATGATCTATAGCACGTTAAAGCACAGCATCCCTCACCAGAAAATAGAGGTTGGGTTAGCTGTAATGGCAGCACAGAAACACCATGGTGTGACAACTGATCTGTGTTGAAAAATGTCATTAGGACAGACACTGCAGTCTCCTCTACCCTATCTATTTTGCCATGCCTTTAACTTTTCCTTCCCCTCTGCTTGTACCGTTCCTAGACCTTGTGCTCTTAAAGGGTAAGGATTTGCAGTGAGCACAAGAGCAAACCAGCATACCAGTTTCTCACCATTTTGCTATTGTTCAAACTACCGTGCATTCTCTATATTTCTCCTGTTCCAGTGCCAACTTCCTCAGTCAGAAGCCACATATTTTTATTATGAAAGCAAGTTTTCTGTTGTTCATCAGAGGAGATTTTGTTTTAAAAATTTACTGTGACTCTTTTCATGGATAATTAATGAGATATTTCAGTTGTTTCAATAATCAGAAGCTGACTTCTACTTTTCTTCATGCCAGTAATCCGCAGAAGCATGTTATAGAAGTAAAATTTCAATACAAGACAACCACACAGAGTTATCTGCAAGTCACTGAGACATTGTAGCTTTCACTGTGTCCACTGCTCATTACCAGACACCACTAGTGATACAGTGAACTTGGTGTATAGTACAGGAAAGAGAAGGAAGCACTCCACTTCCTTCAGCTCCCTCCATTGCAAGGCATGGTTGCCTTCTCTTGGTTTTCAAATGGAATCCAGACACAGAATGTTGAAGATTTCAGTCTACTGAAAAATAGCAGGTTTGTGTTTCTAGGTACCCCTGAGGGTTTTTCCATTAATGGGGTTTTTTTTTACCTCTTGTAGTTTTTTTTACTCCTTGATTCAAAGTGATCAAACATCTTTGTACACTTGCCTATAGATATGCACATACAATTACTGATCCCATGTGAACTGAAGTGACTTTGTGATGCTTGTATCCCTTAATCATTTATCTGTTTTCTTCTATGTACTGGAAACTCAGTTGTAGTACCTTAATCACTGTATTAACCCACATCCTCTAAAAGACAAATACAAACTAACATGACTGCAGGCTCAAATACATCGTGCAGCCAGCAAAGCAAATGTCTAGCCTGATTTTTCTCTGCAATTTCAAAGTGGTTGGAACAAGGACTTCCCTCCCCCTGTTTCTGCAGACAACATCCCACAGAACTTGAGACAATACTTCTTATCTTTGCTACTGTGAAGGAAGCACAGTGAACTCAGAATTCCTCATCCTTTCCACCTGCAGGATTAGTTCTGCAGTACTCAGCCACTGAAGCCCACTGCTAACAGCTGACCAGTACTGAGAAACTTTCTTAAGAAGAGAAGAGAAAGAAAATATATTACTCAAATTTCTGAGAACTTGTCTCAGTCACAGAGATGTTCTCACAATAACAGAAATAAGAGAGCAGAGAGGCCTTGGGTACATCCTACAAGCAAGAAGCTGACAGTAGAGAAGCTCAGGATAGAGGGAACAAACCTGTTCTGTCTTCCCATCCATAACTGTCCTGCTTACATTATATTTAGGCAGCTTTGGGTTGGTTTTGGTTTTTTGTTTTTTAAATAAAGATTAAGCAAAAGAGATATTTAGGCAGCAACAAAGGCACAAAGCACACTGGTCAGACCACACAATTTGAGAAGAAGGGTGCTGTGCTAACAGCAATATCCCTCCTCAGCAATTTTGTAATCAGCATTTAGAACAATACCCCAGGAAATACACAAAATGATCAATCATCTCAGCGAACACACTGCATTTAATCCAGAAAACTCAAAAGCTAAATCCATCCCACTTCTCTTTCCAAGAAGCCCACAACACAACCCCAGTGACCCTGCCTCAGCAGCGGCTCCTGCACCTTCCTGCCCACCCAACCCCAGCTGCTCCTAGTTGCAGAGCTGAGGGAATCCTGCTGGCCACATCCCCCACAGCCACCCCGAGCTCCTCTACCCTTCTAGGTCTTACACCTCTTTTCTAACAGCTCCTGAAACTACCTAGGCAGGAGTTAAGAGGCTTTCCTTGGCTTTTGGCTCAAGGAAAACTTAACTACGTATGTCAGTCAGACTTCATAGGCTGATACTACAAATGTTCACCTTTAATTTCATAGGCTGGGAGCAGTTCATTAGAATGATGTACAAGCATGAGTGACCACCCCGAGGGACAGTCCAGCTTGCCAGTGACAGCTGAGATACAACCCAGGGGCAGAAGTTGGAAACAAGAGGTCAGGACTGCCAGAATTCAGAAAATAGAGCATAGCAAAATATCTGTAGGTTCAGCTGCTAACCAGCCAACAATCAGCTGTGGAGGATGGTTCAGCTGCACTCTCAGCATCTCTTTTTGACCACACTGGGTGGTCAGGGCAGAGCTGGTTTGTTCAGCTCTTGATAATGGTTGTGGCATAATTCAAGTCTGTATCTACTCAAACTAACTGTGAGATAAACTCCCTGCAGATCTGCAAGACAGCCTCCACTTGTCACTGAGATACTAATGCTCGTACTGGCTACAGAATCACTGAATGATTTATACTTTTAATGTATTTCTATTTTCTCTCTTTCATAGTACTATTTAGCTGAGGGGGTCCCAGTTACCACTGGGATCTGATTTGTAAGATCAGATCTCTTCTAGGACTTTACTTACTAAAAGTTTCATCCCCTTTCTGTTACATTTTAAGATTATTCAGATAGAGAATGAATTCTAACAGTAACTACCTACATTCATATTAATTAAAATTAAATAAATAAAGGCTTGCATTATGATATGGGTTTCCCACTCTACCCTGCATTTATCTCTCTCTGTAACCTGCTTCTCCTACGTTACATTTCCTTGCTAACAATTGTTACAGGGCTTCAGTGGCCTGTGTAGTTTTATCTCTCACCTTGTCTTGGCCTCTCTCCCACCAATGACTTTCGTATATGATAAACTGTAAGATTGTATCAAAGGTCATGATGTTTCCCCTACTCCTGAAATGTCTTTGGATTCAGGAAATAGTTAATTTGTTGCTTTTACTTCTGCTTTTTGATACAGTGATTTTCTTTCCATAGTCTCTTCTTTTGATACAGCTCTTTAAGAAGAGGAAAATATGTAACGTGTTTTGGAGCTTTACCACATTAAACCATATGGCAGTTAATCAGTTCTTCATTTGGCCTTGCTTTGGTTTTGCTGCATTTATTTCATTTTAATGAAATGGGAAATTTCTGATCAACATTATGTAACACTCACTGTTTCACTTGCCTTTCTTACTACATTATTTTCCTTGCCTCAATCCATCACTCTTAGTATTCCCCAGGACCAAATGCAATGATACAGTAATGTTTTGTCTGCTTTCATTTGATTTCTAGGAAAAGCATCAACCTGTCATGAAAAATAAACCATTACTCATCTCTTCAGCTGATGATGGATAGTTTCCCCTCTATAATCGACCTGAGTGCTCCCCAGAAGGCTGTCTTGTCAGAGCTCCTCTTCTGAGCTGTTGTCTTGGTTTTGCTGGCAAAGAACAGATAAACATTAATGCACTTTCTCAGGGTTTTTTCCATCCCATTCACCCTACAACACCACCTTCCTTTTGTTTTGGACAGTGTAAGGTAATTTCCCCAGCAGAACAATAAACATTTTCATATTTCTTGGTGTCATCTGGGAAGCTCCTTCCTTGCTGCCCATACCCAGAATACCTGCAGTATTTTGAGAGCTCTACAGTGCTGCACTCACTGTCTGTGGCTGGCACAATTAAACAATGGTCCCATTTCTTCACTGTTTGTTTGGATTTGCTGGGTTCGTTCTCTTTTGCTTCCCTGACTGCTGCTAACCCCTATGGCCATCCCTAGTGGCACTAAGCTGTTTCCCAGGCTGCTGAAGAGAGGATCATTTGAAGGTGTGAGCAGCCACATCAGCTCACTTACTTCCTTTTGCTAATGGGGGGTGTTTTTTTAATGCATGCTGACGACTGGATAGAGTCTATAAGCTCTGACTGCTATATCTTCTGACATTCTTCAAAGACAATGGACAGGCTAAATTACAGGATGGTAGAAGAGGACTCGTGAGATTTTGATTGCTTAACCATAGACATGAAACAATCACTTCCAGATAGCTTTTTACAGGTGTTTCCCAATGTGCCATAGGGGACCTTCCCAGTGTGTCAGTGGCAGCCCTAGCAAAAGGTACAGGATAGCCTTGGACAGAGCCCATTCTGGAGGAAATACCTCCTCTCTGCAGGGAGTCACAGGGAAGTGGAAGTAGTTGTGCATGCTAGCTTCAAGTTGCCAAAATAAAGAAACTCACTCAAGCCTGCAGTTTCATACAGTATTTTGGACAATTATGGTTGGGAATGTGCGAAGCTACAGAAAATGGAAAAAGCAAACACAGGGACAGAGGAGAGCTTTCTGATTCTGTGGTGAAATATTAAGAGAAAGAAGGAAAGTGCAGTTTATATTGCAGAAAAGTTACCTGAGAATATTAGGCAATTTAGAATTTGATCCGTTTTTTGTTGCAGATGATGCAGAAATACAAAAGAAACTATGGGGTTTGGTAATGGATTGGGAAGTGAAACTCTTGCTAAGAAAAAAAATACTCATGTGACACATACTCTGATATTGGTCTGAAAACCCAGAATACTTGTTTTTGGAAAACCTTATTGTGCCACTGTGGCGTGCTGACAACTGGATAGTCTATAAGCTCTGACTGCTACAACTTCTGACATTCTTCAAAGACAATGGACAGGCTAAATTACAGGGTGGTAGAAGAGGACTCGTGAGATTTTGATTGCTTAACCATAGATGATGTCCACATGTCTGTTTTCAGTATAATTTGGAATAATTTGTTCAGGATAGAACTGTCTCTCCATTGACTGAAGAGTTGCTTTATTTTCTGTGACAGGCAAGGTTCAAAGGACTGTTTGTAAAGCAAAAGGCACAAACCTTTGCCGATTCTGTTGTCTCACAGATTTCATTCTGCTGCAGCTGGTGGCTGAGCACTTCTGCCTGGGATGGCGGAGGATCAGGAGCTGACTCAGGCACACAAAGCTCCCCTGGAGCCCTCTGTGCAGCAGCGCAGCAGCAGCACGTACCGCAGTGCAGAGCACTCGCAGGCCCTGCTGGCAGGCCTGGTGTCTCTCCGGGACAGCAGCATCCTCTTCGACGTGGTTCTGGTGGTGGAAGACAAACCCATCGAGGCTCATCGCATCCTCCTGGCCGCGTCCTGCGACTACTTCAGGTAACTTCAGTCACCTGTCCGACTGTTAGTGTCAAAACTAACATCCAAATCTTCTGTCTGGGCATACTCCTGAATCTAAAATCACACCCATAAGATGGAGCTGAGGCTGTTTCACAATACTAACTGTGGCTTTATTCATCTCTCTGTTATTTCTCTGCAGAAATAAAGCTCTTGTTCCTGCACACTGAGCTTACCTCCACTAAATTCACTGTGATACTTGGAGGTTTATAAAGAGGAGAGACTATCTGAACTTATATCTTGTGCTTAAGTGCACTCTAAGTGGCTTTTAACATATCCTTAGTTGTGGTGATCATTTCATAATACACAAAAACTCACTGGAGGTGGGTTACTGTTGTGTGCCTGTAGGGTGCCTGTAGGGTGACCATTAAACCAGGCAGTCCCCACTCAATTTGATTAGCAGTTTCTTTGTTTCCATAGAGCAAACACCCAAGTCAATCCAGACAAAATTCTAGCTGAATGAAGAACTGTTCTGCCTTAGAAAAAAACTCCCACTGTCCCATGTTCCTCTGTGTTTCCTCTTTCCCCACACCCAGAGTATCTGCCTTTAACCATTGACTATCCATATAAACTGGATCTGTAATTAAGTCCTTTGCCTGTGAATGTACCTTCTAGGTCGCCCCTACTGTTTTCCTGCACAGTGAAGGGTTACTTTCTTAGGTCCTAAAGGAGTGTACTCTTAACTTAGAGAAGAGGTAATCACATAAAAGTGTCTAGCTTGGTTTTTGTATTTCTGAATATTTTTATGTTTCCAGGACAACATAAGATGAACAAACTGGAAATAGCTTCAATGCAAATCTGCCATAGCATGTGCCATTGTCTGTTTTGCAGAGGAATGTTTGCAGGAGGATTGAGAGAGATGGAACAAGAAGAAGTTCATATTCATGGCATCTCCTACAATGCTATGTGTAAAATCTTGAACTTCATTTACACTTCTGAGCTGGAACTCAGTGTGAACAGTGTACAGGAAACCTTAGCTGCAGCCTGTCAGCTTCAGGTGAGGTACTGAGAGATGTGGCAAAATGAAACAAGAAACAAAAGCAACAATGAAAGAAACAGAAAACATGGATATCTGGTTAGAGGGAGGGTTAAGATAAAAGAAACAGAAAACATGGATATCTGGTTAGAGGGAGGATTAAGAGGTGAGCAAGAGCATGGGCATCATAAGAAGGATTTCTGGGATGCTGTATCCACTGGAACTAACTGTGGAAGGGTAGGAACAATGAATGGGTACTTACACTTCTCATTTGTGCCAATGGTTTCACTACTTCAAACATTGCCCATTTCATCTAGAGGAGTATTTTATATAGCATTCACTTTCACTGATTTGCTTATAAAAGCTTCCCTGAAACAGAATATCCCTGGCCTATGGTAAAGAATAGGGTTTGCTGCTCAGAAATTGTTGTGCTGTTCAAGGTCTTCCCTAAGTGAGTCCACAGGCACATGACCTCTCCTGACCCCATCACTACAGGAAATCCTTCCACTATGCTTTGCACTAAGTGCAGGGTTCATGTGCTTTTAAGGCAAGTTTTTTTGTCTAATTTCCCCTGCAGCTAAGCGCTGCACAAGGCATTAGCATTAAATCTTAAACTTTATGAGTGCTTGCTTTGGTTGGTTTTTACACACTTTGTTAGCAGAGAGGCTCCCGGACAGCAGTTAGTTGTTTGCCAGTAGTTTCTCCTACCAGATAGAACTTCAAATTGTGTTCAGAAGACAATACTAAATATTCATTTTCCTTTCCAATGGCTTCCTATGCTCTGGAGTGATATATTTGTTAGAATCTTTGATATAGTATGTCTGTAGTGCTCTGAAGAAACAAACACAGAGTGACTGTAATCAGCATGTCCTCTGTGTGTGTTTTCCTGGCTGCTCCTGGGCAGGCTGCAGGGCAGGCAGCCTGGCTGCCCAGTGTCCCACATGTCTTGGAAGACACATTGAAGGCAGACTCAATCTTGCAGTACAGCATGGCTAGAAGAGCTGTATTATATTCATCTCCATTGCCACACTGAGTTCTCTCTCTCTGGAGAAAGGTGAACAGGGCACACGTGACCGTGGTGGTCAGAATGTGAGGAAAGCAGTGGACAATTTTGTGGACAATTTCCTTACATCATCCCAGGTGTCAGTCCCCTGTCTCTCAAGTGTGGGGCAGGTGGCGTCTGAAATGAAGAATATCTCTCTCTTGCAGATTCCAGAAGTCATTAAGTTCTGTTGTGATTTCCTCATGTCCTGGGTAGATGAAGAGAACATCCTTGATGTGTACAGACTAGCTGACCACTATGACTTGAGGCATTTGAGTGAGCAGCTGGACTCCTACATTTTGAAGAACTTTACAGCTTTCTCAAGGACACAAGTGTACCGACAGCTACCCCTGCAGAAGGTCTACTCCCTTCTCAGCAGCAACCGTTTGGAGGTTGACTATGAGTTTGAAGTTTATGATGGAGCACTTTTTTATCATTATTCTCCAGAGGAACTGGAGACAGATCAGGTCTCCCTGATGGAGCCCCTAAAGCTACTTGAGACAGTTCGTTTTCCTCTGATGGAACCACAAATCCTACAAAGGCTTCATGACAAATTGAGTCCGTGTCCTTTAAAAGATACAGTTGCAGATGCATTAATGTACCACAAGAATGAATGTCTTCAGCCAATGCTTCAGAGCTCCCAGACACAGCTGAGATCAGAGTTCCAGTGTGTGGTGGGATTTGGAGGGATGCATTCTACTCCATCCATTGTCCTCAGTGATCAAGCCAAGTATCTGAACCCCTTGTTGGGGGAGTGGAGGCACTTTACAGCTGCACTAGCCCCCAGAATGTCCAACCAAGGGATTGCTGTTCTCAATAATTTTGTATATTTAATTGGTGGAGACAACAATGTAAGTGGTTTTCGAGCAGAGTCAAGGTGTTGGAGGTAAGAGAAGGATAATCCTGTTATTAATTTATTGTTACTCTGTTGTCCATTTCTGGATCAGTAAGCCCCACAGACAGTCAGCACACTTGCCAGCCCAAGACTGGGAACTGAGCAGGAGCCTCACTGAAAGAAAACACAAGGAATGAGCCTCATAGTAACAAGAAGCTCCCAGCAGTGCTTAGGAGACCAAGGCAAGCCTGACAGTGTAGAAACAGCTACTCATTCAAGAGTATTACTCAAGCTTCTTTCTTGTTGTGCCTTGTTGGAGGAGGGAAGTATTAAAGGTGTGGGAAGCAGTAATGAGCCTGAACTCTAGGGTGTCTAGACGTTCTATAACTAGCATTTTCTGGAAGTCTTCTATGTGTAGTTTTTGTCCCAATACAAAAGGATTTCAAATAAAATATTACTAGCAACAGATTTTCAAAAATCTGTGTGCACAGCATTCCAGAGTCCTTTGATATTACTGTGTGACAGAGAAAAGAGCAGGAGGAAGGATCAGGTTTAGACCTTCAAGCCCATTACATTGCAAAAACTGATATAAACCCTTTTGCCTTTATGTTGCACTCATTTTTACAAGTCTTGGCTGAGTTGCTTTTATTTTATGGCATGCATAGTTTCAGTTCTCAGCCAGTTTTCTCTGTAACTAAAATTTCCAGATGAGAGAGACAGTTTGACATGAAAGTGAATCATGAGATTCATTTTGAGCAGCAGATATCTGGGGACAGGAATCAAAGAACCCACCACATATTTATGCCCTTCTTGTATTTTTGAAGATCCAGATTCAGTCGTTGTGCTATTTTTAGACTGTGTTATCTTGTAGAAAGGCTTTGTGCAAACAGAGACTGTGATCTGTAACCTGACAGCAGCGTACAAGATAATGGAAAACCTAGGCTTTGATAGCATGTTTATGTCAGCTAAAATACATCTATAAATAGAATAAACTTTGTTAATAATAAAATGCTGACAGGGCCAAATTTCACATCACTTACAGATGAGTTGAATTTCAGCTGAAGACAGTGCAGTAACCCACATCCATGGAGCTGTCTGGTATTCCAGCAGTGATTCTGTGCCTGCAGGAATAACTTTCTTTGATCCCATTCTTTTACAAGGTATGACCCACGACACAACAGATGGTTCCAGATCCAGTCCCTGCAGCAGGAGCACGCTGACCTCAGTGTTTGTGTCGTGGACAACTATATTTATGCCGTCGCAGGCCGAGATTACCATGAAGACCTGAGGGAAGTGGAGAGGTATGACCCTAAAACCAACACTTGGGAATATGTGACTCCTCTGAAGAAGGAGGTAAGGAGTGCATTAGCCACACACACTACCACAATTCCTCATTTAATCTTGCTAGATGTTTTTCTCAGGTGTAACTTTTAATTTGCTGATATTCAGATGGAAAGCAGTAAACTCTGTATATGGAATAAATGGATGATAAGAAAATAAAATAATAGCATATGTAAATTACATTTTCCAGTTAAATGCTTATTTTTCCTGTTTCTTTTTGATTTTTGTCTGCACCTTTATTGTGTTAATCCTTAAAACTATTAATAAAACAAATAATAAATGTGTGTCAGTGCTGAAAATATAAAAAACCTGAATTGAGTGCTACTAAGTAGAATAACTTGCATTCCTGATAACACTGCTTGCGTAAGAAAAATCACCAATAAAAAGGCTACCAAGTAGATTAAGGAGTAAAGTTATAATACGAATGATCTTCTAATCAAGGAACAATAAGGACAGAGAATGCTGCAGTTCTGGAAGTTTTAGAAATCCTAGCGTATTTAATTCAGAAATTCACAATTATAGTATCTTAGAAAGAACTGTCCATAAGAAAATCCTTTCTGCTTTTGATCTCTGCATAACTCATGAAGAATGTCACTCTCTTCATGTCTATTCCCTGCTTCAAAACTGGGAGAAACCCATAACTGCAGACCTCAACCTCTTGGTTTGCCCTTGGTGTGGTGGTGCAGGTGTACGCCCACGCGGGAGCGGCGCTGGACGGGAAGATGTACATCACGTGTGGGAGGAGAGGAGAGGATTACCTGAAAGAGCTGCAGTGCTATGACCCAAGGACTGACCGCTGGGACGTCCTGGCAGATGGCCCAGTGAGACGGGCGTGGCACGGCATGGCCGCCCTGCTAGGAAAGCTCTACGTCATCGGGGGGAGCAACAACGATTCTGGCTACAGGAGGGACGTTCATCAGGTGAGACCCTGCCACACCTGTGTCTTTTCTTGGCTTCTCATGGCTGCTGGCACTTAGATATAATGTCTTTCTCCTGCTAAGTATGCAAATAAAACTGCCTGCTCAGCAATGGCTGCTGGATGAGCTCTTTCCCAATCACCTGCAGAACTGGCAGTGATTTCTTTACTGTTGTCTGTCTTGAACACTTTGTCTCACCCACAAAGCATTAAAGCTTTAGCACTCGGAATTCTTATCAATTTTAAAACATCTCTGATGGATAACTTCATTGGCATGCATATGCCCAGTAAGTAGCACATCAGTTACATTTACTTTATGCTGTCTTTATATGCATTTTTTCTAAGTGGAGAACTTTTGAATTACCAATGTGTAATAGCAGGGCAGAGCTGTAAAGGATTTGTTGGATGGCAGTTGTATAATGCAATTGAAATGTACAGTATCTGATGGTAAGGGACATATGGAGAGAATTCTCTTGGATCTTACTCCAGCTTCTAGAACTCCTAGAGACTTGAAAAGAAGACACAAAAAGTAACTGTTTTTATAGAGCCACTGGCAATGGCAGAATTAAATCTAGCTGAAGAGTGTATCTGAATGATAAGAAGGTGCCTACAAATGAAAGCAGTCAGCCAAGTAGGTACCCAATGAAATCTAAAACTCTCCAACATATGGCGCAGAGGCAGCTTAGCAGATTTGTCATATTTGTATGTTCCAGCAGTTTTTCTCTAATGCAAACAGGTGCATTATGTCTGGGCTTATATTAGCACGTGTTCTCATCTCTTTCACTTTTGTATACATTTTTGGAATGATGTACAGCTGTTACTCCAGCAGCAGGCTCAGAACTTGTGATTTCAAAGCTGTGTGGCAACTATGCACAATTTTCTGCTGAGCACTGTACATGTATTAGACAGTCATATGCTGTCTCCATTATCAACACACTGGCAAAGGACTGATGATATTCCTTCTTAAATAGTTTACCTCCTGACCAGGCTCTGTCAGTGGGATACGAGTTCAGTTTTGGCTTCTCTCTTTTCTTTTTTGCTTCACAGGTTGCCTGCTATAAGCCAAGCACTGATCAGTGGACAAATGTATGTCCACTTCCTGCAGGACATGGAGAACCAGGCATCGCTGTCTTAGACAACAGGATTTATGTCTTGGGAGGCAGATCCCACAACAGGGGAATCCGCATGGACTATGTCCACATTTATGATGCAGAGAGAGACTGCTGGGAGGAAGGACCCCAGCTGGAGGATGATATTTCTGGGATGGCTGCCTGTGTGCTCACGTTGCCCAGGGCTATTTTAATGGAAACAGAGAAGTGGCTCTCGGAATGGCACGCAGACAGAATGAAGCATCATCTTGACTTTCCATCAGAAGTTATGAGTGTATCAGACTGGGAGGAATTTGATAACTCAAGTGAAGATTAGAAAATTTTAATTTTTTTTTTTTTTTGCCAGTGGATGAGAAAATTAAGGCTTGGGAAAAGCACTTGAGAGATTTTATATGTCTTTCTTATATGCATAAAAGTATTTAAAGGTTTTAAAAATAAGTGTTTTGCACAAACTGCCATTCACAGTCAATATCTATCCATCTGCAAGTGTTCTGCACAAAATGCACTTACAGTACCTGCGCACCTGCCAGAAAGCAGCATTTTTAAAGTAACCACACAACTGCCATTTCCCCCAGTTATATAGAGGTTCTTGTACTTTGAAAGAGGCTTTTCTCAGCCTTCAGCATGGACAGAAAAAAAAGCACAGAAGGCTCAGCTTGACTAGCTTCTTTCCTTCCAGCTTTTAGCTCAAAATAGCTTCTTGAGATTTTTTTTCCCTTTTCTTTTGGGTAATAAAACTTCCTAGCCAGCTTAATACAGGAAGGTAACGCCTAGTGCTGCCCTCCTGTGCCAGGTGTCAGACAGCTTGATTAGTTTTTCAGCAAGAGTGAACATACAGAAACAGGAACAGTAGCAAGAAAGTCTGAACCTTTATCTCATCTGGGCATGCAGCCATCCTTGTAACTGGCTGAGAGTCTGTGAACTGACACCCACTCCTGAACTTCTATACTGCAACTTCTGTCAACACAGTGGAAAGAAGATTTCTAGAAAAATCTCTCTGTACAGAATATGGCAATCTCATCATTCCACTGTCAGACACATTTGTTCTCAACCATAAATTAATAAATTCTTGTCAGAACTTTTTTAACTGCTGTCTCCGTTTTATTAACAGTGATGTGGTAGCTAAAAATTTCATTATATCCTACAGCAGTACTGGGAAAGTTACTCCAGCCTGGGAGATGGGCAATTTTTTCATTCTTTTATTATATGCTTTAGAAGAGAATAAAGAGAACAGAGATTGGTTTGCCACAGTAAAAGAAAAAAATAATGAGATAACAAGAAATATGGAAGATTACACTGGTCCAAGACCCTGCAGTAGCTGAACTAATGCCAGGAACTACAGCTGAAAAAGATAAGGCACAGTAAATCCTTCCTTCATGGGGCCTTAAAATAACTGGGTCCTCACTCCCATCTTGCTTAACAATAGGTTAGAAGCTGATTTCAAGTCTGAACCAGTGTGATACTGAACAGTATGAGATCCTTCCTCTTGGAGAGGTGGAGTAATCAGTGCCACCAGAAAATCCCAAAAAACGACCAAAAGCTTTTAGATTTTACAGCAATAATGGGGTTGCAGAAAGGTAAAAGCAGTGACAATCAGAATGATTTGGACTAGTGAAGTTTCATCACATCATGACAAATACTGCACAGGGACGTGCTACTTCAGAAAACTGCAGTAAGTTCCTGGATATTCCCCCTACTTGGGGGTATTCTGTTTATGGAAGCAAAGATGATTTCCAAACAGACCTAGATTACTCTGCTTTGGTAGACTGGCCTTCTGGAAAAAGATTCAAGAGTATTTGCATATTTGTTTAAATAAGTTCAATAGTTTTTTCTTGGAAAGAGGGGTATTTGTTGGACTTTATTCTTCAGCACTGTCAGTTCTCACCTCCATCTCTGAACTTTTCCAATTGGAAAATAAAAAGACCTGGTAACTGCAGGAAACCCTGATTATGAGCTTTTTCAGATTTTTTTTTCTTCACAGTGAACTCTGGACTGCACACAGGGTGTGGAAATACAGACTTTATTACACTGCAGTATTAGAGACTGATAAATATTCCTTTTTTTGCCTACAGAGCAACTTGTAATGTGTAGGAATTAAATGTAGCCCCCAGGTGTAAGGACACACCTCTGTGATGTGGGTATCACTAGAACAACTCCTTCCACTCTGCAGGTGGCAATTTGTTTTTAAAAGTGATTAAAGACCCAGGTGTTTGTACCTAACAGACATCTAACTCAATGCAGTGCATTTTCAATTTTAACCAGCACCTCTAGATAAACCAGTGATGCCCTGTGTTATACAAAGATATGAGGTTGTTTATGTTATTTAGATAAAATCTTACTGCCTCTTCAACAATGAAAAAAGAAATGATCATTCTTTGTCTAGCTCCTTTTCCTATGTGTACCACTAGAGGGTATTACTCACTGTTACAAATAACCAGCTTGAGAGGCTATTTCTTGGATTACATAGGAGAATAGAAGACATTCATTAGCAATTAATGAGCCAAAGAAACATCTTGAGAAAAACTTGGGAGGGGGAGAGGGGGGTTCCAGCTTCTACCCTGTTACTCCTGTGTTTGAATACTGATTTCTAGAGAGCTCATCCCTTACTGTTTATCAGCATATGCAATTTTGTGATTGCATTATTCACTAAATGTTGCAGTTGGATGCTGTGCAAAGCTAATCAATATAGGGCTTAGAATGCAGTTGCAAGGAAATTACTTAAAGCAGATGATCATCTACCTTAGCACTATTATTCTTCTCCTTTTTTTACTTATTGGTATAAAACCCTAAGTTACATGAACTAAACCTAAGGGCAGGTAATATTTGATACTAATAAAACTTGTTGCTTTCAGCCCCAAAATTTCTTTACATCTGAGCATAAAGTGACTGTTAAAAGTTACAGTATGCACTACATTACTTGCATGTATTTCATTTAGGTAAAAAAACACAGGGTTTAGCTCAAACCATCCTAATAATTTTCTTAGCAGTAGCTCATTTTAGGCCAGCATGTCCTTTTTTCAAACTAGCACACAGGCTAAATAATAATAACATTGCTTTGCTTTAAACATGTCAATTTTCTCTTACTCAGCAGACATAAAGCACTTCTTGTTTACTACCATTACCTACATAAACAAATTACAGGAAAGATTATAGGTTGATAGACAGAGCTGTAATTATTATTGATTGGTTTTCCTATCAAGAATGAAGCTTCAGGAACTGAACTTTCACTTGAGCTTTCTGTTACCTCAAGAGAAATATGTACTCATAGGGATTTCCAGCTGATTCTGTATTTTTTTAATTTATAAATTCTCTAGTGTCCTAAATATGTCAATCTTGTATCTGACAGTAAAAGGCTTTGTTGGTTTTTTTTTTCAGTAAGCTCTCTCAGCCAGTATAAAACAAGATCTTGTGGACAGATGGACATTGAACTAAGAAAGCTTTAAGTTATTTCTGGTCTGTGAAAGAACAATCAAACAGCTCTTCCAGAACTGAGTGATCAAAATACCAACTCTTAAACTGCTGATACATTAGGAAGTCCAGAAGAATAGTAATTAGGTTTCTTGATGATCTATTTTCCTATTTCCTGCCAGCACAGAGGTAAAGCTGTACAGGCATACTTGCCAGATTTGTAATTAGTGGACTTGTATCCTGAAGTATTTCAGGCTTCCACATTTGCAGAAGTGATTGTGATTGCTTCAGTTTTGTTTCATAACTGCTTTCACTACTGTATTTCTTCTCCAGCTGTCTGCTTCCAAATCCAACATATCCTTTCCCATTTTCCTCATAGTTTAAATTAGGGACGTTAATTTTGCATTGGAAGCATCTCCAATACTTGATTTGAAACAAAGTAAGGATTCTTATTCCATACCCTTGACAGAAATTTCCTTTTCCTTACTTAGGGATGAGCCACATGTACAATTTATTTGGCACTCAGCCCAACTGATGGGATCAAAAGCTCCTGGTGAAAGGAAGAAGGAACAGCTGGGCACAGGGAAAGAGGTACAGGGTCTTCTCAAAGGAATATTCTGCCAACTGAGTTTTTATTTCATGGGCAGCTGATGCACTCCCCACCTCCTCCACTGTGTTACAACTGGCCATGCTCTGAGGGCGTCAGCTGCCAACAGGTCACAAAGAGCATAAAGGTATTTATATGTACTAAAAAGGTAAAGTGGTACCAGACATTCATCTATTCTTCCTAAACCAAATGCATTTGTAGGGATGTAATACACCTGAGATGACTGTCTGTAGTCTAGGAAGGTGAAGCCCAGTCTTATCAGAAAACATTAATGATGAACAAGTCACCTTTTTCTCATATGGAAGTACAATGTGAGATCTTCCACCTAAAATGTCTGGGTTAGTTTAACCACAGTTACTAAAACTGAGGAGGGAGTTACTTGAAGGATGCACACAGCCTGCATGCAAACAAGTTCAGAACATCTAATTTGAAAGTTCCTTCCAAACTGAAAACCTCTCAATACTTTAGAATCCTCTCTGGATGGGAAGGTGTGTGTGTTGGTTCTCCAGCAGCAGTGCAGCCTCATGCAGTACAGCACAAAAACTGGTTTATAATTCATACTACTTAATTCTGACATGTTCCAACTCTTTTGAGATTCTAGCATTATCCATACAAAATGGAGGCAAAACCACTATGTATATTTGATTTTTAACAAAAATTGTAATTCAATCAAATGAAGCAGCAGGAGTTTTTATTTCCTTTTTATATACTATGTGTTACTAAATCTGCTAACTTATGGCTTTTGTAATTATTTTTAAACATTATTTAGCATATTATTGCAATCCCAAGTGCTATCTTTTAATCTGTATTTTGGCCACGGTCAAACAGAAAGCAAGCCAGATCTATTCAAATGACACCACAATCATAACCCTCATATTCTATTGTAGCCTGTCTACAGGTGTTTAAAACTGACTCTTACTGGCAGATACAAGCACTTAAACCAGTAAGAATGGATCAGAAGTACAGCCACTAAGGAAGCTTTCCTAGTAATGGATGAAATTTTTTGGCATAGATGTGATTGTTCAGATGTAATTATTCATCTCTAGATCACTGTTTTGCTGTACATGACTAACAGCTGTTGTTTTCCGCACAGGAGATGGCTGTGTGTCAGCGGCTGTTACATGATACCTGTATATGGATTCAGGGGCTGCTTTAAGATCCTTTCATCTTAATGATGAGACTTCTCCTGGATGGTTTTGTCTAAAACACGACACTGGAGAAGTCTTCCATTTCAGATGATCTGAACTCTGCTAAATGTCTGCAGAGACGCAGCCCATATGTTCCAATCCAGACACCTCAGTTGGCACGGGTTGCCAATGTGGGATGAGGAACAAAGAGGAAAAAAATGACTGTGTAATGACTGAGCTTTTGGAAGAGGCAGAGCATGAAAGAAAGACAGCGAAGCTGGAATAACACTGCCCAACAGTCCAGTTAAGCGCTTCAAGACAGACATCTTAAATCTATTTCTCCATTTGAACTGGCTTTTTTTTTTTCTTTCTTTTTCTTTCAAGTTCTGCCTCATTTCATGTTGTTAGCCCTGAAGCAAAATGAAAACCAAACACACAAATTAAACAAAGTCACAAGACTGAGCTAAATCACACCATCCGCAGCGGTTTCTCCACGTCCGGGGAGCCAGCGCAGTTATTTTGTCGTGCCCTTGCCCAGTGCGGCTGGACAGGCCGAACGCCGCTCCCCGCCCCCGGGACTTGAGTCAGAGCTCGGTGCCTGTCCGGGCTCACGGCGCCAACCTCCCTCTCAAATTCAAACAGCTCATCCGCACCATGTGCCAAGCGCTGCCCCCGAGCCCTGCTGAGTCCTTTCCGGGGTTTCCTTCCTCTTCAGCGGCTGCGACACCATCTTCCCTCCCGCCTGGCCCAGACAGGGCTATGACCCCGTTATCTGGGAACAAGGCTACGAAGAGGCAGGAAACGGCCCCTTAGAGCACGTAGCAAGTTATCTCGAGATCAGAGATGATTATCACAGCGGACCGTTTTGTTCCTTAAAAGAAAGTTAATTAACTAGCAAAAAAACAGCAAAACCTCAGGAGAGGGCGGTGTCTGTCTGCAAACCGCCTGGGGTCAGGGTGCTGGCACCCCTCAGATCCAGGAGCAGCGAGAGCGGCCAGAGGCAATCCCGGGGCACCGAGGGACAAAGCCGGGGGCTGGGCGGCATCCAGGAGGAAGGACGTGCCGAGAGGGTTGGGGAGAAGATGGAGGATCCCCCTCAGATACCTTAAGGCCAAGGGCTGGAGAGTTTCTGGGGGGAGACCCGCGTCAAAGCGCGCCTGCAGCAGCAAGGGAGCTTTGCCCTGTGAGGGGATGCGGCAGGCGCGGGGTTACCCCCACCTCACTCACCGCACCGACCGGGGGTGCGCGGGGGACGGCTTGAGTGACTCCCGCGGAGAAATGGGGAAGGGGCGGCTCTCCCGCTCCCCTGGACGCCAGGACGGGTCACCGGGGCACCGGGACAGGAACNCGGCCCGGCGCAGCCGCCATTTTGGAGCTCGGCTAGCGAGGGGAGGAACCCGCGGGAGGACGCGGCGCCCGGCGCTTCTGCCTCCCCGTCCCGCCCCGAGCCGGCTCCGCTCGCCTCTTTCTCGGGCCGCCCGTCCCTGTCAGCTGCCGCTGCTCTTCGTCACCCGCCTGCCGGGCCCGCCGCAGGCC
>VXBU01003588.1:341075-441631 GCA_013400315.1 Bombycilla garrulus | reverse complement strand
CCCGCCGCTGAGGGAGACTCGGGGGCCCTGCGCGCCGCGTCTGGCCAGCCCCACCCCAGCCGCTCCTCGGCCCTTCGCCTCCAGCGGCGCGGAGCTTCCTTCTCCCTTATCCCCCTTTCCCTGGGTTTCCTTTCTGCTGGACTAGGCACGAACTGCTTCCCCCTCGTCCCCAGCCCGCTCCGCCTCCCAGGCCTCTCTGCCCAGGCCTCCTCCGGGTCTCTTCCTCCGCCCGGGCCTTCGGGCTCCTCACCTTCCTTCCTCCCTTTCCTTCCCCTTCCCCGCCCGGAGCCATGTCCTCCGCCGCTCGTTTCGATTCGTCGGACCGCTCCAGCTGGTACGTGGGCCCGGTGTCCCGGGCGGAGGCGCAGACGCGGCTGCAAGGGCAGCGGCACGGCATGTTCCTGGTGCGGGACTCGTCCACCTGCCCGGGGGACTACGTCCTCTCGGTGTCCGAGAACTCCCGCGTTTCCCACTACATCATCAACTCCCTGCCCAACCGCCGCTTTAAGATCGGCGACCAGGAGTTCGAGCACCTGCCCGCCCTGCTGGAGTTCTACAAGATCCACTACCTGGACACCACCACCCTCATCGAGCCCGCTCCCAGGTGAGTGTCCCCCGCCCCCGCCACACCCCCCGCCACCTTTGCTCCGAGTGGCGCAAGGAGCTGAGACCTGCAGAGGTGTCACAGTGCAGCCGAGTACCTCGGAGAGCCTGGCACGGGATGTAGATGCTATGAATAAATCCTAAGGAAACGTTCGTTTCTAACGCTGGGCCTTCTTAACGCTCTGGATCTCTCTGACATTTACAAGTGTTGCTCTTTCAGTCAAATCACCCATGGTGCCTGTGCTGACCTTGTGTGTAAAGGTACCGTGTACCTCTACCACGGGCTGTAATTGCCTTGAAAGAGGGTGTGGTCGCACATCCCCCTTTTTGTGTTACCCTTTTCTTCTAGTATTGTCTCTCCGTTCCAAGGATGGTTGAGAAGCTGGTTCACGAGTCTTCTCCGTGATTGAAGTACCGCCTCTGAGCTTAGTTTGCTGTCTACCCCTGCACCCATACTGACTACAATAGAACTGGCTTTTATGTGATTAGACTGCTTCGCCCTGTTAAGTCAGCATTAATACATTCTAGGGCAGCATTTCCCAAACTTCTAGAATGGCATTTCTGAGGAAAAAAAAAAAGTAAAACACTTATTTCTCACAGCTTGCCTATGGCACTGTTCATCTATATCTGCATATACCATACACTTCATTGAGAAATGCTTTTCTAGGAGGATGGGAAAATGTGACTTGGCTATGAGCTCCTTCTTTGTCCTGGTCCCAGCATGGGACATACCTGCAACATGCATCAGTAAACTGCTTATGAAGAACCCTAGAACATATTCCTTACTTGTAATTAATAAAGCCTTTCTCAGTACCTTTTGTCAAAGCTTTTGGGCTTCCTGGATAGAATGAAATGAAATTAAATAAGAGAAAATAGTGACATTGACATTAAAAAAATAAATCCAAATTGGTTCACTTCTGAGTTCTGCATTTTAATATCTTATTATGGTTTGCAAATTAGCAAGTTCTTTGGAGGGAAGAATGACTTTGAGGTTTATAATCACGACTGAACCTTGGCATAGACCAGTACTTAATGACAGTCAGTCATTTGTCAAAGATTGACAGTAGCTTGTCAAGTTGAAAAATTCAAGTGTTCAAAAGTCATTCTGAAAAGCTGTCAAGTGATGGGCAGGATGTGACAGAAAGCACAACCTACAGGAACTCTTCAAGCTGCTGTCAGCCTTTTGGGTAGTGATTGTGGTTAGAGAGATGGGTAGATAAAAAGAAAAAGTAGCTTTCACCATTGCAGGAATGCTTAAATGGAGCTGCCCAGTGCTATGTACATGCTTAAACTTGTGGGGAGTTGGGAAGGAAAAAAATCTTTTGCTGAAGCAATCTTCGTGCTTATCTCTGTTCTCCAACCACTGGATACTCTTGAACCTTTCTGGATGCAAAAACTTGTTCTTAATCATTTATGGCCATGACTGACTTGCTGTCTCAAAACACTTGAAAACTTAGAGCTGATTGCACTTGCACACTTGGTATTTGTTAGGAGTCCTGTGTGAAGTGTTCTGTGAACATTGTAGTACCACCTTATTTTCAAGGTTTTTGTTGCATATTGTTCTCTCAGCACAGACACAGATGGGACCTAGCCTGCTGTGAATTGACAGGATTTTTATAGAGCTACAAATGGGATTGACTAGCTGTTTTTACTTAGCATGACTTTTGTCAAAACTCCTAGAAAGATCAGTTATGTTGTTGTTGGTTTTAAATTCTGTGTGAAGGAGACCTCTTGCTGCAAGAGGGAGGATGAAAGGTAGCATTTCCAGATTTTTGGGTTTTTTTACTTGTAGTTAATGGACTAGATTTAGAATAAGGGTGGCCAGGGATGTGCTTCAGAACTGTTATGGTAATTCTTATTTCTCTGGCATTTTGCTGGGCTCATTGCTCTCAGATGCTTGTGCTTTCAAAAGCTACTCATTCTTTTAATTTCATAAAGTACAGTCTGAAAGGTGGTTTTCATATAGAGCCCTACAGTACTTCTAGATGTTGAAGATGACATCTTCAACTTTTAAAACAGTTAGTAATGGAGCAATTTAAACTTTCTGTTTATTTTGCATCTCTAGTAGTGAGCTCTGACCATCCCTGCTGATGTCTTTGAGCTCTTGCTTATGCAGAGCAATTGCTCCCTGAAGGGCTCCCTCTGTCCCCCTGCTTTGGCTGCAGCAGGGTGTCTGAAAGATGGAATATCTTACTCTTCAGGGCTTCTGGCATATCTTGCACAAATCACAGGGATTTGACTTCCATTGTATTTTGCAAGTAGCAAAAGAGAATTGAAGTAGGGTAATGACATGCATTCTTGCTATCATAGCTTAGATAATAAGTATCTGCTGTGCCCTATATCCATTAAGGTTTTTTGCTTTGAATAAAATGTATAAAATTTATGATGAAAATAGTGAAAGCATTCTCATTTGATGGACAACAAAGTGGCTGTATTTGACAAATGATGGACATAGTAATAAACAATTATGTAAATAAATTAAAAATAATATGGTTAATAGGCAAAGGAATATATCTAGAAGGCTAGCTTTTTTTTTTTTCTTAGTTTCTTTCTTATCAGGAGATGTAAGTATTTCACACTATCTTTATGAAGATGTCATACCATCTTACTTTTGTTCCCTTTTTCCTCTGCGGTGCTTCAAGTCTAGCACTTACTTACTGAATTCTTTAGAAGTGGATGCTGAAGTTAAAAACAAAATTAAATTATTTGGATGAATTTGGAGATGGCAAGGGACTCTTGGGGAGATTCACAGCTACATTTTTATGTATTGCCCTTCCACCTCAATCACCCAAATACTCTTAATTTGATTTTCTGTACCATTACTCTCATAACTTAAGCTACAGCACTGATTTGACTCTTAAGATGTTCACAACAATCCAGAACAGGTGGAAGATAATTTTGCATTATTTCTCTTGAGTTTTCTGCATCCCATGATAGATGATTTTGGGTTTCTGGGGAAGTTACTTTGGGTATTTAAGTAATTATTTAGAGTGAGTTACTCATGAAATGCCTCAGGATGCTACCAAGCCAATACTTCTGTTACAAATACAAGTAAGTAACTCTTCTCTGATTTAAGTTCCTACTGCAAACCTGGTACTTGGCTTTGTTACTGGAAATACAAACCAATAGCTATTACTTTTACCAAACCTTCAGGTATCCAACTCCACCAATGGGATCTGGATCTGCCCCTGCCATGTCCAGTGCTGAAGAAAACGCGGAGTACGTTCGGACTCTCTATGACTTCCCTGGCAACGATGCCGAGGATCTTCCATTTAAAAAGGGCGAGGTACTGGTGATTGTAGAGAAGCCAGAAGAACAGTGGTGGAGTGCCAGAAACAAGGAGGGTCGGATTGGGATGATTCCTGTTCCTTACGTAGAAAAGCTCGTCAGATCTTCCGTTGGGAAGCTTGGAAACAGGAATTCCAACAGTTACGGTATCCCAGAACCTGCCCATGCTTATGCTCAGCCTCAAACCGCAACTCCCCTCCCTTCAGTATCCAGCACACCTGGAGCAGTGATCAATCCTCTGCCATCCACACAGAATGGACCAGTCTATGCCAAAGCTGTCCAAAAGAGAGTACCCTGTGCTTATGACAAGACTGCGTTGGCATTAGAGGTAAGTTTTTCCTCCAGTCTCAGAGTTTTCAATTGCCTTGTGAAAAAAGAAACTAAAACTTGTCATGGTGAAGTTGGTGTGGATAACTGCATGTGGAGTCTGCTTATTTATGTCGAGGGATCGAGAAGTTAGGTTACATTCTGAAGAAACATCCACAAGAATTGCTTCATCTGTACCACTTCCTTTGAGAAAAGTGACCTAGTAAGTAACTTCAGGAGCTGTATTTTCCCTCCCTTCTTGCTTGTTCAAGTGTGTAAATGTTACAAGGGTAAGCAGAGTGTACACATGCTGAAGAGGTGCTGGTGAGAGGATGGCTTTGCTTCTCCACCTAATCTTGGGGAAGGAAAGAGTTGTTTCATTAATCATTGTAGAGTTCCAGGCTAAGAACTGACAGTGGCATCCTGCAGAGAAAAGTAAAGATTGCTGGCTGATACACTTAGTGTTTCTGATCCTCAGCTGTGAGGTGCACTTAAAGATCTTGTGCTGAAAGCTGAAATCTGGGGAAAATATATCAGAAATACTCTAGTCCCTTTTACTTGGGTTTTCAGAAGTGGAATTTGAGAAACCTTAACACCTAAACTGGGGCTGAGGAGTGTAGTGTAATCTCTGTAGAGTGCTGCAAGTTCCTGTGCTTGCTATTGCATTTTTAATTTTATTTTTATTAGTGATATCTTGTAAAATTTCAGAGTGTTATTCTGTAAATAGTAAAGAATTCATATCATACTTGTAGTTTAACTGGAATAAATGATTGATTGGAAAAATTTTTTCAAAGCTATATCCAGAAGACTCAGATTGTTACTTTTACATTTAGATGATACTGAAAGGTAGTTAACCTGTAATTCAAAAATGTCTCACCTGGAAAAAGCCAAATCTGAGTGTGCTGCAATACTTCCAGGAACAAAAGCAAGCAAACAAGCATAGGAAGCAACAACATTTTAGCAAGTAAAATAATAATAATTGTTTTTAAAATACTTTTGAACTTTTCCTGTTGTTTTTGCTCATTTACTTTGCAAGTTAAAGCTGTTACCTATAGCTGATAGTTTTGACTGGAATTTGGAAGGCTGTATTTGTGACTTCCCATTCTTCAAAGTGCACACCCTAATTGTGTTGCTCTTGTATTTGCAAGACTTCTACAGGTGGTTACTCTTATGGGGTTAAAAGTTAAATATGAATCACTGAAATTTTTTTGTCTTGTGAAATCTAGCAGCTTGTTATTTGTGAACAGTGTGAAAATTATCATAGAACAAAGTGTAAATTCACTGCCAACTGCACTGATCAGAAGATTCCTGCAAAAACTACTCATGCTTCTGAATGCAAAGCAAGGCAAGCAATTGATTTTGTTATGTTATCAATGTGTCATGGAATTACTTCAGGGAACTTGCACTGCAGCAGGGTAGCAGAACCACTTGGAAGGCTGGTCCTTACATATAGACTGTTCTGACTTGCCCTTTAAGTGACCCAGTTAACCCCATCAGTTTAGCTACTCTAGGATACCAGTAGGACTAAATCTCTGGCCAACAAGTAGGCCTGACTTGGTTTGAACCTTCAACTTCCTGAAGTTTTGTTTAAAAGATTCTTCTCATCCTGCAATCACTTAGTGCCTCATGTTTTTGTGTCTCTCAACACTGGCATATTTTGTCTTCCCACACAGTCTGTTTTCTTTGCAAGTGTACCTCATCCACACTGTGGCTTCTCAAGAGGCTTCTGAAGCAGAATTCTGGGAACTGCTCTACATTTTCATTGAAATCAGGGATTGCAGCTTCTCCATATCTGTCCATGCATAGGGAACTTAAGCAAGTTCATTATAGCAGTATTTTTTTTGGTCACACACATATGGGCTATTCTTAAAGAAAAATCTCATTCAGCTTCTTTTCATGATTTTCTTTTAGTCTGGCAAACACCTGCAGGAACCTGATAAAATATTTAATCCTAGCATTGTGAGGATATTGTGTTACACATTACTAAACCAACTGAACCATACGAAATTTCTGTTTTGTAACACCACTGAAAGTAGTGTTAGACAAAAAACAGGTTATGGGACTGTCTTGGGGAAGAAAGTTAATGGTGTTCTTTCATAAAAATATTATTTAACAGTTCTCCAAATACTATTTTCTATATTCTACAAATATTATTTGTACCCTACGTGGCAGTTCGGTTTGTACAGGTAGAACACCTTGAGAGTGTAATTACATGGTTGCTGATTGTGCAAATCTCATTTAAACTGATAAAGCAATATGAAAGCAAAATATGTTTGCTGGCTGTAGCCTTGTGTGGTCAGCACACAGACAGTACTTAAAAGGAAGAGAATGGCATCTGGAGTAAATAAAGCCATGGCATAGTAATCTGCTGGACTTCCTTTTAAGTGGAGCAATGTCATTCTTCTTGGTTCAGCTTGAAAATGGGACAAGCTCCCTGCCTGCAAGTCCAGTGGTTCTGTTGTACAGTGTTGTTTACAGAAGCTGACAGAGTTTTTCTTTAAGAAAATTTAAAAATGTATAGACTGTTACAGAGAAGTTTGTTTTGTAAGCAAGTTTTTTTGGGTTTTTTTTTTAGTTTGTTTGTTTGGGGGTTTTTTTATTATTTTTTAAAATTTCATACATGAAAGATGTAAGTGACCAAGTGACTATTCTACAGAAAATCTGAAACAAGATCTGATAGATTGGATAAAGATGAAGGTGAATTTGAAAGTGTGACAATTTAAGAGCAACGACAGTTTCATTCCTGTAGGATACTAGTCAATAGGGCATTTATTTTTGCTGGGCTAAGTTTATTTAACATCATGTAGAATCACCGAATGGTTTGAGTTGGAAGACACATTAGAGCTCATTTCATTCCAGCCCTGCCATGGGCAGGGACACCTTCCACTATCCCAGGCTGCTCCAAGCCCCATCCAGCCTGGCCTTGGACACTTCCAGGGATGGGGAGGTCACAACCTCTCTGGATGACAGTATTGGTGTTATTGAAGTTACTAATGCATAAGTGTTAACTCAGTCCTATTGTGTTATATACTCCACTTTTATTCTCTAAAATAAAAAATTATAATCTGTTTATAGGCTGAAATGGTAGTTGTAAGTATAGACACTATCTCAAGGCTTACAGCTGGCTTATACATGTAATTTTGTGCATCTCCCTGCACCAGGGAACAGTTAGTGAAGCCTACAATAAATTAGATGTATTTCTAAGGTTTACATATGCTCTTGTCTGTTGAGTTACTTTGGCAGTTTAGATTTAATGTTTTTAATGAACTTTAAATTCTGCAGATTGAAGTCTGTAGCTTCTCACTACAACTAACTTCACTACCAATATGTGTAGTATGGATACCGCATTAAAAAAAAAACCAAACCACTAAAAGAAGCAAGCTACAAAATAAAAATAAAACCCGCCAAACCCAACCCCTAACCGAAAAGATCAACGGCCAACAAGCCAGGTCCGTTTCTTTACTTGTGTACTTGTAGCCAAGAAGCTATTTCCTTCCTTTCTGTGCTGTAGAGGAAGGGCTGTGAAGGACAGGGTTGGTGTCCTGTGCTTACTGGGACCAAAGCTCTGCACCACAGGCTTATGCATTGCTATTCTTCAATCCTGCTGATTACTGTGGGAAAACTAGAGGGCAGTCCCATGTTCAAAGGTCTTGCACTTGAAGAAGGTGATGGATTTGATAAGAGCAGAAACTCTTTGGCACTGTTACTGTGATACAGAGCAGCAAAGCCTACCTGAAAGTTTCCCAGCCTTTAAAAACCTGTAGTAATTCTGTAGCCAGTCTGTTAGCAATGTGTGCTAATCAAGCCTTGTTTCAAACTGACATGCTCTAACCAGGACATGAACTACGAATTTTATAGTCACTTATAAAATGGAATGAAATAGGGTAAGGAACCAGACAAGGGAGACCAGCAGCAGCCACCAGATTTATACTTGTTGTGTTTAAAATACCATTCTGAAATATATCACCAATGCTCTAATCAGTGTCATAGTTAATTTTGAAGGCAGCAGTGGTTTTATAGTTTGTCTCCATACTTAACTTGACAGTGCTATGGAATAAAGAAAATTATTTTTTTCTTTTTAAACAAGAGTTGCACTATACTTTTACAAGCTTTTATATTAGTGCTGGCTTTTTATAGACTCATGCCAGTATTATAGTGTTAAGTAGTTTATCTTTTTGTGATGTAGCAATCATACATGTGTATGTTTGCTAATACAGAGTTAACCTATCGCTGAAATGTTTTGGTGAAATAAATACCCATCCACCATAATTATATAACTGACTTACAATATTTCTCTTGAGCTTGTTACAATTAGGTTACAGTTAACTTTTTCCCTCTTCAAAGGAAAGTTGAGACAAGTAGGCCAAAATGTGCTAGCAGTAGAACTTTCTTAATTAGGAAATTAGGCTACTCCTTTCAGTAGACAACAAGCATTGTGTTTTTCTTAAGCCAAGGGAACTTAGCCTTGCTGTGTTAAACATTAAAATGCATCTAACACATAAAGGCTGGATTTTAAGCAAAGTATTGATCCTGTATTTGTGTGGTATGAACAGGGAGCTTTAGTTGCTATAACTGTTGAACTGAAAGTGAACTCTCCAAATTCTGTACAGTCACGACAGTGGCTTAATCTGAGAGAGACAGGCCATGTAATGAAAAGCAGCACTTTTTTGATGCTGCAACCCCTACTCTGACAATTTTCCTGGCTCTTGGTGAAATGTAGAGTTCCTTTGTTTTAATCTGCTCCTAGGTGAGGCCAGATTAATTGCACTTCCACATTTCTTTGTTGCCCTTGAACCTCCTTTGATGCCTCAAGAATGGATGAAGCTTTTCCTCTAACTGTTTGATCCTCAGGTTTGGGCATCAGCAGTGTTCTGGCCCAGAACATCAGAAATGAAGGATAATTTAGCTGTGCTTTTAGCCTGGTGCTTTCTTGGATCTTCCAATACATACGGCACCAGCTCCTCAGTGTTCTTTTGTCGTGTTTGCAGAGTGGCTGAACTCTGCCTCCCTTGTGTAGATATCTCATTGTCCTCACTTTGGGGACAATGGGGTATCAGGTATTTTCTCAGTGATGGACCTTCTCTGTATTTCTCCAGACACGCAGCTGGCCTGAGCAACTGTTTTGGTTTTGGTATTAATGTTGGTGCTACCAGAGAAGGTGAGCTGTGACACTAATTAGGATAATGACTGAGATTCAACACCCTGTAGATTCCAGAGAGCAGTGTTTTCTATAGCTCTGACCCAGTGGGCTAAAATGATGATTTAGATTTTTTAATGCATTTTTATCTCCTTAAACTTGTATTACAGAACTTTATCAGCCATAGAACTGTTAACATACAATTGTTGGAATATCTGTAAAACTCATTGAATTGGTTGACTAAAATGGCTTGCAGGAAACCTTTTGCAGAGTATGAATCAGCTTCAAATGGAAGACAGGTATGGAAGAGTCTAGAGTGAATGAAGTAACTTTTCTGACTGGCATGCTCCACGGCTTATGTTTCCCCAGGGCTTTGAATTCATGCTCTAACAAGGACATAATGAAAGATGCTATCTAAAATACATTTTGATTTTTATCATTTGGGTGTAACCAAATAGCTGCATTTCAGAAGTATTACTCATTTCAGCACTGATACTTCATTCCAGCAATGCTGGTGTGCTTCACAACTGAATTAACTTGTCTGAGAGATGCTGAGTCTAAGGAAGTGTTCTCCTCATCTATAGATAAGGGCTATTAGCTGTCCAGAGTCATACAGGAAGTTTGTGGCAGAGATGAGAATAGAACCAGGTCTCCTGACTCTGTCCTGTGCCTAATCATAAGACAATTCTTCTGACTCGCTTAAAGCGTTCTCTGAAAAAAATAGTGTTAAATAATTTTAGTGATCATGTTATAAATGCTCAGCTGACCGTGTTATAGATGCTTTAAAAGGCATTTATGAAGTAATGCTTTTACTTGGGGGAAAAATACATAGAGGAGCTCGCTGACCAAATTTTTCTAGACATTTTTGAAATTAAGGTCTTAAGGATAAGATCTAGTCTAGCATGAAATCAAGATTCCTGTGCCAAAAATCTTATTCTAACATGCTGTTTAATTTAGTCTTCTAGGGAAACTACATTTATAAATAATATAGCACAAAAGGATATTCAGCAGCTCTCATTAAGGAAAAAAAAAAAAAAACCAACCCAAAAAAAACTCTCTCAAAAGTAGTAGAAATTTATTGCAAATTAATTCACTATTCTAGTGGTTCTCAGCATATGGGAGCATGTTTTGAGTAGCTTTTGTCTTTAGTGGCAGATGCTGGTGTGCAGCAGCTTTGCCCACCCAGCAGCATAAAGGACATTTTAGATCTTTAATCTACAGGGCAGTTTGTTGCAATGCAAGAGGAGACATATTTTAAATGCTCTTTTCACTCAGCTGAAGCAAGATTTCCAAACCTATTTACATTGTGAAGTCTTTCAGAACCAAGTTGAAGAATATCTGTTCTAGATCTTCAGAATGAGTGATGGATTGATCTCTACAGCACATGAACAGAATTCTATTGTCAGACTCTCAGAAAATGCAGGTCCATGTTTTTGATTCAAAAGATTATTTTTAACATTAAAGGGTTTGAGAGTGGGTTTGGTTTATGGTGTAGTGAAAATGCAGCTCATTAGCTTTAAACTGTTGTGATGGTGGCTGCATCTTCCTCAGGTTGGGTCTAGAATTTGGAACTTAGATCTGTCCTCAAGGATTATTTAAATGTAGCAGTGTAACACTGAGTATTTATAGATGTTATCAGCTTTTTCCTAAAGAGACATTTGCTAGGTTCCTGTTTAGGTCATCTTGTTACTATTTAAAACTTTCTTGAGTGAGAAGTCTGACAAATTGTGCTTTTTAGCAAATATACAATTAGAGCATGCTGCAGCAGGCCCTGCAGAGATGAAAAGCAGTCGGGTGAATTCTGTGTGTACACGCAGAGTTTAACTGCTTCATTCTGTATGCTGGCTTCATGTTTGAGTTTAGGAACAGCATGTATAAAAATGTCCATTCAAGAATGTAATATGGCCTTAGTTATTATCCTAAGAACTTAAGGGGGTTTCAAAGGGTTTTCTCCTCTCTCAAAAGCACGAGATTACAATTGTTCCAGGTGAGACAGTCTCAGATATGGGGGGCAGACAGGACACAGACAACCAAAGTAGTGGAGGAAAAGTAGGGAAGGCAGAGCAACACATAGGGCTTAAATCTCTGAGAATAAATTTTTATTTTAAGAGACATAACACTGAGTGACTGACTGCCAACGAGTTTATTATAGTCTACTAAATTTCACTTAAGGGTTCTTGCTTCTGCATGATCTTCAAAAATATCTGTTATGGTAATGGTAACTGGTTTAAATGGGCTTCAGATCATTTAGTGACATGCACATCATTTTGTAAACTCAGGGCTTTTTCTTTAACATAAAATACACGTCTCACCTGAAACATTTAAGGATTTTAAGGAAAAGTTTTTTAAGGAAAAAACTGCATCTGGTCTGAATTTTAATAGTATTTAGAAAACATAGATTAATTGCTTTACATACTGTATTAATGTCTATTTTTTCCTTAAATAAGATTAAAGCTAGTTTCCTTTGAATTTCACAGCAGTAGTTTGATAACTGAGACTCAATTACAAATAGCTTGGACCTAGTGTGGGAAAGAAACTTATGAACTGTTGGGCATTGGTCATGGGCTGGTTCTACTTTTTCTGAAATTACTTTTCAGCTGCTAATGTAATTTTTTCTAATATTTACTGTAATTACCACATAGAGTTAAATGAGTAAACAGGAAGGGAGGGGGAAAGTTAGAGAGCTGCTGTAACAGACCACGTGTTCAGCTCTCCAGAAGCATCTCGGGGAGAATGAGCATTTATCTTGTCTTAAATGCTTCCTGTCAGTTTGGATATTTCACTTTGTAAATTGTTCTAATCCAGATTAAATACAGGTGTTGAACAGTAAGAGTATAATTTATTATCATTTGAGCTGTTGTTTCTTGCTTGATCATAGTTTAGACTTCTCTCATTTTTCACTGCCAGATAGGAAGAGAATAGTCATGGTAGGAAAGGCCTGACATGTCATCATTCCTGCTTCAAATGCTTTCACAGGAAGTAGATGTGAAAACCACAAATAAAGCTAGAATCTACTTCTACTGCTAAAAAAAACCAGTTTGAGATTGCTTTCCCTATTTTGGAAATGTACCGTTATTTTAGAAATTACAGACGCTTCTAAGGCTATGATCATCAGAATTAGGGCTTCAAGTAAAGGTTTCTTTGCCTTAGGAATCTCTCTTTGAAAAACTACATTTCTTTTAAGTCAGCTGCTGCTAAAACCAGTCCCAGTACTGTGCTCTTTTGAAAGGATGTTGTGACTCATCACTGATGGTAGCTTAACTGATGTGAATTTATATCTAAGCTAAAGATACCATTGCATGTACCTGTAAGCTCTCCTATAAAAAGAGGTGTAGTTCAGTAATCTTTATAAATATATCTGTACTTAATTACAGATATATTTATAAAGATTACTGAACTACAGTCTTGTTAAACAAGAGTTTTGTTTAACAGCAAATGTTGTAGTTCAGTACAAGTAACTTCTCCACTGAACCTTCTGCCAAGAGGAGGACAAGATTTCTTTCCCTATGATGGGCTCGTTTGTGCTGTTCCTCCTTTGATTTGTATTTGTATCAGGTGAGACTCATGTATGATAAGGTATTTCTGTTTCTAATTCTGCAGGTTGGAGATATTGTGAAGGTTACGAGGATGAACATAAACGGGCAGTGGGAAGGAGAAGTCAACGGGCGAAAAGGGCTCTTCCCTTTCACGCATGTCAAAATATTTGACCCTCAAAACCCAGATGAGAACGAGTGACTCCCTCTGCCCGATTTACACTGCTGCTTCATTTTCCTGGCTATCATTAGCATTGTTTGAGGTGGGATGATGACTTAATGGCACATTGCTAGCATTGCCCATTTTCCAGCTTGCTGCAGTTTGACAGTTCTTTTAATATACATTCGGAATACATACAACTGAAGTCACTGCCTGACCTTCAGACTGTAGTTACATCATCCAGAATTTAGTTTCACTTTTAAAACTTTTTTGGGCCTTAAGCTGGAGAAGACTGAACCGGAATATGGCAGAGAGGTATGGGAAAAAAACCTTTCCTGTTGAGACTTCATGGACTTTTTCTGGTTTGCTCAGTAGGAAGAGCCCTAATCTTAGATCAAACATGCAACTTGTGCGTTACTGTCCAACAAAAAGCAACAACAAAAATGCAATTTTAGAACTGAAGAATATTTAGTTTTGAAAAGACCTGTCCTAAGGTAGTACATTTAAAATGATGGTTTCTTTAAAGGAAATAATTGGAGCTTATGTATTTTAAGCAGTTGTATTAGACACTGCTCTTTTCTGTTAACTCTTAAGCTTGTTGTTGACCTTCCTGAAACAGTGTGTGTTAAATGCAAATAACCATTGACTGAGCTGCATTGAAGCTGAGGCATTTATTTATGAGGAAGCCTAGGAGGGATTGAGACTTGTAACTTGGTTTTGACATATTTAATGCATTTCTGTTGATTTTTGCAAGCACTAACTGTAGAAAGTGAGCTTTAAGGGGAAACACTTTGGCCTGGTCTACATACAGCTCTTCTGCAGTGTTGAAAGTGTAGTTTTACTAGTACAGAAGTGCTTGTCAGCAAGCTGTTACTTGGTAGACAGATCAGGTTGCCATGAGAAGTAGTAGGAGTGGGACAGAAGAACCTGGTAAATACTGATAAAATCCTCTTATTTAAACATTTAAAGACCTTTTATATCCATTTCTCTGCAGGCTCCCTGCTCTCTCCAAAGTTTCCTAGCTATGCCAGCCCCAGCTCATCAAAAGCTCCTTTTCAAACACAGTACCTTTTTACCAGGGTGTCTGTGTTGCTGTGCTTCTCTTCCAGAGGTGCTTTCATCTTCTTTTTCCTTGCTCATATTCCAAGTCCTCTGCATGCTGCCATCTTCTTTTTTTTTACCCTTCCTAACTCATTGGCTCGGTTTATAAATGACCCAGATCCCCACCCCTCCCAGCATCCTCTAGGAAATGGTAAATTGGAGTCAGCTGCCTGTGTTCCCCCATGTGATAATGCTGGGGCTGCAGGAGGCCACAGAGGTGTCTGTTACTAGTGTAGCTCCTTCCCTGCTTGTGTACCTGAGCTCTGCTGCTGTGACTGACTTGCAGCAGGGAGCTCCTGGCTGCAGCTGGCTGCTCAGCCTGAGCCTGGGTGCAGGATATGAAAGCGTAGGCACTGTGGAATCCTGTGCCACCTTCTTCAAATGTGTGTTGTAGGTGAACTGGAATGCTCTTTTCAAAATGATGGAACACTGAATTAACAGAATACATGTCTGCAAAGATACAGCTGCAAAACCTTGCAGATGTCCAGTGTGGAAGCTGGCAGGAAAACAGCAGCTCCCATTTTTCAGCTTTGGAAGGCTGTTGGTTGTAGCAAAACGAGAAACTTCAAACACCTGCAGAATGTCATCAGATCTTACAAATGTCTAATGATATAAACATTGTCTTAAGTTCCAGCATGTTTTCTTGTTGATTTGTGTTGCTTGATCCTAATAAAAGCACGTTGTTGGTAGTTCATGTGGGAGTGCCATGAGATCCTTAGTTGGAAGGCACTGAAGAACTGTGGAAATGGCATTCACAAGCAGACATTCAAAATGCCAGGTTTTAAAGAAGTCTCTCTGTTCATCTATTAACTGTTTTCTGTAGTATTGGTCAAGTGGCTGACAGTCTGGAAGTTCTTGTAGAGCATTTTACTACCAAATTAACTGTGAAGTAGAGTAGCATTGACTGAAGTGTTTGGTGCTGTAATTCTTGACAATAGGCATTGACATTTTGTCTTGCAAAGAAAAGCTATGCAGTTCTCTTAACTAAAGAAGGTCATGCTTTTCCTGTGCCCCAATAATACCTGCACGTTTACTACACGGATTGTACTACTGAAAGTCATCTTCTGAATACAAACTGCACTAAACTCAGTCTGCTGCAGAGAAATCTTATTTCAGGCCTGACCTAGTTACAGGCAGCTCTTCAGAAGACTGATTGTAGAATTCTTCCTTTGCGTGGTAAATAAATACTGTGAGGTTTGAGATCTTGAACGTAACTTTATAACCTGATTTTTTCTCACTGAAATAAACATCTTGACTCATCCCCTCATTGAATAAGATGTACGCTTTGAACACAGACATTGTTTTAGGTTTAATTATGTTCCAATACTGCGGACAAGCAAAGTATTTTACCTTCAAAACTATGCAAAATTTGTGTGTAGTGGTGTCTGATGCAAAGATAAGAATTCTTGAATTTCTGTGAAGCTGGTTTTAGGCCATGAATAAACAGTGTTTCTCCAAGTAGCAGCGGTGTGGTTCAGGTATGTAAAATGTGGTTTCAATGTAGCATACTGACCAGCCTAAGCTGATTGTAACCTTGCTTCAAAATGCGTCTTGGCTATTTTACTATGAGACAAGTATTTTCATATAAAGACTGCGTTGGATCAGTGTGTGTTTCTCTTTGAAGGACTCCAGATTCTCAATCGCTTGTCGCTTGCTTACACATGTGCTGTCGTTTTATGAAACCTCTTAAATCTGAGTGATAATCTATCAGTGTAAATGTTCTTGGGCGTGTAAGGTAACCTTGATATGAAGCATGAGAGCCTACAAGTGATGGCTTCAATCTATGCACCATTAAAGTTGTCCTTGCTTTGGAACTAGGAGCTGGTGTCATGACCTGGTGCCACAGTAGTCAACTATCACGAAAGGCTTGGCTTCCTCCTGCTGTGTACATGTGTATATAGACATTGAAGCCTCTGACCAGTCTGAAAGTTTAAATGAAAACTGTTTTAATCAGTGTCCATCACTGGATAAGCGCTTATTTAATTCATGATTGTTTACAAATTGGGAAAGAATAAACAAAAGGGAATATCCTGTTTGGGTTGAGGCTCTGAAGAGCCTGAGCATTATTTTTGTAAAGGGAAAAACAGCATTCTTTGTGCCATTTCATGTGCCTGTAATTTTTTATATTGTATTAACATCCTGGGAATGAGTGGGCTGCCTTTGTTTTCTAGTCCAGTTTTCAAGCATTTTCCTTAATACCTGCATTTGAAAGTGAGACCTGCCTAAAAGACTGCCTTTTGGGACCAGTGAAAGCGTTCCTGTATAGCTGTCATTTTTTGTTTATTTGTGTTAAAGTGTATTTTGGGACAAGGATACAATTATTGCAGTGGGAAAGGTGGCCTTGTATTTGAGACAGTCTTCACTGTGTAAACTTTTAAACACAATATGTAATTTAAAGACCATGATCTTCAGGCAATAATATTAAGTGTAAGCTTTTAAAATTTATTTTGGGGATCATAGCTTGTTTTATTTTTTGTGCTATAAGATTAACAGTATTAAATGAATTATATTCTTAGAATATACGGAGTGTCTTTTCTTAAGATTAGTGCCTTTTTAATTTCTTACTCCACTCAATTCATAGAACTGGTCCCAACATCAAGCCACTGTGTTTTTTCCCCCAACGCCCTCTTTGTACAGTCTAAATAAAACTTGCCTCAACTTACAGTATTATTTGTTGTCTTTAGTCTGAAAACCTTGATGATAACAGCAGAGTGTTTAAGCCCTTGCTCTGTCCTTACACTGCCCTGTTCTGTGGGTGAATGGAGTGTGCCAACTGAAGTTTTGCAGAATCAAAGGAAGAATTAAGCAGGAGAAAATGCTGTTGCCAGGCTGAACGATACTCTCCTGTTCCATGCTCGTGCCTCTTCTCAGACAGTACTGCTGGGCTCTGAAGGTTGACATCAGAAAGATGCATCTCTGGTGACACAGATTGCCACTGCCTCCTCTGCCCTGATGCCCGACACATCCCTGCTCTTCTACCACTGTATTTATTGTGCTCTTTGGCCCAGGCTTTTAAGGGTCTCTGGAAACCATGACCTTTGTTTACTGTGATGCCCTTGACTGTGCTTGTAAGAATGACTGGTTTATGCAATGGTTTGAATTTCGCTCAGTATTGGTTGAGTAACTGAGGTGTAACCTGTGCAGGCACTGGAGAGCAGGGACTGCGGCTCTGGCCCCTGCCAGGAGGTGCTGGTGCAAAACATCTGAACTGTTTGTGTTTGGAAGTTTGGAAGTCAGAACCCACACCCTGGTCATCTTCTGCCTTTTCAGTCAATCCAGATCAATAGTAACTTAACTAAAATTAAAGGTTTTTTTTCAGTTAAATCATTAACAAGGTGTTGATACTTGAGCTGATCCTGTATAGGAGGAAAAGAAGAACATCAGCCATTCAACTGCTGCAAAGGAAAAGCCTGCAAAGCTTGTATTGGTTCCCTGGACTCTGTAGGTATGGTGACAGCCTCGTGTTTGTCTTCTCTGGAGTACAGATTTCCATGTGATGTTAATAAACATTCATAGCCAACTCTGCATAGTGTCTTATCATCAAATAGTCACATTTGTCAAATTATGCTTTGGAGAAAACCAGTTGTGTTTTAAAGATGAGAATAGGTCAGATACATTTAGTGGGCTTGGCAATCCTGTTTCAGGCTAAAAGGCAAAAAGGAAAAGGTAACAGAAAGCAATCAGTAACTCAAGGTGGGTTTATTTGTCTTACCTCCTTTCAGGCCTCCACCAGTGCCGGTCTGAAGTAGTTCAGTTACTTCAGTCCAGCAACAGGCAGCACAAGCCTCCATTTTTCAGTGCAAGCTGGGAGCAGCTGGGTTCATCAGTTTGTCACCGATTTACTTAAAAGGTTTTATTTCTAAACCAGTATGATGACAAACACCCTTTTAGACATAGCCAAGAGATGTGTCTGTTGCAGCTTACACCAGTAGGAAATACACCTCAATACTCCAAATAAACTGCAGCCACAGCAGAACACAGGTCCATTTCTACATGATTCTCCATGGTGTGGACTGTGCACAGATAAAAGCTCCTGAGGTCCACACTCACCTTGGAGCAACCAAGTACTGATTTCTGTCCCCCATATTGTCCCCTCTTCCTTTTTTTTAGAGGACAGGTCAGCTGCTCCTGTAGCAGCTGTTGAACCACCAGTTACAGCTCAGCAGGGAAAGGTAAAGCAGTTCCAATTTCAGGAACCCTCCATCCCCCGAGCTGCAAACCGGCGGTCGCTGTAAAACAGCTGAGCCGCGCTGCCAGGCGGGACAGGCCGGCCAGCAGGGAAAGAAACCGTCACAGCTGTCCCAGGGTGAGCCTCCTGCTCTGAAAGGCAAGCCCTGGGAGCTTGCGAGAGCCACAGCGGCACCGATTGTTGTGACTCATTAACGGCGAGTGCCGTGTGCCCACCCTGAGTCAGTCTGTCCGCGCTGTGCTCCAGCTGTCCGTCCTCCCGGGAGCAGCCTGGGAACCCAGCGCCCACCACCGTGACACAGCCCATCTGCTTCAGGGCGGCTCCTGCTCCAGACTGGCACGATCTTGGGAGCTAAAAGCTGAGCTGCCCTGCTCTGTGGTGTGACGATGCTCACCGGGGGCTGGCAGCCCCTCGGTGCGGCCTCACCTGCGGAAGATCCATCCCGCTGCTCCCGAGGCGGGCAGGGGAGCGAGAGGCGATAGGGAATTAACGCAGTGCTCCCCTCAGCTAACCTTCCCAGCACCTGCTTGCTTCATTCCAGGCATTTTGTAACCAGAACCCGCCCTGCACGAGTTATTAGTCTAACCCGCCGCTGGCACGCCAGACAATTGGGATCAGAGCTAAATCTGGGGTGTCCGCAGGGAACTGGCTCCTGCTTTGTACGTCCTGGCTGGTCCAACAAGGGCAGCTGAAAGTCAGCTGAGAAATCCAGTACTAGCATTTGGTCTAGAAATTGATCACTAAAGCTGAAGTGAAAGTGTGGATCGAAGGGGACTGTAAATTCCCCTTCACTGCACTGATTCCCAGTCTGTGCTACCCAGTGAATTCTCTCCAGAACCTGAGGCAGGAGCAGCTCTTCCTGGGCTGTCAGAGGGCAGCAGGGGTGGAAGGGCAGTACTGGACATGCTGCTTTCCCTTCCCCCCGCTGCCCCTGCACCCAAAATCCAACTGATTTGGGAGAAGTGGCAAGTGCAAGGAGAGGATGCTGTTTTGAACAGACAGAAGGGACTGACATAAGTGAACAACAGGAGTTGGTTTGAAACTCTTGGCACTCATCTCCTGTTCAGCCCACCAGCAGTTAGCAGCCAAGCTGGAGACCCCCAGGGATGCTCCTGACAGAAGTGACAAACCAGCCAGGCCTTAGAGTGCACTGTTGTTATCCTTGTCATAAAAAATACAAGAATCAAACTTGCCCATTTCTCGTTACTGGGAAGTAATTACCCCCTGTATTTCTAGACTCGATTTCCACTGGTTTTAATGTATTCTGTTACTTCACTACTTTGATCTGGATTATGTGGTTCAGGGGCTGTCATGGGGGCTTCTACCTGCTGAATCCATTTCTGTTATGTTAGACCATCTCTTTTTTCCCCTCTTCTTGTGACCAGCGATACAATTAATCCACTGACCTTGAAGAGAAAGAGCTTTTCTCTTTCCAGGTATCGCAGCTGGTGCTCTGGCTCCGAGTCTGCAGTGACGATGGATACACAGCTCTGGGCTGGATTCCTGCTGAGCATCAGCCTCATGCTCTGCAGGGCACAAAGGAAATGTAATTCATCAGGCTTGGCCTTGGTTGTGTAAGGAAGAGCCATATCCCACAAAGATCGAACATCTCCCACTGTGCCCGACTACCTGGAATAGCTGTGCCTACTCGGCACTTTGGAGAACTAGATCTAAAATTAAAAAAGATCATTTCCCTGCAAGAAATAGCACCTTGGCCTGGACACAGGACACATCAGCAGGAGTCTGAAAGAGAAAGGCTAAAATTAACTCAGGTCTGGGATTGTGCTGAATGCACTAACTACAGGTCTGACCATGCAGGATAAGCAGCAGCGTTGGAAATCTCTGTCCAAAATCATCCAAACTGCAGGATGTACCCCAGCCATGACAAAAAGGTTACTCCAAGTACTCAGCAGCAGCTCCTGCCTGTATGAGGCTCAATGATCCACCCTCACCATCACTCTCGAGGCAGAGGTGGGTGATGGGATGGAAACAGCTCTCCAGCTGGTGCTGGATTTCTAGCAAGGCTTTGTGCTGTACAGCAGTGGAAGCCCATAGACCTCCAGAGTGATGTTTGTGGGATCAACACCAGCAAATTTAAACAGACAAAAATAAAGACACATTGGAGAGCAGCCTAGGAACAGAAAGTGTGCACAGTCCTTGCCAGGGCAGTAAAGATGTGGGGCTTGCATCCATCAGCCGTGCAGGGCTCACGCCTCCCTTGCTGCAGTGCCCTGATTTCAGCCCACGCTGCAGCCCTGCATCCCCACGGCAGCGCTGCATTGGAACAGCTGTGGAAAATGGAGGGGGGTGGAGATGATGTACCTGGAGAAGGACAGGATGATTTAACACCCCTCCCTGCTGCCAAATGCTCTGTGGGCTCTGCAGTCATCACCCAAAATAGAGCCGCAGTCTGTGCCTCCTCCAGGAGACAGTCCCTGCTGGAAACATATCAGGGCATTGCTTGGGGCAGTGATTTCCTGCAGGAGCCACCTCAGCACCATGCCCCACTGTCCCTGGCTTCTTTCTCTCACCCCCACCATTCAAGCTGCCTGTTGATGCTTGTTACAGCCTGGAAACACAAGACACAAGGCTTGACCTAGTAAGGAATGTGGGCAGTTTGGGCAGAAGGGAGAAAAGGTCCTGCATTAACCTCACAAATCCACCACATGTGCCTGTCACCTACTGCTCGAGACACAAAGGTCCCTCCCTGGCAGAGGCCGAGGGGCTCCAAGGCAGCCCCTGTGACAGCCTTGTCTCTCTGGGACCAGACACTGCCCCGGAGCTGCCTGCGCTTCTCAAAGCAGAGACACCTCCTCCCCATGGAGAGCAGCTCATCCAGGTAACCACCTTCTCCTTCTCTTGTTTTGCTGCCAGATCCCTCCTAAAATGTGAGCTGCTTCAGCCCCAACTTGCCCAACACTTGGCTTCTGTCAGCACCTGAGCAAGTCATGCAAAACCCTCTCTCCAGACACAGCACAAGAGCCCCAGAGCTTTGCCCCTTGTTCACTGTAACCACAAAACAAAGACATAGATGGTTTCTTGGCTTTCTGTTCTCCACACTGCCCTGGGATACCCTTGCTGCAGCTTCCAGGCCTCGGCACCTTTGCAGCAACCCCCCTGCAGGCCGCCCCAGCTGTCCCCTCGCAGGTCACGCGCAGTCACTGGGTGGCACTGTGCCCCTGCCTGTGCGTGCCCGGCTCCAGCCTCCTCCTCTGCTCGAGGGTGCCCGGAGGAACCCCCGGCTGGGCCAAGGGCCAAAGGCTCTCCTTGCCAAAGTGCACCCACGGTGGCACCGACAGATACTGGGGGACCCCGGGAGCCCACAGGGTTCTGACCCCAACGCCCCAGGCTCCCCGCTGCCTCCCTGCCAAGGTCTCTCTCTCCCCACAGTGGTTATATTTTCATTACCGTGGCAAAAGGAGACCAACTGCATCCTTACAATAGGCCCCTCCATAAAACTAATAGGCCAGGCAATTTGGACAGGCCTGTGAAGTACTTTATAGTCTGGACTCGAGGAGTTCGTGCCACAGCTCACAAGGTGTCCCAGCCCTACATCCCAGGAATCACAGCGTTATTTCTCCCTATCATCCCCACTTTCAGCCTGGGAGCAGCATGAGGATGAGCACAGTGCCCCCACCTGCTTTCGCTTGTCTCCTGCCACCCAGGGCCTCGCTGATTGCAGCAGCACAAGGCTCTTAGGAGCAGCCATAAGAATCGGGGTTTCCTTCTCCAGGGCACCATGACAGAGTCCTGCACTGATTCCAGGAGATTTGACACCATTAGCATGTGTCAGGGTGGGGAGGCTGGAGCCAGCAGCGGGCCAGGGCAGAGGCCAGGAAGGTCCTTTGTCAATGCCTTGCCATTTGCTTCATTTGCAGTTGAAAGCCGGAGGAGCAGAGAGCCCCTCTGACACTGTGATGGCAAAACCTGCTCAGCTCTGTAGAAGATCCTTCCCTCTACAGGGACAGCCCATGTTTGTTTAGGAGGCTGGGGTGACACACTCTGGCTCCCACCAGAGCCCCATTTCAGAGGGTACCTGGTGAGGTCTGAGGGGCTGCTTTTCCCCGCTGGGACCCAGCCAGTCTCAGTGGTGCACTCCAAGTGTTCCTAGAGCAGGGAACTGGGCTCTGGCTCCAGCAGGGGCTGGGTGGATGACACTGGGGACAGCAATAACCAAACAGAGCAGTCACTGCCACCTTCCCTCTTCCTGCTGTGTAAAAACTGCCCGAGAAAAGCCTCCTTTAATCGTTCCCCCTACATTAGACCTTCCAGGGGAAATTAGCACAAATGCAACATCAGTGGCACCAAGGGAACAGACCCTGAATGACTTGGAGGGAGGTTAATTAGTTTGTTAAAATCCTTCTCTCTTCAGTTGCCACCTAAAGCTCCAAGTCTTGACAAAGAGTTGGGAAAAAGGGTCTCTGCAGAAAATCAGTGCTCTTTAGAGGTAAAAGTTAAAGATCCACCAAGGAGCATACAGTTGGGAAATAATGTGGAAAAGACTGTTTCTCCACCATTAGGGTAGAAGATGAATGTTAGATGGAAAGCAAAATGTTTCCAGGTCTCCACAAAAGTCAGAAGGGAGACAAAGAGCCCATTTCTCTCCCTGTGGTTTACTGTCTTTAATCTCTTTGCCCTAGTGTCCCCACCTACCCTGCAACAGATGTGCTGAGAAGCTGTAACTGGCTTTTGCAGAACTGATTCAGGATCCCAGGTACTGAGTGCCAGAGATGTGTCAGGTGTTATCGCCTGTCTCTTTGGTGGACAATCTCCTCAAACTGCTCCCTGCTCCTGGGCACACCAGCCAGGGAACATGAGTGTGCTGGGGACAGGAAGAAAGCCTAAAAGCCCCTTAAATTAAGGGACAGTTGCCCCCTTAGATTAATTTAATAGATGGCTGCATTGACCCCAGAGAATTTTGCACAGCTCCCAGCCCACTGTAGCTGCCCCGAGCATGGTGGCACCAGGAACCTGAGCCAGAGCTGGTGTGTGCCCACGGCGAGATGTGGCCTTGACAGTGCTTCTGCTACTTCCACTGCCACTGTAGGGCTGTGGTGGGATGGCTAAAGCACAATGCTCAGTGACTGCCACAGGCAGCACTTTGGGACTAAAATTACTTGAGTACCTAGTTTAAAGTTGGGACTAATTTCATTCAGTCTCCGCTCCAGAGCTCTGTGCTGCTCTGTGGGGGATAGAAGGGCCAACAGTTCCAGCTCCAGAACCAAGTCTTCTTTAATCTAAGGACATGATTTTTTTTGCTAGCCATGATGAGCTGTGTGCTCTGCCTTCTATACTGTCCACTCATGTTTGTATTTCAAAAGCTACTACATCATCTGATTCTGCCCAGCTGTCTAAAGAAAAAACGAAACAGACAACATCCTGTATACTGCTGGGACCTCTTTGTCAGAGGCTGTGAACTCATCTGCATCCAGCACCAGGATGGATTGAACAAACTGAAGCAGTATTTTATTGCTGAAGCATAAAACACGGGAATAAACAAGCACCAAAGTGCTACTGATCATTAAAACCAGATGGGAGCCCATTTACTGCCTCCAGCAGCGAGGTGCCATGGCTGCTCTGCTGGGGCCCCCTTGAAATAGGAAACCCAGAGCACCATCTGGGAGGTGCTGGGTGGCAGTGGCTACAGGCAGCCCCTGCAATTCCAGCCTGGAGTTATCTGCACTGTGCTCTCATCACCACCCCAGGGATGACCAAGGAGCTCTGAGTCCTGGCTCCAGAAATACAGTCACCTCTGTAAGGCTGTGCCTACATGAAATGCCCTGGCAGGGACAAGCAGCCCCTCCAGGGCCAGTCCCATTGTCCAGGGGAGATGAGATGGGGAGAATCACAGGTTGAATTCCCGCACACAGACCAGGGACTCAGCGACGTTTCAATAGTATTTGTTCAAATGCACACCAGAGAACCATCAAGGGTTCTGGTCCTTCCTGTGTAATTCAGCTCCCACATGGTGGATTATCCAAGACAGACCAGGTCTGACCTTCTTCCTTACCAACTGTCTGGCATGGGAAGTAAAGTGCTAGGTGGGGAGAAGCCAGAGGCTATTTCCTCTCCTTCCTAATTAACACACACACCACAGATAAATACCCAAGGAGAACATTCCCAGTCTGTCTACTGGAAACTGGCCTCCAGGAACAGCTCCATCCTGAGCACCCTCAGCTGCAAGCTGAGCTCAACCCCCTCCCTAGACTGAAGCTTTGCACCTTTGTCTCCAAGTCCCATCTTCCCGTGGCAGGGAGCCCTCTCAGCAGCCAAAACCCGAGCACGGCATGGGGCCAGGGATGGATTCCTGGGTAGCCCGAGAGGAGATGCAAATGGAGCAGGAGACTGCTGGAGAAGCAGAGACAGACAGATGCTTTTACACTTCAAAGGGAACAGGGCCCTGTGAGGCTTTTAGGAATAGGAACAAATCGATAGACTCCTTTCAAACACAGAGCACATTTGCTCAAGTGTGAGGCAATTATTCCCTGAGGATGGAGGCAGGACAAGGCCATTAACAGCCATACGGGCAGGATGAGGAACATGCCAGGAGGAGAGCCAGCCCGGCCTGGGGGGCAGAGCATCGCTGTCCCGGCTGAGCTTTCTCATGCAGGATTTACAAAATGCCCTCGTGTCCCCAGGGGCTCTATAGGGAGCACATTAGTGTCATTCAGCCTATGTCAGTGCAATGCGGGCTTGATCACATCTCCTCCACTGCTCTAGTTCACTGCCTTTATCCCCAGAGGGCTGACTTACGCTTACTGAAGCAATTCCCATTTCCCCCTCACCTGAATGCTGCTGGGCAGAGCCTGAGCTGCTCTGGAGAGCTCTGTCTCTACTGAGCCCCTTCTAGATGGCAAAGCAGAGCCCAAACCAGATTGTGGGTGAGCAGAGGGCTGGCTGCTCAGCATGGGGACAGACCCCGCGGTGTGACAGGAATCATGTCTGACTCATCCCTGTCTACTCTGCACCAGCACTTCCACGCAGATAACCCTTAATGCACCATCTCCCAGCAAGGATGTTACAGAGATCACAGGTGCCCGTGCTTGTGACCCCACAGATGGGAGCTGGAGTGACAGTGCCAGCACACAGGAAGTCTCTCCTGTGAACAGCTGCTGTTTTACATGTACAGTCATATTTATACAACGAGAGGCAGAGATACTGAAAGTGAGCAGTGCTTTATGCCTGGTGCATGACTGATGGGAGTGCCCATCCTGTATCACTGACTGCCCACTCTGCTTTATGGAGGCACATAATCTACCCTCTTCAGTAAAAATAGGAGGAGGAAATAAAAATCTCAGCATGTCCCCAAAGAACTGTAGGAGATTCAAATTAAATCTATCCATTACACTCACCAAGCAGGGTGCTGTCTGGGCAGGAATGCTGTAGTTGTACACCTGCATGTTCAAAGAAAAGATATTGAGTATTAGAGAAGTGTCAGAGGCAATCCAGCACCCCCCAGCAAAGTGCTTCAGGTCATAAAATGAACTCACATGACTTGGAAAAACAAAAAAGGAATAATACTAAACTAAGCTGAGCAGCAACACTGCTCAGCACAGCTGCAGCACCTCTTCTCAACCCTGCATCAAAGGTTTGCTTCACCCTTGGTTAAAATTTTGTCTGACTCTTCTTCTCAGGCGCAGGTCTCAAGAACGCTTCTGGTTTTGTTCTGGGACATGCATGTCGTGTGCTGTGAGGGAGAAACGCCCTTCCTATTTCCTTCACTGTGTCCTGTAAGCCTCTCCCTGCGTTCCTCCTGCTGTAATGTGCAGAAAGCACATTTAGACCTCACTACAGCTCTGCAAGGCAGGACAGTAAAAAGCAGCTTACCTGGAGGAGCAGGGAGACAGGCCAGCAGCAGAGGGCTGGGAACAGAGCCCTGGAGACAGGAACAGGCCTCCCTGGCAGCCACTGACACTGCAGCAAGGTCATGTCTCTGAGAACGGCCAGGACAGTTGAGGGACACAGAATAGGCCAGCCTCACCACGACCCAGAGAAGTCTCTCCATTCCCCAGCCAGCCCTGCACAGTTTTATCCCTCTCTCTTTGCCCTTGGCCCCTCAGTGAGTAGCTGCAGGCCGAGGGCAGGCACATGAAGACACCTGCAGCCGCAGTGTGGCCGCCGAGGAGCGGGCAGAGGGCCGGCACTGCAGGCAGCTCCGGGCAGCAGGGACACGGCTCAGAGCTGCTCCTGCCACTCACAGTGGGTGACCAGCACTGCTGGTTGCTCCAAGCAAATGCTGCCTCCCCCCTGCTAGGAGGCTCCGCATGGATCCCACCCTGGGGCTTGGGAATTAAGTGGATTTAAAACTCTGCAATAAAAACCCATTTGACTTGAAAGAATGTTGTTATTCTTGGAAGGGGGGTTTGCGCTGCTTGCTCGGATTGCCTCAAAGTGAGCCGGTACTTAGGCTGACTAAGGAAATGTGGACTCCTGAAGGCTCAAGGAGCACCACAACAGACAGCCCACACCGGGCTGTGGGGTCAGCCCAAAGCAAGCCAGGAGTCTTGCTCAGCCTGGCTGTCCAGCACCAGGTGTTTCAAGAGCCCCAGCCCAGCTGGGCAGGGAAATGCTGCTCCCCAGGATCTCCTCTCTGCAGACAAGGAGCCTCCTTGCCCCGCTCGGAGCCCGCGGGCAGGCGCTGCCCCGCCCCACACGCGTGAGGGTTCGGCCCCGCTGCGACTGCCAGAGCAGAGCGGGCCTGGGGCCGGAGCTCAGCCGATGGCACTGTCCCGGAGCGTGGTTTGCACCAGCCTGGCACATCCTTGTCCCTGCAGCACCTGGAAATTAGAAAAGCTCTTAGTGCAACCAGCTGCTTCTGCAAAGCCGGCGCAGGTCCAAGTGCAGAGGCCCCACGCTGGGCCGGGCCCGAGGGGAGCCCTGGGCGGGCTCGCCGTGTCGGCACAGGGCTGTGGGCAGAGTTCTGAGCTTTGCTGCCTCTCCCGAGCCTGCAGCTGCCTGGGGAAGAACTGCAGCATCGGCAAGAAAGCATTTTTTTGCAATTCCCATCTGCATTAAAGCGGTGTCAGACAGGGTTTAAGGCTGCAAAAACCAGTAGGAGAAACCAAAATAAATCAAGATGTTGATTTCCCATAGGAAATTTACCTAGATCCCATTTATAGTCCATTTGCTCTCCTCCTTATGTAACTTCTCTGCAGGAGAGGAGCAGAAAACACAGAGAAAATAAACAATTTGCTGCAAAGAATTGGTGCAAGAGCCTGAGTCACATCCAGCAGTGTGAGCAGATAACCTGAGGCTCACTGAACACACTGTGGAGAACAATGAATGCTGAGATCAACAGCGTGTCATGCATGTACAAACTGGCCTCAGGTAACATGACTAAAGCAGAACAAGTTGTGCTTGAGAAAGATGCACAAAACCTACACTTTTGAGTTTATTTTATTAGTCTTAACGGCCTGACTTCCATACGTCTCATTTCCTTTTATTGAAGCTGTCAGAGGCATTACATTATCTCATATGCGTGCAAAACCAGCATTCAGTCGAGCTCATACAGACTTTAAATGCCACAGCTGAAGAAAACAAGCCAGTGGGAACTGCAAAGGGAGGGGGCGGGAGCAGAGTCCAGAGCACACCTACAAGCAGAATCTCCAAAGGCTTCCTTCTCCAAAGCCGAATGGAGTCTCTAATCAGAGAGAAAGGATAGGTACTTCTCCAACAAGCGGGATGATTCACTGGAGAAGGGTAAGCAGTCCTGTTGCAACAGAAGGCTGATGAGTAATTGATGGCTCGTCCTAGGCACAAAGCTGAACCTTTTACCCCAGTGCAGAGCCGTCTGCCAAACCAGCTCTACCGACAGGCCCAGGGGGCAGCAGCACCTGCACTGCTACGGCAAAGGTTTGAAAGAAACAGCATTGCACTCGTATTTTCACAGGAATTCCCCAGTGCTGCCCAGCTGTCCTCAGTTACTCATGCTCACCGAAGCTTGTCATGCTTATTAGCGCTCTGTGACAGGGAAACATCCCAGCTACAAAGATAAAGAAACAGATCCAGCCAGGTAGCCTGTGGGGGATGCATTCTCTCTCTTGTGGGCATGCTGCTGGCAGCCGTCCTGCGTTGTGCACAAAGTGCCCCCCTCGGGTCCCTTGCACATGGGGCTCAAGGCACTCACTCAACTCCCCAGCCATTCTGCTCATCTCATTTCCAGGATGTGAAGGGCAGTGGTGGCAAAATTAACTACTAATGGCCAGAGACAGCCTTTTACAGCTGACCTGCCTTCACACAGCTGGCATTTGGACAGCAGGAAATCATGATATTTTGGCATTAAAAAAACCTGCTGCACATTTTGTTTCCCCAGCCAGATTTGTTTTTAAGTGAGTTGCTCACATCCACGTGTATGTCATACGCAGCAGGTACAAATCAGTACTGGCCAGGGTGCCATCAGAGTGGAGGCTCAAAGGGCATTATGTACATGTACTGTGGCAAAATCTGACCTTTATTTCAATGCTGCACATCCTCAAATCCTGGGCAGCCCAGGGGAAGTAGTCAGCTGCTCTGTACATATCATAATTGTGGTACAAAAGCAGTTCACAATATACAATTTAAATAAGGAAACGGTCATTGTAGATGAGTCCACAGATTTACAGGGCTACTTTTCACAGTAATTTTAACAATAACAACATGGCTCAACATCCCTACGCTATGCAGATGCACAGTGAGGAGATGGTGCTCCAAAAACCTGCTGCACAGCCTTTCCCAGTGTCCTTGCACAGGGGTCCTGAGGCACTGGGCACAAACCTGCCCAGGTCTGCTCAGAGGAAACATCTTGCTACATACACACACACACACACACACACACACACACGTGTGCACACAGAAAATCATCTGGCACACAGGCTAAACGACACACATCAGTGCCTACTGATGGCTGCAGGCCACAGGGCAGCTATTAAGTGTGACATGAACACATTCCCTAAACGACACCTAGGAACGTGTCTATCCTCCCCGAGAAACAATGAGTCTGTCTCACCGAGTCCCCAGTGCCAGGGCCATCTGCACTTGGGCAAATGGGGAGGCCTCCGCCTTCTAGGAGGAAGATGAAAAGAATCCCTGCTTGCATGGCAGTGCACAGGCTGCTCCGGCCCAGGATGGGACCAGAGAGGAGGGAGGTGGAACCACTCTGATAACTAAATGTGGACAGATCCCTACAGACTCCCAAACTGCAGTGAGATGACTTCACACACTCACAGAGCAGCGCAGGAACCACAACTATAAATTATATTCTCCAGGAGTAGCAGGGAGCAGGAGAAGGAGTAAGTTCACAGTGGAAAATTTCCTCTCCCTCTAAAGGAAGAGGTTGGAGTGACACAGCAGTACTGCTGTTCATGGCCCTGCTTCTGATAACCTTGGAAAGCCCCAGAGGAGCCCCCCACATCCCAGGAACAACCTCCCTCCACCTCCACAGAATGAAGAGCGTTTCACTGACCTCGAATCTAGGGCTGACAGAGGAGGGATGGGCACGGGGACAGGAAGACACCACACACAGCGCTGCTGCTACTTCTGCATGGATCAAACTCTCCCCTGCCTGCACAACCCACTGCTGTGCTCCAGACACACCTTGCTGTGCATTTGACTCTCATCTGCTGCTGTAAGAAAGGTAAGACTCTAGCTTTACTTGGACTATACTAACTGAGGAAGCTGCTCAAAGTTCACCAGGATTGCTTGCTTTCCTCGTCTTTGCAATATTTCGTACAGTTTTTTGGCCACGTGGGTGGCTTACTGGAAGTCCTCAGCCCCTATCTCCTTGCACCAAGTCCCAGGAGGAAGGGATGTTCGAAACTGCCAAATGCGAGGTGCCAACACTGTGACTGTGAGTTCAGCAGCTCCTTAAATACTGTCCTTGCAGACCTGTGGGTTCCTACTCCTGCTGGGAGAAAAAAACCACTGCAGAACACATTGAGCCTGACCCACAATGACACGGCTGGAGCAGCCACCAGTTTAGCCACTGCTTGTGAAATATGGTGAGGGTTGTTGTGCAAGGAGACAAGGAAGTGAAGGTGTCCCACACTACTGCTTGCAGCAATACCTCTGCCTAGTGTAGGCAAAGCTTCACAAGTCCAACATCCCAGAGCAAATTCAATCTCATTTACAATTTTCTTTCAGTTTTTTCACTGGGAAGGGTCCTCCCCAGTCACCAGCAGGCGTAGGGGAACAGAGGGTACTGGCTCCACTCTGCCACGGCGCCGTGGGCATGTCCTGGAGTTCCCTGTGTGTTGTACTCCGTGGAGAAGGCCGAGTAGCTCATTGCCCTGTACTGGCTGTGGGACGGCACCACCCACTGCCCCAGGCCCTGCTCGGTGCCATAGGCACTGTACATGGGCGCCCGGGCCCCGGCTTTCCCCACAGAGTCCAGAGCCATGTTCACCACTCCTGTGTAGTCCTGGGGAGGAGGCAGAGGTGGGGGCAGTGGGGGCAGGTTGGTGAAGGCCTCTGGGAGCTGTTTGGAGTCGTGCTCGGGCACCATGGCCAGATCCAAGGCGTGGCACCTTGCCCGGAAATCGTTCAAGGTCACGGCATCGCGGCTGGGAAGCTGCTGGCTGTCCCCAGCTTCGTGGAACCTGGGCCCAAGGGCAGAGAGAAGAGCAAGTCAGGCCTACCAGAGTGGAAAACCATGGAAAACCCACAAAGATCCCCTGGGGAAAGGCTCTTCCCCTTGCCTACTGCTTCATCTTACTGTTACTGTGGATTTTAGCCCAGGCCTCACTGTCACACTCACAGAAAAATGAAATGCCAGAGAAAGTGAGTCCACACTACCTTAGTTCTGGCTAAGTTCTAGTCTGGGCTCACTCACACCCGATTTTGTAATGAGAAAGGAAAAATCACTGGAATCTTGTCACTCTTCCAACACTTCCTCCAAAGGACAGGCAAGCTCTGCAGTACACAGAGCTGGCTGGGAGAGCATTTTGGGACAGGGAAATAAAGAACATTACAAAGACATGAACATGCCCAGAATCAGTGGGTTTGAACTAGAAGAGAAAGGCTATCCCTGGACCTATGTCCATGCTGATCTACCATCTCTCAACCACATGTGCAGTCCAACAGAAAGGCATCCTCCCCCTATTCCCAACTGGCTGTTTTTCTCAGGAAATAGCAGCAGAAGAAGAGGAATCCCACCAAAGTGTGGCTTTAGAGCAGAGAGTAGGACTCACCGATATGTCTGGTAGGAGGGTGTTGGCACTTGCTGCTCTCTGGGCAGAGCCTCCCTCTGGTCAGCAGGCACTGGTGAGGCCGCAGGGAAGGCCTGGCTGCTGCTCTGCTCCGAGCTCCAGAAGGGATATCCACTGCTCACCACCACAGGGTTGCTCTCTTCTTTCACATCCACATTCTCATCTTTCTCAAAATCTGACTCAAAGCAGGGAAAAGAAAGAATGGAAAAGAATGAGAAAGGGGAAGAGGGAGGCAAAGCTCACAGTGGTCTACTGGCAGTAATCACGGGATGGTGGAAGGAAACACACTACCACCTCCTGCAGCCCTTCTGTGCCAAAGGAACAGTCCCTTCCAGCTCTTTTCTGCCCAGATACTGTGGTGGTCAGTCCTGCCCTGTCCTCCCTCCTTAGCTGTGCTACTGCAAGCAGCACCATGAGTTGGAGCAAGGAATGATTTAGCTTAAAAAACTTTCTGAGTATCATTCTCTGGGTTTGTTGTGATCAATATTACCACGTTCCTCAGCACCAGGCTCCTTTTCCTCAGGCAGCTTCCTCTTCTGGCTCTTGGCTGGACTGGGCTTCTGGCATTTGGCTCGTCCTTCCCTGAAAAGAAACAAGACGTGGGGGTAGCTTGGATGTTAGTTTTTTGCCTAGATATACACAGGCATGTGCTTAGGAGAAGAAAGAAAATCTGTAACATTTTTAAAGTATAAGTAAAAAAGAGTCAGTTTTGGCCTTTTTTTCATCAGAATTTTATTTTTCAGGAGATTTTTTTTTCAGGCATAAAATAACACAAAATCTCAGATAGTTTTGTAACATTTTCTGCTTAGAAAAATCCTCCTTTTTTTCCTTCTCTATTGCCAATATGGGGGTTGCAATTTAAGCTTTTTTTTCACATCCACTGGCTGCCCTCAGACCAAGCAGAAGATCTCACTGCTATTGGTATCCATTTTCCCTCTTGCAGACAAAATCTCCTGCTGGAAGAGACACTTTTCCACCCACAGGAAAAGGAGACAAGGGAGCCTCCAAATGTCAGAATCAAGCTGATCTCCAAGAGACCAAATGGTCTGCTGTGGACTCCTGTTATCACTGCTATTCACATGTCAGACTCCAGTCTAGCTCCAATGTGCAAGGGAGTGCAGGTCTCAAATTTGTCACACCTCCCACATTTCTGTAGGAATTGTCACCTCCCACTCCCCAAGTCTCTTGAGAAGAGGCTGCACAGAGGGACATCACTTCCAGATACAGAGAAATGCAGTGTGCACAATGCAGCAGGCTCAGCAGAGCTGGCTGGTAGAGTTTTGCTCAAAGATCTTGGGTAAAATTCACAAGTGAACTCCAGCTATAAAAAAATTGAAATAACAAAGCAGTTTACCTTCGAGTGTTCTTCCCATGCTCACGGAAACCTTTAGCAAATGGATTGTTGTCAATCTTGAGCTTTGTAATCTTTAAATGAAAGGAAAAAAAGACTCAGCATCACAGCGACTGGTTGGGTTTTTCACTGTTCCAAGACCTTCACCTCAGTATTTATCACAGCAGATAAACCGTGTGAGGGTTTTGGACATGGCCTTGCCACAGCATCTCCCAGCAGCTCCCATCACTGATCAGGAACTGAGTCACAGCAAGAAGTGACCTTGCCAGGGTGTGCTGGTTTGAGATTGATTGACATTTTGTTGGGCAAGAAATAGCTACTTCTAGAAGCGAGGTGTGCCAGGGTCAGCAGGGATTTGGGTGGGATTCATCTGACTAGAGAAATATACAGGGTGAGCATCTGTATCTGGACCTGCAGCCCTACTTTTTGCTGCATTTGGAGTTCTGTGTCATTGACAGTGCACTCAATACCATCAAGTGCATGACTCATCTCATCACAGAGGAACCACAGGAACCACAATGTGCCTACTTCTTCCCACTGCCCACCACAGGTGCCCATGATGAGCAGACAGGAAGGAGACACCTTCCTTTACAGGAATTTTACAGACAGCATTTCACAGGGTGTCCAGAAGCAGAGCCTGCACACCGTACCTGCTCGTTCTGGTAGGCAGTGACAGAGGTGAAGACAGTCTCAGGGAAGCTGAACACCTGGAAGATGCTCCAGCGGACACTGAAGAGGTCGTCTGCCTGCACGATGTGGAAGCGTGGCTTGTAACGGTGCATGGAGTGCAGGATGATCTGGGACACACAAAGGACAAAGTTTCCATGTGTCACCACTGCCAGCACACTGCAGATCCCCTGTGGAGACTCCCAGGACACCCATTTCTAACCAGGGACCCCTGCTGGGATTGGTGTCTCCACCAAGCCCCTGTAGTGCCAGCACAGACCCACACCTTCCCTAGCTAAGAGGGCACAAGGGCTGGGCTGAAGGAGGAAGAAAGGGCACTTGGATATGTTTTAATTTCTGCATCATCTAATTTCTCACAAATCCTGCTTACTTCCCACATCTACAATGAATTCCAAGAGTGTACAGCACAACCTACATGCCCGTGTTGATCCAGAGTGTTGTTAGTGAGCTTCAGTTTTTGGAAGGAGACAGGTTCTTTCATCCAGTGGCTGCCAGGAGCTGGAGAATCTGGGTGGACATAGGTGCGACAAGGGAGCTGGGGCTCTGCTTTTCCAGCGACTTCCCACTGATCTTTATTCCACTGTGAAGGCAAAGACAGAAATCTGGAGCTTAAAGAAAAAAATGCTTTCAGTACAGAACAGCCCCAGCATGTTTGCTTCACTGTCAATTCAGCACACTCCTCTGAAATGCAAGTAGTAGAGTCTCATGAGCCATGATCATGTTACCAAATCAGCTCCAAGTTTAGGCCTCATTTTTCCTCCCTTTCTCCCAATGGCTGCCAGAAAAGTCTGACATTAATCATGATTAAAACTATACTGCCTACAATGAAAATTAGTTACCTTTCCAGCTGCTCCCCAAGCAAAACTGACAAATAACTCCAGAGAGGCATAAAATCCATCAATTACTTCTGAACTTTGTCCAAAGAGAATTTATTTATCAGTGTGACAAGTGAAGCATAAAGATTAATCTATTTCAAACAAAGACGAAAGGACAGCATAAATTCTGTTATTTAAAGTACTTACCTTGTACCTGAAGTTATCCATTGGCACAAAATCTACCAGCATGAGGTACTTGGCATATGGGATTAAACCAGAGACTTTGATTTTGCATTGAGGAAACATTCGTCTGAAGGAGAAATGAAAAATAGACTATGAAGGTTTCTCTGTAAAGTGGCTGTTAATGATCAAGCAGCATGTCACATTTACTCACTACTGTGAGCAGCATTTCTCCAGCCAGCCACTGACCATTTGTCCATCTTGTTGATGGACTGTCCAGTCCTGTGGGTTTCGATGGGATAGACACTATCAGGGCAGCAGTCACTGAGGGCCTGACACTGTTACTGCTTTTGTTCTTCCAATTCCTCTAACACAACAGTGGGAAACTTGAAAGGAACTATTTGGAGGCTGTACAGTTCCCGGCCTGCTGCAGCTCTCAGAGCCCTGGAGGATGGATTAAATCTGAGCGTGGGTAGAATATGTGCTCTCGTCTAAGAGCACACCCAGTTTTCTGTTCCTGTACTCCCTGCCACTACTTTTAACTTCTGACTCTGCAAAAAAAAGCTTTGACAGCTACCTCCCTACCCAAAGGGATTATTCCAGCTCACAGCAGCTTTGACACAATACTTTACAGCTTCACAATTCCATCTTCTTTCACTGCAAGCTTTACAATACATGACTCATTTATACTTCAGTGGAGTCTGCACACACAGATCCAAAGTGTGGGCCACATTCTTGTTTGCAAACACAGACTCAAACCAAAGCATTTAACTGCTCAACTGCTGCTGCCTGTGACCGAGGCAAAGGGAGCCCAGGGCACTTCCCGGAGCGACCTCAGAGTGACAGGAAGAACACCAGTGTTAAGTGGCGAGATAAGGGTACAGGAGTTTTCTCAGCACATCAGCCCCACAAGTGACCTTTTGCACTTCACAGTTTGGACTTCTGTGACACCCTGAAAGTGCAATTCTTCTGCCAGGATCAGGAAGATCTGCACAACTGGCTACAAAACCAGTTTAAGGGCCACCATTTGAAAAATGAGCACCTAGAGTCTCCGACAACAGCTCAGAGGGGTGTGGTGTGTGTGGGCAGCTATCCTGTGCCCATTACCTGCCAGACTTGGTGATGATCATCTCAGTTCCTATCTGGTGAAACTTCATCCAGAGCCCCATGTCCTCGAGGGTGACCACGATGGAGCTCTGAGGGAAGGGCTCCAGGCTGGGGGAAGGAAGGGCCTCACACGGCGCTTTCACGTCTGGAGGGAGAAATGAGACAGTGACTGCAGACAGACAGGAGGGGAACTGACCCTCGGGGCCTGGGCAGTCTGTGCCACAACAAACCCCTGAAAAACTGTTACTTTTCTTCAAAGGAATTTTGTCATGATTGACATTCAGAGGTTCGGAACCTTTTCCAACAGGTCTGGTTTCAGCTGGTAGGTCCTTTTGTAAGGATCTGTGCGTTGTACCAACTCAACCTAAATTCCATTGTTACTAAACCCACACTGGCAGGTAGCCACTGTTCTGGTATGATCAGGGTTACACAGAACACTTTATCAAGAGAATACAATGAAAACCGAAAGGCCTGGAAAGATTTTGAGTGCACCAGTGGGTAATAGGGGAAAATGACAAGTAGGTGGTAGCAGAGATGAAACATCCCCCCAGAAGAGAAAGATGAGACAGACAGGAGTGCTAAATGTAAGTGAAGGCAAGAAAAGGAGGTGGCAGAGATAGACTATGGATAGATAGACTGTATCATGAAAAGAGAATGGATGGTCTGAAGCCATTCAGAACTGGAGATGGGGACCACAGAGGAGCCTGTGAGAGGGGTGGAAGGTGTAACACCATGGCAGTGCTGCAATCTGCCTGCTTCTCCTCTTGGAGGCACAGGACCAACTGTGGGCCTGGAGAGAGGAAAGAGAACCCATTCTGGAGGAACTGCCTTTGTTGTTGATGGTACCAATCACCTCTGTAGGGCTGTTTGGATTAAAAACCTCCTTAAAATCTCCAGTGGGTGCTCTCAGCAATATTGTAAAGCAGGCAAGATTGCTGCTGCCCTGCTGAAAAGCCCAGTTCCATTTTAGGTCAGGATGTGACCCAGTACAGTTCTGGTGGCTGAGTTCAGAGCCAGCAGGGCTTTAGGAACACTGCCCTGAGGAGGGATGGGGAGCCTGCTCTGTGGGGCACCCACAGCAGCAGGGCTGTTCCAGCTCAGGGCCAGCAGGACCCCTCTGGGTGGTGGCATTAGCAGCCAGGCACAGCTATTTGTTTAAAAGGCAGATTTTTCTGCCTCTCAGCCTGATCAGATTCTATTCAGAGCATAGCAGAAAAAAAGGGGATTTTCACCTTGTTACAGATTTCCTGAGTAATGCCTTCAAAGGAGTATTCACAAAAAGCAGACAACTATTTTCAGAGAAATTAGCTTTTTTCACAAGGGGACATCTTTCCACCAAAACAACCCAGTACAAGTCTAAGTGGTTCTTCCCTCAGGATTAAGAAGTCTGTTTATAGAGGTCTTTAGGCATTTAAAAAAAAAATCCTCTACCCTTTTTTCTGCTTTGATCCAACATTAATGAACTGGCCAAGAAGTGACACCTAGTTTGCTCACCAAAATTAGCCTGTTAACATCTTCTTACTAAAGCTTCCCCCATATCCTCTTGCAAAGACATGAAAGCTGCCATGAGACGATGCATTTGGTAGCTCAGTGCAGCACATGTATCAAAAGGAGTTACAATAAAATTGGGCTGATTTCCCACAGGAGCCATCCAGTCACAAATAAATGCAAACAGGTTTTGATTAGCTAGACAGATGCTTGCTCCTTCCCCAAATGAATTTTCAAATTAACATTTCTTTAAGCAAATTCCAGTGCCATTAAAAGAGACTACAACAAGGCAGATCTCAGGAGTCTTTAGTGAGGGGAGATTTCCAATGAAGTCGAGAGGAATTGAAGTGAAAGGAGTTCAACACTGAATTAAAAATCAAAGGCTGGTGTTGTAATCTGTTTTTTACCAAAATGAGTTCACAATGCACCTGTAGGAGCACAATGCTGCAGGAGACAGGGTAACAAATGTTGCAGCTAAGGTTTTAAAATGTAGTTAATGCCTTTCACGGTGCAGGTTTTGTGTGCACAGGCTGAGGCTGAAAGGCAAGACAGGAACAGTCTGCATGAGGACTGGAGCCCAGCAAGGGTGTGAGCTGGTGAATGGATCCACTCAGCTGCCGTGGGCTTCAGCAGGACCCTGCAGTGATGGATCCACTTGGATTTTGTAGGATCCACTTGGATTTTGCTGGCAAATTTTGTTTGGATTCTTGTTTCCCTCCTAGTCTGTGCCTGTGTAACTGGTGGCAAGGCTCATGCGCTCACCCTCCCACAGAGATGCCTGAGTGTTGGACTTATGGCACGGAGAGGTTTGGACAGAGTGTCCAAGCACTGAGTGGAACTTGTGTAAGCTGCACTTCTATCGTTTCCTCTTCTGTGCAACTTGGTTTGAAAACCATTATTACCCAAAAGAGAATTAAACCTTTCCCAGCAGTTCTAGTTTTACCTTTTAAAAAAGATTCCTATTATCATTGTGTTGCTAACACCACACATGGCCCATTCAAAAACATGTTCTTTATGTCCAGATGAGATTGAAAGGTAGGAAGCTGCTATGGTAAAGAAACTGAAAATTAAGAGATCTTCAATTTATTCTGTGTTTGATTTAGAGGTCTTTATACCAATAGGAGTAGCTTGTGCTACAGTTTCTGTATCTAGAATGAGCTGTACGTATCTTTGTGTCATCTTGGGGACGGAAAGGAAAGAAGGAGAAATGTGAGACAATTTTGGAGTTTTGGGAGGAAGATGTTTGGATAGAAGATGCTGGAGTACAATTGCCTCACCTAAAGCAGTTCCTCAATTAATTTTCCATTACTGAGACAATGTTAAAATGTCAGAAAATTTGTTGCAGCTTTCCCACTATGCGTAGGATAGGATTTGCAATACTGGGAAAACTCCAATAAGGGAAAAAGCTATGCTTATCTTGACTAAAATCAGTTATTATTACCTTTGCTGCTGTTATCTTCCAAGTGAAGCCCAACGCTTACACCTATCCAGTATCCACCAGGGAGGAACGCACATCAATATACTGAGTTTTCTAATAAATACATCTTGCAAACAAGCAAAAAAACCCCTCCCATGTTCTCTGATCTTCTCAATGTCAGCAGAAACACCCTGACCCTCTGGAGAGAGCCTCATTTCTCAGATCCAGAGAGTTTTTTGGCAATAACAAAAATATGCTATTTCTACAAATGCAATGGCTTCATCTCTCAGATGCATCCAGCCATACACCAGAAGCAACCCAGTAAGAAAATTAGGTAAATATTGCAATATTTGGAATCTTTAACATGAAAATACCATAATACCATCTACTTTTCTTTTTTTCATTGCTGCTCTTTCGTTTTTCAAATTTTAAAAATTCAAGTGGCAGAAATCAGTATGAATCAGATCAACACAGCAGGTACTGAAATAAAACAACAGCAAAGGTGGAAATAATCTAAATCACTGCACATGTATTTTGCTCATGAATGAGACAACATCTTGCAGAGGAAGAGAAAGGAAGCTGAGACTGCCCAGTTGTCTCTGATGTGCCTATAAAGTGGGCCAGGGTTTTTTTCTGATGTAGAGTAAAACCTCAGAGTAAATTCAGGGCACAGCTGCACTGACAAATACAGCACCTCTGGGCTGGCCCTCAGAGTCCCAAGGATCTCTGTTATTGTGCCCAATCCAGTTATACTCCACACAGGAGAGATTAACAGCATACTATGAGATGGACTGAAGGAATCATAAAGAAACCCTAAGGAAATCACAAAAATCCTGTGCTGGGTGTGAACCTGGAAGGAGTTGGCTACGCCAGATTGGAGTTCATGCTTTCAAAGGGCATAGGAAACAGGGGAAAAAAACCCAAAACCAGAGAGTTTGTATCAGAACTGTTATTAAAAAGATGACAAGTATTTCCAAACTTTCTGTGGCCTTCAACCTGAAGAACTCAGTGCTTTGCAGACAATACACAAACACCTCCACCCGAAGTGTCACACTGCACAAGGTGATGTGGGTAAGGGAGTTTTGGGCAGAATTGTGAGAAAACCTTTGCTACCTTACAAAAGATCTCCAAAAAAAACACTCAGATGCACAATTTTTCATCTACTCCCATGAAAAAAACTGTTCTTAAATCCTCTCCAGTCTCATCCACTCTTCTATAAATACTGGTAAGCCCTTCAGGAGCACTTGTTCCCTTTCTGGCACCAGCCTAAGATCTTTCCGTGCAGTGAGAAAAGGGAAGGAGCCCTTCACTTACCTGGTAAAGCTTGCATTTTTCCATGTACTGTGACGTCGAGGAGCTTGCAGGGCCAAGAGAGCCACCAGAGTTCTTACAAGGGGAGCCAAAATAGTCCAGTTCAAAAGCAGGTCTGGTTTCCTGAAGCAAGCACAACCCTTCCTTCCGAGATCCAGTGTCAAGAGTGAGCGGGATGAGGATGGGACTCCAAGCACAGCTAGCCAAGGTGAGTTCCTGTTTTATGGAGGCTAATGAGCAGGGAGGAGCTTCCCGCCAGGGCTGTCCCCTTGCGAGCCTTTGATGTCCAAAGGGACAAAGAGAGGAAGGATCTGCAGCAATGGCTGGGGCTAGGGGAAGAAAATCAAAGAGAATTAACATGGCTTTGACATACAGGAAACCCTACAGGGGAAATGCACCTTGATTTACTGCTAACGCACTTTTAAACAAATAGAGACAAGACTGAAAACATCAGTTGAGGACTTAGCTACAAAATAAAAACAAATCCCTTAAACAGCAAGCAGTGATCATTTCTCTTTGGCTGTTCCAGGGGTTTGTGATAATTCTCATCTTCAGCCCACAGAATCATTTTACTCTTGATTTCTGGCATCAGAATCGGGACGGTATCGAGCTCGTTCCTTGCCGAGTGGGTGATTAACAGTCTGTGTAAAGTTTGCTCTCACAACTGGAATGCTGCAGCAACTCATCCCTTCACCCACAGATGCCTTCTCCAACAACATGAACGCATTTGATGGTGTAACGTCACTCATCTGCCCAATTTCTGCATTCCCGGCCTTTAACCGCACTTCTTTTCCGGGAGGATCAGGCACTGAGGTAGGTTATGCCTTGCTCAAGGCATTGCTCTTACCCAGGGAAGGCTGAGCAGAAATCGAAGGGCTTGAGCATTTTCCCTTAATTAGTTTATTCTGCAAGTGTGACCATTAGCTTTTGTGCTTATAAGTGCTTACAAGTGCTAAGAGACAGCAATCAAGGCTCAAGCTCCAGGGCGCTGCGCCTCCTGAGGAAGGGAGTTCTGTGCATTCACACACAGAAATGGCTGCACTAACATTTACAGGACCAAGACGGTCAAAAAGTGGGGGTCAAAAGCAGGATATCACTCTGAACGGGCAGTGCACAGCAACTTTAGGAGCTCTCTTCATTACAAAGAACTTGCTATAAGTCTGCATCTCTTTCACTGTCTAGATTTATTCCAAATAAAAGAAACTTTTTTTCTATTTTGTCAGTGATGTTACTGGGACATCTGATTTTCAGTCTGACGTACAAAACAAAATTTGAATTTATTTAGTGAGTTTCTACACCCAAACAACATTCCTTCAGTTCTGTTTTTACTGCCTTTTGGAGCAGGCAATGCAAGGACATGCAGAGAGGACAAAGGAGCTTAATCAGAGCAGGGACTGACTCTTCCAGTGGTATATTGAATTTTAGGTATCCCAGTGCTAGCCACAGAGAGAAAAGCCAGTGGTTGATGTGGCAAAGAAGAATGTTCTTCCAAAGAAAAGGGCTGGAGAATTTGGGAAGTCCTGAGGAGGATATTTTAGCAGGAGAAGGGCCACCGGATTCTGGCACCTCTGAAGAATCACATTCAGCCTTGCTGGCATCCCTTTTAAACCACTGGGTTAACACACAAGACCACGGGATTTTCCCCCTCAAGTAACTTGGAGACATCCAGAGCTGTGGAGTCTCAGCACCACCGAGGAGAGGAATACCATGTGGTGGAGAAATGTCAACTTGTAGCTCAAATGGAAATTATTTATATTAAATACGTGGAGAAATAAATTAGAAGGGAAAAGGTCAGCTGAAATGGTATCAAGGTCAGATCTCTTCTGCTTGTGCTTGCACAGCCACTACCAGGCCCACATAAAATAGGATGCAGAAATGCTTTTTTGCTCTGCTACAGAAGGAAAGCCAGCATTGCATCTGCTCCCCCCTCCATGTCCTGCTTTTCTAATGCTAGTATTTTAATTGTAGAAAGCGGAAAAAGACAACCATAATCAGAATCTGAAAAGGAAAAATAGAACAAAAATTGGGTCAGATTCAAGCTAGCAGCGAGATGAATCAACATCCCACACAGTCAGAAACCGCACAACAGCAGCAGCAGCTCTGGGAATTTCAGACTTCACCTGACAGCAGCGTGGGATGTGTATCATGACTTACTGCTGCTTCCACAAAGGCTATGAGATGGTCTCCTGCTGCCACTTCATTTGCACACTGTGTATCAGCATGTCTGGGGAACGCACATTTGCTACAAGTACTCAAATCCTTTTGGCTTCTCCCAGCTGATTGATGGGGAAGGTGGAGCCATTAATTACCCATGACTAGTTAACAACCAGCTTTCTCCCAGCCATTCTAGTCGCACTGGAAATGTTTTAAAAGTGAAAAAAAGAGGTGAATTTGTTACTATTGCTGGAAAGTGTGGCTAATAGAAGCAATCCCCAGGAAACTCATCCCTAGCAAGGGGGGAATTTAGCACATTACCCTCATCTGTCCATCCATGGAGAGCCCTCAGGCAGTTTGATGGGAAGCCAGAGGTGAATGTGCTGGTGTCTAACAATTCACTGGCAAATTGGAGGCTAAGGGTGTGGAAAGGGATGGGAGAGAGAGTGGATCTGACACGTGTAGGTCAGTGACATACAGGGCTCTGCTCTGAGCCCGTTTACAGCAGCGGGGATAAATCCTGCTGAGCCCAGCCCTAACAGCAGGCTCTGCCCTATGCTGAAGGGATGAGGTAGGGCAGGAGGGAGGGGATGTGTGATGACAAAAACAGAGGCCAAGAGCTTTTGCTTTGCATCTCTTTGAGAAGCTGATTAGAAAGAAACATTCCCCTCTGGGTTTTGTAGTAAGGCAAATGTTTTCTGGCATTTCTCCCACCTTAAGCGAAGGTTTAACCCTTACTGCTCAGCAGGACCCTGTAGGGAGCTGGTTTGTACACAAGCCTCCAGCTCTCCAGCACAATGATATCTTTGCCATCTCTGGCTGCTGCCTGGGGCTCCCAGACTGCTGGAGAACAGATAAGGTGCCAGGCTTTGGCTAATGGGGTTGGAATGGCACTGCCACGTCTGCCCAGGCAGAGTTCCCTGGGAAGCATTCTGCCCGGAGAGCAAGCTCCAGTGTGGGGCACAAAGTTACTGCCTGGGAGACAGCTGAAATGTCAAAGTCACCCTTCAAAAGAACCAGCCTTGGATTATTGCTGGTGGCTGTAGTACCCAAGCCTCAGGTTTCCCTCTGTGAGAGTGTTACCAAGATCTCCAAAACAAACTGGGCTAAAGCAAGGCTGCCTTGTCTGCCTGGGTCTGCACAAGCAGGAAAGGACAACGTGGAGCAGTACAAACTGCATCTAAGAGAACCTCCCCTCTGAAACGTGAGGAAAGCCTTCCTGCCATTTAAATGGCACTCATTTAGCCAATTCCCACCTGGCACACAGAGGCCACAACAGTACCAGAGCATCTTGGCAACTCTTTGTGAAGGATCCTCTGCCATCTGCACAGAATGAGTATTGGAAAGTGAAAAGACAGCATGTCATCAACAGGGCCCAAAATAAAACATAGCTCTACACTGATACCTACTTATTTTCATACTTCATTAAAAACATGAAGTGGCCTCAGATTCTCCAGAATCCACAAATTGGCTCCTTAAATCCAGGCTCAGCTCACTGGGAAGCAAATGCAGCCTGATTTATGCACACAGGGCCATGGGGAAAAGCCGAGTTTTTCCAGAGGAAAAGCCTGATGAAACTCTTGCCAGCATGTGATTCCTTGTCCTTGTTAGTGCCTGACACCTCACCCAGAAAATAGGAACTACAAGTGCAGGGTTGGCCAGGACAGAGCTGCTGAGCTCTGGCAGCACAGGCACAGCCTGAACTTGGGCAGCTTTCTGAGCAAGTCTCTGTGGGCGGCTACAGGAATGGTAAAAGCCTGCAGTGTTTTGAGAGCCTCTGAAGATACGGATCTCCTATCATGCTGCAGCACAAGAAACAGTTCCTACCCAGCTCCTTACAGCAGCTCACATAACACAGCATTTTCTTCTGATGGAGGGAAATGGCACTTTTTCCCCTCCTTTTTTTGGTTTTGATTGATTTGTTTTTTCTGAGAAAAGCTGTCTGGTGTCTTCAGGTATATTACCAGTGTTATGCAGACCTTCCTACAATGGGACCAGTGCAAAGGACCCCACAGAAGGCAGATCTCTGTAGGGCTGAAAACCCCATACTGAGCCCCAAACTGCATCACCCCCAGATTTTTCCCGTGCTCTCAAGAGTGCAAAAATGACATTTGGCAAACCAAAACAGCTGTTCGGAGAGGGCCTGTTGGTAACATCTCCACGCTAATTCACCACAGGGTCCCAGGACAGAGCTCAGTGAGCTGTGGGGACACAGGCTCACAGGACAGCTCACAGGATATATTCTGGAAGGGAATGTGGGAAAGCAGCTCAGGTAGACAAAAAAATTATACATTGTAAGTTCAACACAAGAGACTTTTCGTTTTGCAGGTTTGTGGATGGAGGTACTTGGCCGCAAAGCTGCAGAGGACACTCCCCTGTCCCCCTCCCCTGCCCTGTGCAATGGGCACCAGAAGGGAAATACTTAGCGGCCACTTAACACTGCAGGCTGAGTTTGGCCTCAAAGGCCTCAGTCCAGAGTCAAATGCAAAATATGTCTGTCTAGAGCCCTTTCAAGTTCCCCCAGACTCCTGATGCTGGGTGCACTGTTTTCCTGTCAGCCCATTGTGTTTCCCAGACACAGCTCAGCGCTCTGTCCCGCTCAAATCCACAAAAAGAACCTGCTGAAAGGATCTGCAGCAGCCAGGAGAGCCGTGCAGGGGCACGGAGCTGCAAGCACTGCCCTGCCTGCCACTGCTCTCCCCGGCAGCCGCAAAGGAGCAGCCTGAGCAAACAGGCAGCAAATAACTCCGGCAAAACATCCATCTATAAATACTGCTGCATTCGAACACACGTGCACAACTTATATCTTAAAAACTGCGGGCAGTTTGCTTCACCATGAATTGAGACCAGACGAAAGCCCCGAGCAGAATGGATTCTGCTGAGCAGAAGCCCAGCAGGCAATACTGCAGCAATCTCTGTCAAAAAGCTGATGTTTCCAGAAAAAAAACCCAGCAGCTCAGACCCAGAAGGTTTTATCTCAACTTCATGGACTTGCGAGATTGCTGACACACTGTCCTGCTACCTTCGTTTCCACAAAAGATGACTTTTGTTGGTGATCAGGCATTTGTAAAGCCATGAAACCAACAGGTAAAAAGCCAGACTTCAATCATGCAAGTTAGGATGCAAGTTATTTTGTTGGGCAAAGACAGATCTCTTCTGTCATAGGATGTTTCCATAAACTGTTCATCACAGTAAGGTTCTAATGAGACCAGGAAATCAATAAACATTTATAATTCTTTATCAGAGGAACTCTTCAAAGAGTAAATTAAAATTGTTAAGATTTAAAGTGTTTGGAATTTAAAAATAAAACCTGCAGTAAGCTCGACAGAGCTGTGTAGAGCTCCGTTCCAACATCACTATTGACTCTAAAGAACTTTCTGAGGAAGTTAATTATCATTACCAGAAATCATGACAAGAGAACAATTAAACCATATGCAGCAGATTTTGATTTGGAGCTCTTACAATAAATCACATTTCACTTTAATAAGATTTTATTACTGCACATTTCTTTTCCTTTTATAGTAATATTTATTATTTATTTGGAAAAGAACTGTAAAAAATTATATAGCCATAGGATACATACAACTGCACATCCATCTCCCAGCAGCAAGGGAACTGAACACACAGGATGTCTAAGTGACCTGTAGAGTCTGAGCTGAGCTTTACAGGATCTCCCAGAAATAAAATGAACACCAGGACAGATTCATGCAGCACATCCTGCAAGATGCTTTTTGAAAACTGATAATAGAGCATTATGATGGGACATACATCATCTGCAGCAAAGTCTGAAGTCAGTAACAAAGAGCTGAAAATGTATATGGATTTTAAGCAGAAAGCCCTTGGATAAACTCGGAGCTGTATTTTTTATCACCAAACTTGTTCATCAGCTCACAGAAAAATTACATTTGGGTCCATCATAACAATACTCAGGTAAGAATCCTTCAGCACCACTGATAATAGAAAAAAGCACCTGTCAGATTTCATGGATTCCTCAAATCAGCACTGGGATGAGGCTGCCATAAGCGTACACGAACTGACACAATCAAACACAGCTGCCACTTCTCCTTGCACTCCCTCATCTCTACAGATTTTTTTTCCTTCATTCTTCCCATAGTGAAATTTCCCATCCTCGTTCTTTGTTGCAGGCAGGGGCTGGGCACAGGCTGCGGGCAGATCACAGCCCAGGGCTCCCTCCCCCTCCCCAGCAGATTGTGAAGTGTTTATGACCTGGCTCTTATGGCTCTAGAGGTGCTGAATGGCCTTTTCCCCCCTCGAGTCTCAGCTCCTGATGGGCAGCTACAGACCAACTTTTAGCGGGTTTGGTCCGTAGTTGTGGATTTTATTGCCCAGTTTGTCTCTTCAGCTCACATTTGTAAGCTCCAGAGTAGATTTTTCCCTGGGTAACACTCTGCAGCTCAAAGAACTCCTCTTGTTTTTATTACATCCTTAGTGATTAAAGGGATATTTAAACCTCACAATGTTCCCTGCTGTGAATATAAAAGCCTAGCATCATTTCGGATAGATGTGCTTAGAAAAATAAATTAAAAATTAGCCCTGCTATATCGAACAAATGCTTCTAAGTGATTAAGAACATCAGACACCTGAATGATTTAAATATATGGGATGCAATTCCTTGAGAAACCAAGGGATGACACATGGCTTTGTCCTGTCAGAGCAGTTTTTCAGACAAGCTTCCCTCGGAAGGAGGACAACAGAGGTGTGCAGTGAGTGCATCATACTGAAAATACTGGATTGTATCTGCATAGGCCTAAATGACTTAGAGTTCTCCTCTCTAACCCTGCAAACATCAATAACTTCACAGATGCCACTCTTAAGAACACAAACTTTGCATCTGTGGGCAAAACTGTTTTTAAATGAGTGCCATTTCACAGCCTGACCTATGCCTGCCAAGGAAGATACAAACAATGCAATGTAAATTCAACAGAAATATTCATAAATTTTGCTCAGAAAAGCGCTGGGGAATGTGCAGGAGGACATCAAAGTCACTCATGTTTGGGAGCAAGCACTCCTGTGAGCACAGATCAGATGGTTATCAATAATGAGGTCACTGGTTTTGCCACCATCCAATACTGCAGTTACTCGTTTAAGTTTCTGCAGGGAGCCACTGCTGGGCTCAGGTGTGGGGAGCTGAGCCTGCCCGAGATGGAGGTTTGGACTCACCACCAAGGGCCTTCATTCCCAAATAACTGACAGTGCAGAGAAAACCCACCAGACCTGGAGGGCTTGTGCTCTACAGGACAGGAGTGGACAAGTTACAACAGCAGCCAGGGAGGGCTGGTTTAGATTATCAGAAACCTGAAGCAAAAATTTGAAACCTAAGTCCATACATGGTCCCCCAGTATGTCTTTCTGACTTTTTTGTCTTGTATTTCCTCTCCAAGATGGAACTACTCCTTCCCCTTCCTTCAAACCATACTCTGAAGAAGCTGTCCAAAGGAGGAATTGCTGAATTCTGGAATTCTTCACCCCAATTCCAGATTTTCCCTTAAGAGAAGATCACTTAAACTTTTGCTCTGAACAGAGATGTTCAGCCATATCCACCAATAAAAATATGGTAATATTAAGGAGGTTCCATTACAAAGGTAATTTCTAGGGTTTTCTGCACTAGGTGTGATTTCATTTCCTCATTGAAAATACAACCACAAATACAACCAGAGGGTACATATGTGAAAATGCATATAGTTGAGCAGGAAAGTGGCTGGGCCTCTTTCTGGGAGCCTGCTGTAAAACAAACTGGCAAAACCACACGTAATTCTTATCACCTCATTATCAAAGCTACTGGGGAACTGGAGGGAGACTGGATGAGGTGAACACCAGGAAAGATTAGCAGATTCGGTTAAGGAAAGCTTCCATGATTGATGGCTCTGTTCACAAAGAAGAAATGAACATGTCTGCAGGGTGTAAACATACAGATGACAGAGGAATTAATATTCTACAAAGGGATATAATTATCTTCATTAGTTGGGATGAAAATGAGAGAGAAGCAATTTGACTATCCAGAAAAAAAACACTGTGGCTGTGTGAGGGCAGCCTGTTCTCAGAGGAACAGAAAATGTCCTTCCTATGTTAGGCTTTCAGTGGCTTTTTGTACACACCAGTGGCATTGCAGAGAACAATCCTGCCTTCTTATGAGCAGTAAAGCAGGCTCTGATGGATCTGCTCCTCTTTTATTCCTGTGATTCCTCTGATGAGCGTGAAATTAATTCAGGGGCCACATGGAAGAATGGATGTTCCTGTGGCACATGAACAAGCTGCTTCCCAGGGGGATGGAACCCGGGCTCACTGACACACTGTGGGTCACAGCACTACACACATCCTGTATTTCTACACCTCATGACTCACAAGAGAACAGCTATGGACTCCCAAGGGAGGTGTGACTGCAACAGAAACACCGCTGACATGGCAGAGCACTCCTCTCTTGCTGGCTTGGGTCAGCATGAGGGGACAGGTGACAAGTTATTGAGCCTCTGGGTTACATTTCCCACAAAGGGCCTTTGGGTGACAGTGGAGATACACTAAAGCCACCAGCCACTGTGTTAGAGCTGACAAAAGATTGATCCACAGAAGAGAGAAGTATTTTCTCTACAATTCTGAAGCACAAAGTTTATGAGTTGTTCTCTGGGCTTTCAGAGGGCTTCCAATGGCCCTCAGGGGAGAGAAAAGAACTTCAGGTTAACAACCAGGTCCTTCTGTTCACTGAACTCATGCACAGTGTTCATGGCTCACCAAGTCATTTTCTGTGTTCTCATAAACTTCTGCCACAGGCAGCTCCTCCCTTTTTCCATCACAACTTTCTTTTCTATCCCTTGATAAGCAAGAGGCCATAAGCAGAACATTCCCTGTGCTGAAAAGTTCCTTCCTTTGAGGAATCCAACCTAAGGCCGTTCTTCCAACAAACTGGGATGGACAATATCTCCCTCTGTTTTGTTTCAGCCCTAATGTTGACAAAAGTGCCAGATTCAGCTCTGCAAACTGAAGTCCTTTTTACCAGAACTGATATAGCTCTGCTTGAGGCAGTGGGTATTTCTCATGGATTCTGGAGGGGAATCTGCCCATCTCTGTCCAGTAAGGCCAACCTTGAGACTGACTTCTCACCCTTCCTGGGTTGTGGTCTCTGACTGGGAGAAATGCAGCAAACCCATCAACCCATTGTTTAAAGATGGCTTCAACCTTGCAGAGAATTAAAACTCACATAACAACAGTTATGTAGGAACAGAACTTGTCAGATTCTGGTTTAGCACATACTGCCTGAATTTTTTCTTGCCTGAAGACAAACGAAAATATTCCTGCAGAAACACAAGTCTTGTTAAATTTGCACCAGGACCAGGACAGTCAGAATAAAGGAAATCATCACTGTTACCTTAATGTGCCCCTGACCAGCTTTGGCTTCTGCAGTGCAACCATCTTCACTGACTTTGTGACCCAAGGAGTTCCAAACTGCTTCTGTGCCACATCCTCATTACTCAGTTCTGTCTTGCATTAGGTGAGCCAGTGCCAACAAATCTGCAGTGGGATTATCACCAGTGAAAGGTTTTCTGACAAGCCTGGCCTTACAACTGGTTTGCCATCCCCAAAGTTAAAACTGAAGCCTGCATCTTATTCAGCAACATACCAAGGGCATTCAAGCCTGAGTCTGTTCTTGTTTGCAGAGATAAAATTTGTGTTAATGGATGAAGATAGTGCGGGAGACAGCTATTCTTGAGCAAACTCTGTCCAAGCTGAAGGATCCCGGGTTTCCTGACAACAGTTCTGCCCCAGCTTTTCCAGAAGGTTGCCTTCAGAAATGGAATTAGGCCCTTCAGAAAGCTGTCATTTAAATGCAATTACCAATCAGAGGTCATCTTAAATAAATCTCAATGTACTTATTCTCTCATGTTTAGCCAAACAACGTAAGAAACCCTCTTCAGCAAATAAATCAGAATTCAGCAAAAATAAAAGCAGCAGAATCAACCCTCCCCACTCCAACATCATTCTCCAGCAGGCAAAATGCTAAATCTACATCAGTGTTTTGGCAGTGAGGAAATATTCTCAAAACAACAGTATCACAGCAGTAATGTCTTCTGCTTTGGAAATGTGTTACCTTGATGTTTATATAGCCACAGGAGACCATTCAACAATGGCAATGTGTTAATTCCATTGACATTATCGCTCAAATTCAGTCACAGGGGATGGCGAATTCTTTTTTTTACATGGCTCTTTCATCTAAAAGAGAATAAAGCAGGACATAATGGATGGTTAGTAACATATTGTTAAATGGTTACAAGACACAGGAAATTTCAGCCAGGGAATTGGAAAACTGAAAAATCCAAGTCTTAATTACAACAGAGACTTGGTTTTGCTACACTGCACGATGCCAGTTTCTCAGCATTCAGAGCTAAGGATTCTCCAAAAAATCTGAGCATGTTCTACTCTTAAATGAGCAGACACTTTTCGGTCCTCTCCAGAACTCTGCTCATGGGAAGCTCTGAGTTATTTGGAGTTATTCACCATCACAAAAATCCAGGTAACTTTTTGTGCTGCTCTCATTTAATTACGGGAGTGGTTCCTAGTGGATACTCATATTCAATCACCCAAGATGAAAACCCCACAGTTCTACCCTGAAGTGGCTAGAAGATAAAATTATAAACAATTTATGACATATAAAAATGTCCTAGCTGAAAATTCAGTGGCCAATTAGGGGAGGGGGGACAATTTTGGACAAATAGTTTCCATTTGATGGAGATAGAAAACAGAAGATAAACTGAAAATCTCACCAGCTAGTGGGAAAGCTCTGAGGCAAAAGCAAGTTCTTTTGGCTTATGATTTAACCAATAAATCAATGGTGTTATTATGAAATAGGTGCAGAAAGTGAATATTGACAAAGCCCAGATACAGAACCCAGGAAGAACGAGCCAGCTTCAAGCCCATCTTATTCCAAACCTATCACCAGTTCTGCTGCTACTGCTCTAAAGCCACCAGGATTTCCTTGCTGGAGCAATGTCAGCCACTGGGGGAGGATGGGAGAGAAAAGCTGTTACAGAAAATTATATTCCTAATAAACACTGTCTCAGGGATCACATGAAGACAGGTATCACTAAACAGAACTACACTAGTTGCTCTGCAGAGTTCCTTTATATGCCATAGCCACCATAATTTCAGGGAGAAGGAATTAGGGCGGAGTTTTTTTACCAGCAGAGATATTCCCACCTTTCCTTGGCCTTTTGCATTTTTCAGTGGTTAACTGTGAACTTTGGAGTTTGCACATACTAGGGAAGTTAAGTCTGTTTATTTTAAACAGCAGTTTTCCACGGAAATTTTAGTTGCAGCAATACTTTATGTCACTGGAGGAACTGTACACATCATAGACCGAGGGTGACACTCAACCTGAGGCTGCCCTTTGCTGTCTTCACTGAAATCAAGAGGAGCTATTTATGTTTTGGTACTTTGTTGAATCAGGCACATCTTTAAGAGGAAACATTGTCCTCCTCCTCTCTCCCAGCAGACACTTTGCACTAAGAAATAACATCTCCATATTTTCCTACTCTTTCCTGGTACTTCTGCACATGTGTTGATAGTACCAGATAACAGACACTGTTGTGTCTGTGCCTGAGCTGTAACCGAAACATGACCACACACTCAGCCTGGACATTAACACATTCTGGGTATTTCTGAGTTTCACTGACACTGCAACAAGCTCACCTTATTAAAAAATAAAATGCAGCAGGAGTGCACTTAAGTACAGACTATTTACTCTGTCCTACACTTTAATCGAATTCTCAATTATCTGCACTGGACTCCCCAGTGTGGAGGGTGATTCTTGCAGAGCAGCAGCTGAATTATGCACAGTTGTTAAAGCCCTTGAGTGTGGCTCAGCACAGCTGCCAATCCACGCCCAGGGCTCAGCCAGGCCAGGCAGCTGCACAGGGACATCTCTGTGCCAAGGGGAGGCAGTGCAGGACATCGAGGGATTAAAACAACTCCCAGGCTTTCGAGCAATCCTGCACTGCTTCCTCATCTTTCTTACGCCGAGGAAAACAGCTATATTAACAACTTCCAAGGAAGAGTACAGGCCTGGTAAAACGTGCCAGCGCAGGAGAATCCTTGTGCAGTTCACTGGAATACCCATTTTTGAGACACTAAAAAGCATCACGGTGCATCCAGGCCAGTACCAGGAAATGTACTTGGCTGCTCTGGCTTCTGCAGAAGGAGCCAGTCTGCCCTGTCACAGTGAAATGTGAGCTGTCAGCACTGCCTGGACACCAGCAGCTGCTGCTGACTGCCCTGGCACAATGCAAAGGCTTCCTCAGCTTGCAGAGCAATGGGATCACAGAGCGGGTTACCCACGCAAAACCTCTGCATTTCTCTTTGCAGAAATACTTTACAGAGTGCAATCCCAAGCTGTTATTATGTTCCAAGCAAGCCAAACTGAAAAATCACCTTGTAGCACTGCTGCTTGCTGTGAGGAAACACGTCAGGCTCTTTGTTTTGCTCCCAGGAAAGCCCATTTACTTATTAAGTGCAGGAAGCATTTCCAGCAGGGTGTCTATTGGGAAAGCCATGACAGAAGTTATTTGTTTGAACTTGTGCTGCTTACTTGAGGGCACAGCATTGCAAATTGATGTTGTAAGCTCAGAACTTCCACTACGAATTTCTAAAGTTTTTTTCCCCCAACCCATTCTGACCTAATGAGGATCTAACTTACAGCCAAGACATTCCTAAGTGACAAATTTCTATATTCAAACTGATTTCTGACTTCCACACAGCATGGTGAGATTCTTGGTGAGTATGTTAGCTCAATTAACAAGTTAAGCAATTCTTTGAGCATCTAGTACCATCTCTTAAGGGGAAAATTATCACTGCAATCTTACTCAAAGAATTGCATTTTATATATATCCATGCATTTAGAAGAGACAATGGGACTCTTCGTACACATTAGGGTGTAATTTAAGGAAATGAAATCTCTGGTGTGTAAATTACAAGAAATCAAAGAACACTTCTGAGTATGAAGCTTTTCTGCTCATACAACATCCTTTACCAATTATTACTGAACAGTATGTGTTCAGTGCTATATTAGATCATAGTTCATGCAATGCATATTGCAAATCAAACTCAGTTGCATATTATTCCTTGTGAACAGCCCTCTCTATGTGTCAGACACCTCAGAGGAGCAAAATGAAAGGAAGGTGAATACAGAGGCGGGTTCTCAGGCTAACTAGGGATATACATAAAAATTTGGTATTCTCACAGGAAGTGCTGTTTCTAAAATAGCTTTGCTCTGTTACATGGCCTTTCACTTATAGTTATTATATCACTCAACTAAAATTAAATTAATACCACTCCAATGTGGTTCTCATATGCTTATACCATATATGAACTTTGTTTATATTCCATTTATACTGGGATTCACTGTTGTTTGCAAGGTCTCTGAAAGAGAATAAAGAAAAAAAAATGGGAGACAAAAAATGGGCTGAGAAATAAAACTTGAGAGGGGGATATCCATATCTAATCTGAGAGCAAAAACTGCTTTTTACCATATATGTTGACTTGGCTTTAGATAGGCAGTTTCCTTCAGTCAGACAATGCACTTAGAGACATGGCAGAGTGTTCCTCCCACTGGGATTATATAATGGAATGTTTTTGTACCAGCCACAGACACAACCATTTAATTGTGCAGATACATCTTACACGCAGGCAGAAGTGTGATTTTCCTTTTCCCCTTGGTAGAAGTGATTTGGTTTTTCTGATCCTGCAGTCAGTGCGTGGCCCCAGCTCCACATCGCTGCTCCCTCCCTGAGCTGCCAGATGGCTGCAGGGCCTGAGCTCACCTCGGGGCTGCTCCAGATAACAGACACTGCCTTACAAGATTTTATCCAAGCTTGAACACTTCCTCTTTCTGTCATCATTCTCAAACACATTTTCATCCCTGATTATATTTTGAATGAATAAACTAACTCAAAGCATTTCACAGATCCTCAGGTTGCACCTTTGTTCTGACTCTGCCACTGCCATGAACCAGGGCTGAATTAATCAGGATTCACACTGACCAAGTTGAACACATTATTTGAGCCCTTTCACACAGGACTGACTGTCAGGAGATAGCCATGACACCCCAGTGTAATATGCTGCACATGATGAAAATGGAAACACCCAGGGGGCTTCTTATGGGGGAATTAAGGAGAAAAAGGGAAAAAGAGTCATGGGGCAAACAGATTTTGTATGAAAAGTAAGCATATAGTGGATCTGTTTTCCTGCCATGTCAATATTAATGGTGACAAAGCAAGCTCTTGTTTTTTGTTGCCATGGCCAGGGACACAATCCTGTACCCAGGAGTTTCATTCCCTCTGCCCTCAATCAGACCACACATTATGCAAAGGACACATGGTACAGCAGGAGAAGGCCCTTAGAACTCAATGGGGTCAAAACCAGCAATGCACTGTAGTCTCAGTAGTTTCAAGATAGATCTCAAACATCCATTTAGGGTGGGGGTTGGTCCCCCTCCTCTTTTTTCCCCTCCCTTCCCTCCTCTGTCCTAGGGCCCCCTCTAGTGCTCCCGGAGCAGGCAGTGTGGGCTCTGGGCTGGAGATGCACCCACAGCCAGCACACACCTGCACAAAGCTGCTGCTGAGGCCAGAGAGCTCAAAGGCAGCTTTGAGGGCTGGAGCAGAGGCTCTGGAGTTGGCTAAACAAGCACCTGCTGATGGGCGTCAAACAAACAGCAGCAGGAACAAAAATGTCTCTAAGGGAGATGCACCTTTCAGTCTCTGCTGAGATTTGCCCAGGATCCTGTAGGTATTGATGTGAAAGAGCCATTTGAGTGAAGGTAAATCATTCTCCAGAAGCCAACAAACCCAGATGCTGGTCTGTTGCCCTCGGCAATCCTGCCTGTTCCACCGTGCCCTGCAAGGACAGCTGAGAGCCGCACAAAGGCATGAGTTGTGGTACAGTACCCTGAGGTCACTCCAAAAACCACAAATAACATCACAACTTAGCATCAGTGGATGCCTAGTCATTAACTGGAAGGGAAAGATGGCAATTAACACCCAGCCTACAGTGAACCTCTCACCATCATCTCCAAATACAAGAGCAAAGCCTCTTCATCCCAGCTTTCCATGACTAAGAGGCCACAGAATTTATGTCTGCTGTGCTTTCCTTTTATGCACATCTCAACTCATTTACCTGCCCTCCAGGCCCCTAAAATATGAAAGCAGGAGCAGAAATGAGCTGTGCTCAGTGTGTAACTGCACACACAGGCTACACCACAGATGCTTCTCCCTCACTGGAATTTCCAGTTCAATACTGTGCTTTTCACAGTGCTGTTAACAGTGCTCTGATCCCACCCTCAATGGTAAGACTTTCTCTGCTCTCACCTGGCCCCTCTGTTTCCTTCAGTCCATTTTGTCTCCTATCAGCTTCAGCTGCTGCTGTGCCTTCCTCATCTTTTCCTGGTCCCTTTCTCCCTGACCATATGGTGTTTATTTTGGCTGCAAAAGACATTAATTTCATTATTCATGAGAAATCTCACTCCAATTAACAAAAAAAAAAAAAAAACAACCAAGAGACAACAACTGACAAACCCTAGCACATAATAAAATTAAGGAAATACTTGGTATCTTCCTTGATCTGCTATTTTGGTTGTGGAATTACTAGCTTTTGAAGAAAATGGTACAGCATTTGTCAGACAGTGGGCAGAAGCCACTAATGACAGCTGTGCTCCACAAAATTAATTCTTAGTAAAACACTAGTCCTTGCCCGAGAGAGACAAATTCTCAATGGTTTTAGCTACACATTGATTATATAATCCCTGTGCCAGGAAATGAAATTGTGAACAGCCAAAGCCCAGTACTGTGTATCTTAACAATACTTTCACCTTACCAGTGAAAGACAGTGCCCACTAACAGCACAGAAAAGGTATCAACTCTCCACAAATTACTCTCCACAGCCAATTCAAAATAATTCCTTTTTCCATCTCCTTTGGAACAAAAATGGTTTTGCGATTTGCCTGAAAGTCTTAACAGTCTGGCTTTTCAGTAGTCATAAAGGATTTGGTTTTTAATCAATTCTGTCAAGGAAAGAAACAAAAAAAAGAAAAAGAGAGAGAGAGCCTCACCTCACTTGGTCACAGACCTCACCTTCAAGTTTGCTTTAGGCACCAGACATTCCTGTCCCTATGGCTTCCCAGGGAAAACCAAAACCATCCCAGAGCAACATAACATATTTCAGTAGCTGCCATTTGTTTGTCTGGCCCATCAGAAAGAGACCTGGGAACACAGATTTCAGAAGCAATGGTTACCCAGTAAATCCTGAAGGCAGATGCAGTGTTTACATTTCATCTGCAGCTTGGTAAGCTGCATCTCGCCTAAGCTTGAATTTCAAGCTCTTGACACCAGGATTGGACCAAAATAAAAGAATCCACTTCAAGTCATCGCTAACTGCAGTTTTACTACAACACTTTTTCTTGGTAATTCCCCAGGACGACAGGGAGATGCATTACCAAGTGAATAGCTCTGTTTGTGAGGATTTGAAGTTCTTGCTCCGAGTACCTTTAGGGATGGTTCTTCAGACAAACACCAATATCTCAGTGCATCCAGGGACCTTGGCACCTTCAGTGCAGAATGTGGCTCCTTGAGCTGAAAAACTGCATCAGCTGTACTTACAGAGAGATTTCACACATGGAGAAGAAGAAAGGCCCCTTCAGTGCAGCAGCAACACCCTTGTGGAAGAAGGCCCACAGCTGAGAAATATTTAATCAACAGCAGAAGAGCAGGATTGGAGGGAGGTGGCCTGTATAGTTCAGTCTCAGTAATTTCTTGAGCTTGAGAAAAAATCCTTGAGCTACTCAAGAGCATAATGGGAATAAAAATATCATAGATTAAAACAAAACAAAACAAAACAAAAAAAAAAAAAGGAAAACCAGGTAACTGAATTCAGTATAGGATAGAACAAGTGGCACAGCTGAGTATTTTCAAGGTTAAAATGAGTTTAGAGCAGATCAGCAAATGCAGCTCTTTTTGCTGGCAGGAACAGTTACACTTACTATTCTAGCATTCCTAAACCAGTAAAATTTTAAACCCTTCTCGAAAAGCAGGACTACAATTCAAAACACAGCTCAAGACCAGCATTTTAGGAAGTCTGGAGAAAAAACCCAGAAAGTCTAGTGCCAAGGAATCCTTAATAACAATAATAAAGGAAAACCAACAATTTTCAGTGGTAGCACTCAATTAGAAAATCAAATGCTTTATACATCAAACCCCAGCTAAAGTGTGGACCTAAAAATTTAAATGTGATCTTTAAGTTAGCAATACATTTAAGAATACACATTGGCTGAACAGTTTGTGTAGTCTATTCCATTGTGGTGAAAAAACCCTATTCAGAACTACACCCTCCCCTTGCAACTTCTCAGAAGCAGCTGATTTATTTAATTCTGTGCTTTCTTCTAAAATACCTAAACATCACGCTTACCTGAAATTTCCTCAGCCTTTTACCTGTCAGTGACTACACAGTATGGTATACACAGCATTTATAATAACCTACAGCAAATCAGAGCAAACACTGAAAACATTTTACTGCTGAAAACACTTGTTTGCTTTTATCATCAGCTGCCTCATCTTTTTTATATCAATCGCACTCACCTCACCTATCACTTGTAGTAAGTGAACAAGTTACACAAACAGTTGCTAACACATCCAAAATGGATGTGCTCACTTCCTTGTAAACCACATTTCCTCAAAACAAACCCCCCAAATATGAGATCAACCTTGCAATACAAAGTTTGCTGCAGCTCCTTTTTATCCACAGTCCATTTATCATTCTTATCAATCACTGTAATAATGGATCAAGTGCAAATTTGTACAGACAAATTGTGATCCTGTTCCCCATGTGGTGTCTTCCCCCTTATGCTGCTCATCAGCTCTCAAATATTTTCACTAAGATGGATGAAAAAGAATTCAGGTCTCAGTGGGGAACTGAACCCTCTGCAGGCAACTTTGGCAACACTGGGTTCTGGGTCACACACACCAAACCCACCCCAAGAGCTCTGACAGTCCTCACAAAACAAAAACGAGCTCCCATCAAGTCCCCCAAGCCCTTTTTTTGTTACCCAAAAAATAAAAGGAAAGAGGAGCAGTGCTCTTTCCAGAATTATGACACCTTGCGCCCCCTCAAACAAACAGAGACAACAGTGCATTTCAACTTTATTAGAAAAGAAACCCAAAAGTTTATACAAAGCTCTGCATTTTACAGAAAACCAACCCCCCCAAACACAAAGAAATCCGACATTGCAAGCTGTATGCATTTTCTGTTTTCATATACAGACACATATATATATGTACATACACATATATATATGTGTGTGGGCGCACGCGGGTGTGTATATATAGTGTGTGACGTATTTTTTTTTTTGCATGGTTTGCATTCATTATTTTACAAAGTTAACATTCAGTAGAAAAAAAAAAGGATTTTTGTTACCATTATTTTCTCATATAAATAACTGCGAGCAGTCCCTCTGCAGATAGATAAAAAACACCTTTTCGTGTCATTCTGTAAAAAACAGACATTACTGAAATGGTACTGAAATCTTTCAAGTTTTTTTTTCAATACCACCATAAAAATATCATCTAGCCCCCAATTCAAAATGCTTGTCCAAGGCATTAGAAGAGAAAGGACTGTAAGACAATTCTGGAAAGATCAGTTCTTTAAGCCAACATTCAGGTAGATAAATTTTTGCTGGACCTCATACACTGGTGTGAAATGAGCACAAACAGGAGACCACCCTCTCTGTCTGCCTGGAAAAGCTGGTTCTTTTGTCTGTTTGAAAGAGTCCAATTCCAACAAAGCACCCAGTAGTGTGAAGGAGCTGACAGGCTCTCAGTTCACCCTCCTTGCCCTGTGACAAAGCCAGAGATTTTCTCGATGCAATTAAAATCTCTACCAGCTCAGCAAATTTTCCCTGCTCCATTCACCTTAAAAGGAGCTGTTGGATTAATCATGGCATGGTTAGACACACATCAGGTTGCTGAATCACTGGGAGAAACACTTGGCTAGAGGGGGGGGAATACAAGACAACTCAAAGGAAGAAAACACTAAAGAGAAGAGCTACCGGAGCAACTCCCAAGGCTCTGGTGTGGAGAAGCAGGAACAGTGGAGAGATATGAATTGCAGCTCAAAACATCCTTGTGTTTACTGAAGTTCCCGGTGATCCAGATTAACCAACTGCCTGGTGAACAATCAATCATTCCTTCCTTCCAGCACCGTGATGGGGAGAATGGCGAAGAGTCTGAAGGCAATACAAGTGGTTGTGGTGATAACAAAGGTAATGAAAGTGAAGAACACAATGATGCCAATTAAATGGAGAGTAATGCCAATGAAGATGTTTCAACTTCCAGAGATGCTAGCAACAAGAAGAATGGTTATGTGGTTGGTGTTGATGATGGCCAGAATTCATTCATATGTCCATGTAGTCATCATCTTCATCAGTATCACTTTCCAGTGAGGACTCCTGGCTTGAGGTCTCTAAGATTTCCAAAGCTGGCTGACAAAGGCTCTCCTTCTTTACATTCGCTGCAGACTGAGCAGACAAAATAGCAGACTGATCCCAAAAAGAGAGAGAGAGAATATATTGCTAAATAGTCAGGATAAACCCATGATCACAGGGACAAAAGCCCACTGGCTGCTATTCCTTCACATTCAATAACTGTCTTGTGTCGATAAAAGATGCCATCCTAATGTACAACAACACAACATTTACCAGTAGGCTTCCCCACAGTTCATGTTCTGGCAGCTTCCACTAAACCCAGAACTGCAATGGCTGCACTAGGTCACTCAGCCATTTTTGTAATTTTTTCCAAATCCCTCAGAAATTGGATAGGGACTAGAATAGCTCTCATTTCACCCACAGCCAGGATTTCACCAGTCCTTTAAGAACTGGCTCCTGCTGGTAACGGCTAACACCTCCTTCCACTACTTATCTACCTCTGGTTATGAACTGGGGACATGAACTGTTGCTTCTTTCATACAAGTATTTTATTGAGGGGAGAATTAAGATAAAAACAATAATCTAAAAAGTTACTGTTTCCCTTTTATTACCTTTAATTTTTGCTTGGTCTCTTCTGAAATGCTGCCCTTTGGAGAAAGGAGGGTGGGAGTGGGTGGAGTGACAGTGATCTCAGGTGGAAATTTGGTGACAGATGAAGGTATGAAAAGCTTTGGCATGTTGGGCAGAATGCGAGTTTTTACTCGGGTGCCATCTGTCTTGTTCTGCTGACTTCCCAAAGTCTGTGAACTGGAGCTGAGTTCAGGCTTGGAACTGGAGGCTAAACAGAAAACAGCAAGGAAAAAAAAATGTTAGGAAGTTATCTAGGACTTCAGATGTCAAAGAAGAGAGAAGAGTTCATTGTTAGACGTAAGGCTGGCTCAAAAAGGCCTTTCTTCAAGCCTTGCAATAACCAAAGCTCAGAACCAAAAAAAAGATTGTATAACGACAACTGGAAACCAGTAGTAATTAAAAATTATCTCAATGGATGGCAGAAACTCAACCTGACCAAGCACAACAAGTGGCAGTGTAGCACTGGCCATCTACATCTATTACAAACACCATCTTCCCACTCGTGCCAGATGCAACCATCTCCTCTCTGCACCCTCTGTCTCTCCATTCTGTAACGTAACAAACAAAGCTCTTTGGCTTTACTTATGAGTCTTCATTTCCTCCACCACAGCTTTGGTTCCTTAATTACTGAGAGAGCAACTCCTCAACAATTAAATACATGGTAACACGTGTCCAAATTTCCCCATTACTCTGCTCAAGTCCTGCCATAAAGCCCTCCTTGGTGTGCTCATGCCACTGGCTCTCACACCAGTCAGCATCATTTCCACATCCTTCCCAAGGGCCTCAGCTCGGGCTCTCTACAGGGCAAACTTTCTCAGGCTGTTTATTGAGTACATCTCACAAGAAGGATCCAGCCCTTCCCTAGGCACTATCACATTACAAAATTATGTACACAAACAATAACCAGAAGATGACAATGCTCTGATGTTAAAAACTGAGTATGTGTTAAAAGAGATTTCTTACTAATATCGCTGCTTCACATGGAGCCAAAATTATTTTTTAGGAACTATATACATGAAAAGACCAGAACTTTTCTCAGTCTGGCAATCATGACAGGTGTTCATATACATTTTTTCAGATTCAGTATTGTCAAATCCATCTCTGGCAGATATTGGGAACCGACATGGCCACTTATACACAGCAAAATAAAATGCCACTTTCCTAATGCTATCCTGAGAAACAGGCAGCAGCAAACTACTAAGGGATGTAAAATTGAATTGCGTTTTCTCAACAGCACACAGGAATGTAAGAGCTGCCACAACAGATGAGGCATGGCTTTCCATCAAGGTCAGTGACCCATCTCCATGGGCAGCCAATCCTTCCAGACAGTAATCACACACAGGATAATCTGCCTCTCACAAATAAGGAAAAAGCAAGATACCCCAAACATGAATATCTAGATGACGCTTGCCTGAAATACCAGGTTTTACTTTTTTTTCAATTAAAACAGCAACTCCTTCTCTTGGGAAGAGGGCAGAGGAGGGATAGAACACATTAACTGGTGTAATGCTGGGTTTTATGTTTACTCAGACTGAGTCAGTTTTGTGAAAAACCATTTCCTTCTGCAAAATATCCCAACAGTGTAATCCAAAGTGTTATCACACTGCCCCATATAAGACTTCAATTCAAAGAAAAATTCTGCTTTAAAGGATGCACGAACTGTGTTGCATGAAAGCTGGTCCTGGAGGTTTTTTATTTGGCTTTGCTGCCATGGTATTTAGCATGCACCAAACAGAATCACCACGAAGGGATGACAGGGCTCTTGCCCAGGAAGCTCAGGCACTGCCAGGAACGCATCTGAACTCTGGAACACTCGACTGGAAGGCAGGCAGAGAAACTGAGGAATGGCAATCCCAACTGTCCAACCAGTCAGTGCCTACAGACTGCTGCACAGCTCACCACCCCATTTCAGAATTCTCTGAAGCACAGGAAGCTCCTACCTGGGGTACAAACATGTCCCGAATTTGTGCTGGCCACGGGCTCCACTTGCCAGCAAACAGGCTCTGGCGATGGCGCGACAGTAGCCATTTTCATCTGCTGACAAAGCCGTGACTCCTGCTGCTGAAATCCAAGCCCCTCCAAAGGCACTTCAAGCTCTTCTTCCTCTTTAGTAATGAAATATAATTCACAGATTAAGAGACATCCTGATCTCTCTCCTAAGCCTCAATCCTTTTGCTGTCTAACCAACAGGGAGAAAAATCCTTTTAACTCTTGCTCTATTTCTAACCCGTAACACGACTGAGCGAAATGAAGTATTGGCAAGTTAAGATGGCAAAAGCAACTTTTTCCTACTTAGTGCCATCAATTCCAACTCTTAAAAAGAGGTAACTGTCATTTAAAAAGTGAAGGAAAAATATTTTGAGTCTGACATTTTGTCATCTGTGCACATCTGGAAAAACACAGAGAGCTGAGCATTTCCTTTGGAGCTGTGAGGGCTGGAAGGAAGAGCTGCCACGTGCAGAGCAAAATCCATCACCCTTAATGAAGGAGCAGCTGTGATGGATGGGTCCCTCTCTGAGCTCCAGCCACAGGTACCTGCCACACTGACACAGCTCACTGCTAGGGAAGAGGCAGCACTGTGAACATGGAACAACAGGGCCAAACCCATTTGTCTGAAACCAGTATCAAGTGATGCTGAATGCCCACTCTCCACTGATGTGCCCACTGCACCTCTATAAATATATCAGCCTAAAATTCCCACCTTCTGCTATTCTAGAAGCTGGGATGTTTGTAACTCAGAGTCCATGTGTGTGTACAGTCTTGTTATTACGCACCAGCTGAACCTGCTTTTAAATTAATGCACTGTTAAAGCAACTTTCATATACACTGAGCTTGTTGTACATAACAGGAGTCATTTTCACTGGACTACTGAGAGCTGTCAGTGCCCTTCTGGGGCAGGGCAGCAACTCTCTCAAGGCTACGGACACACAAACAAGCTCTCATTCTCTCTTAAAAATGAAGACAGGCTTAAAAAAAAAGGGCTGCCTAGTCTAATTTGAATCACCTCGTATTTCCACAGGCTAAGGTGTGCACAGGCAGCTACCATGGACCAGCACATGCAGTGGATATTCACAGTCTCACTTGCTCTAAAATTCTTTGTATGTCGATGCTCTAAATTAATTTGGGATTTTGACCATGCAACATCTTAAAAAGGAATACATATTTTAACTTCCCCTCATTGGAAAACTGCTCCCACCCCCTCAAGTGTTGAAAACACTTCTCCATCTCCACCAATATAGAGAAGATCTCGGAATTTACCATGGTAATATTCTCCTGTACAAGAGTTCCCCTTGCAGAAACTGCTTCAGAAAACATCACAGCTTAGCAATCTGATCTACGCAGTTTGAAAGATGCAACTTTTTTACAGAGTTATCATTTCTATGGTTCTTGAATAACTTGTATGAAAAAAAGCTCAGGAAAGCAGACTGTTCTCTCATCCATTAATTTTCATAGGTAAAGAAAAAACCTGATCATCTAGAATTGTAGCTGACAGCTCATATAAGCCTTAGGATAAATGAGATTGCTTGTAGAAAAGTGTCCAACAGCTCCCAGAAAGGAAAGGTCACCCACTACAGCACAGTTTACAGGCAGCTCCTGTTCTGAGATGTTCCACTGACTATCAAGCACAAAATGGAACAGCCTAATGCAGATGAATGCAGTTCTCATTCTCAGCACTCTCTTGCACATTTCTCTCTGGACGCTTCAAAATACAGCACTGGAAGTAGGAAAACAATAATTGCATCTGTACATGTATTAATAGACCAAATCAGCTGAGAAACTACGCAGAAGGAAGTGCTTAACTGTAGGAATCTTGAGTAGGAAAATCCCAAAGCACTGTGTCCCTTCTGAAGAAGCAGAGGAGAGCTGAAGATCCCTGGCTCTTGCCTGCCCTTCCCACCAGCACACAGGGGATTCAGCCCCAGGCCAGCACACACACATCCCATCCCTGCTGCTGCTCACACAGGCTGCAGGATAAACCCAGAGCTCCCTCTGAAATGGCTACAAGACACTTCATCCAAGAGAGGACAAACAGCACAACAACATCTCAAGAAAGGCAAGACGAAAATGATGATGATTTCAGATTACTCCACAAGACAGAGGAGAAGCCAACTCAACTTAGTCCAGCACTCCAGAATCACCATCTTAAGTAGCCAGGGTAAGTAACAACAGAATCCTTCTTATCCCCTTATTAACCCAGAATACAAACCAGTAATTAACTGAGCAGGTACAAAAGTATATACAAATAAACTGCAAATCCTACAGCTTCAACTACACTGCTAACTGAGAGCAGTTTGTATCTACTCTACTGCTTAACTACATTAGGGACTTATTAGTTCACAATACAGAATAAGAGCTCTGATTTGCATTATTATTATTTAATGACAAAACTCTACTTCTAATGCAGATTACAATATTTGTTTAATTATAAGATGTATCATTGCTTAAACTGATTTGCTGTACTTTATTTTAACTGAATTATGGCCCACTGACAAAAGCTCTTTTGAGCAGCCTAATTCTAGGAAGACGCTACAAGACTATCAGTCTATGTTCTCTCAAGAGCAATCAGCATCCTCATATACATATCTATCTTCCAGAAAATATTTTTTCAAGTTTTAAAGATGCAGTCTTGCAGTGCAGTAAAATTAGAATTAAGTTAGAATAAAATATCCGACAGCAATTGTTTAATGTAGAAGTGAATGGAAACGAAAGGGCAGGAGTCTGACACACTGTGTATTTCTATCACTGCACTTCTGGAAAAAATATTTGTTAATACTCTATTAGAATATTCCTTTCAGTACAATAGAAATCAAGAACCACTATCTGTTAATCAAACCCTTGCTGTCAGAGATGTTCAATACAGCCACAGAATTCTATTCCCTGACTGGGTCATACACTTTATTCTTTCAGGACTGTGCAATTTCAATTTTTAAAAATTTAAATAGAAACAATGCCACTCAAGTTACCAAGTTAAAAATAAAGTTAATAAACAAAATATTTTTAGACTTCTTGAAAACAGCAAGAATTGGTTGTTTCAGTGTACATATCATAATTTATACTTTAATATATTGCATAGATATTTGTTCTTTTTTCATTACAGACAGAAAGGTCAAAACAAGAAAGGACAATCAAGAAGAAATATACAGTTGGACCGCCTCATTATTTGTCTAAAACAGATTTCTGAAGAGAATATTTTAATATTTGTTTTCAGAAAGATGTTGTTAAAGCTCTGCACATAATGTCCTAGTTCTTCTAATAAAAACTTTCCCCAGGGAGGTAAAGACTTCACTAACTCGTGAGCCACAATATTCTGCACAAGTGCGAGAACACCAGAATGGAAGTGCAGCACATTCTGAAGGTGTTCAGAAGCTCAGATTTAATATCAGCTAATAAATCTTTTGGTATTACCCAGTACTTGTACTGTCTTGGCAGGTTTTCAAACATTAGCTCTACAAACCCAGTTTAAAATAAAACCAGGTTCTGAAGATACAATATGCAAGAGACACTTGTCCCCAGGCTGAGGATGGGGCAGGTACTGTACTCTGGAGACCCATTTAGCACTCCCACAACACAACACACAGAAATGAAGCACACAGAGAAAAGCACAAATTTGCAATGCACGTCACTATTGCTACTGAAAAGTTCCTCTCCAACCGAGCTGAATTACAAGTATTTTTTTTTAGCATTCCCTTTCCCAACAACTGCCTAAATACATATAAAATAGTACACGACACAGAAAGAGGGACATCATACCTTTCAACATCTCCCTGCTTTAGTGAGGAAGAAACAAGCTGACAACAATTCAATGCAACAACCTACTCCAGCTTTCCTCTCCAACCTCTTCCCACTTGTTGCCAGGGTAACCAGTGTTTGCAGATGCCTATAGCGGGCGCCTGGGTTCATGACTTCATCACAGTTAATATCCTCTCCCAGCTCTCCGTACACAGAACACACCACATGCATTTATCCACACACTACCAGCACCCAGCTTATACAACCCTGCAACTGCTTTTATGCTGAGACCCTTCGCTCTCCTATTCTGATGTACATAAAAATCAAAAATAACACTGGCAAAAATAATCACTTGGCAATTTGAAGATGTGGAGAAAGTTTAAAAGCAGTACTAGTGTAACCAACCGTAACCAGCTGCTCTGGTCCCTCTGCACTGAACATTTAATAATTTGATTTCATCATGCTGTCAGGTATGAGGCATTAACATTAGTGTTATACAACATTTTGTACGGAGTTTCAAAAAATTCTTCAGTCATGCACTAAACCTCTTACATTACAACTGAAAGACAAGCCCAGAAAATGTTACCAGCACCTGGAAAAAAAACATTTGCAGTTTCTAACAGAAGCAGTTCGAAGTATTACAGCACAGATATGTTAAAGAATACAGGTAACACAGAGTGCATGCACAAAGCACCATTTCACTATAGGAAAGAAGGAGTTGAGCTTTGAACTCCAGGACAAAATCATATTAACATCATTCCAAGAGAAAATACAAGGAGAAGTGAACAGACAACAACCTCAAGTGCTTAAATAAACCACTCACACCACTTGCCTCCATCCCTCTGCAAAATACCTTCCCCAGCAAGACAAAAAACCTGAAAACACAGTAGGATTTAGCAGATTTGTACTACCTTGCCTTCCAACCACTTCAAAAGAGTAAGGACTGAATTCTGTGTGCCTCCAGACTCCAGGAAACACTTATCTTCCTAGTCCCGGTAACAACTGGCTCACTCTGCACTAGTGACCACCCACAGCACACACAATTGTTCACACAACTCAAGGCAGAGACTGTTTCTTTCCACCCAATGGAAACGGGTCTGATTCTTGCTCCCTGACACAGTGGAGGAAGTATCTTACCACATTTCCAAGGAATAACACTAATGTGAAAACAATTCATTTTCTCTGTTCCATCTGCCTTGCTCTCCAGTGTGCTGGGAATTAATACAGCTTTTTTCCCCACACAGCAGTTGCAAAGGCCATGGAAAGCCTGAATTTGAAGGAGCTCAGAGTTTCCTTATGAGCTGTGCTACTAAGTCAGCAGAAAGACTGAACTGGAACATAGGTTGGCTCAGCTGAAGAGAGTTAAGGATGCTGAAACACAGAAACAACAGAGCCTTCAGCCACAAGGTACCAGAGCACAGCAGACAGCGAGGCTACCTAGCTCATCAGAGCATGTGGCAGGTACACTTGGTCGCCTTGCTTTCTCTAAATTCATTCCAAATATCCTGCCATGAAATTTATTTCTAAAAACTGCTGCCAAGTGCTTTTAGTGCATATAGCTGTAGAAAGAAGTATTTGACTTGAAATGCCAAATGCAGGAAATTACATTCAAAGCTGACACACCAAGTTGGATGTTAAAAATTAAGCATTGGAGTAATTTTGGAGGCGAAAACTCTATTGCCCCCTGAAATAAAAGAAATTCAAGCAGTCTGGTGAACAGAAGTTTGCAGTGCAATAGCACAGCACAGTGCTATATTTAGCACTAGGTCCTGTGCAGGGAGAGTGTACTGTACAATCAGATGAGACATACCCCAAAACTCTTCCTAATGCTGAGCTCAGCTGTCACAGAACATTAACGAGACTAAAATTTAAAATGGGTGGCTGCTATGAAAGTGCTTCCTGGAAATAGTCCCTGGCCCATATTAACTCCCAGGTCCCTCTAACAGCCATGCTGGGGCCAGTCTAACAGCAGAGACAGTGGAATTCCTGTGTCCAAAAACATTTCCTGCCACCACCAGCTGTCCTAGAGGTGCAGAAGCCTGGCATACACGTGGGTAAAGAAAAACCCTGAAGTTCAATCCTAACTTTCTCCTTTTTTTTTTAAACAAAACTTCAATTTAGAAGAGCAAACAATGGGGCTAGATCAAAAAGACAACAGTTTGATATTCAACTACATAAACTTCCAAATGGCATTATCAAAACACAGCTAATTGATATTTGTTTAATATCTGACTCAGCAAGGACACATCATCTGGAGAGCATCACAGCAGCACCTGTGCACAGAAACAGTCATTTGCAGTCTCCTGCTTCTGAAATGCCTCTGAGTTACCTAACAAAAGCTGTAAGACCTTTCCTTTGCATCGATATTTCACCCTCCTTTGCCCTGACAGCCAGCTAAGCACAAGGAAATTAGCAAAAGCAGCTGGCAGAAAAATCTCTCAAGTGAATGTAATGACATCCCACAATTTTCTAAGTACTTTGTAAGCAACACAATACCTGTGCAGAGGACTTATAACTGCCTCTCTCTTCAGTCTGCCTTTGTGCAGGAATATATGCAAATTTTATGCTGCTGACAGCAATCTGAAACTAGTGAAACTGAACCATATTGTAAGCATACAGCATTGCTACCATGTTCCTTTACAAAAACCTGCAAAAATGTGTTTCAGTAGTGCAAGACATCCTTAGGTCAATGGCTCTCCAGGATTTTCAGGGAGATCTAAGAGTGCACAGGGCTAGAGAGCCTCCTGGAGCACAGACCTGCCCTGAGTGCACTAAACCCTGGCTTCAAACCATCACCTCACCTGCCTCTGCTGGCCAGCTGCTGCCCCTGCCCTATTTGTTCTTACTGATCCAACACAGGTACATAAAAATGACGAATTTGAATGTCAAAGGATTTTCTGCACTACACTGAATTGTGCAAATAAAACCTAAGGAATCTGAAGTGTAGATATCAGAAATAAACATTAAGTGCACTGAAAAATTCTTCTGGAATGAGTTTGTTTCGACAGGAGGCAAAGCAGCATACTTTTACAAAGGGAAGAGGAAGAGCCATGACTGAATGGTACTGTCTGAGCACTGCAAAGAGGAATTAAGAAGTCATTCACAAACAGGAAACCCCTGCTGACATTCAGCAGTCAAGTTGTTTTCAGAGTGCACCCATTGTGAAAAATAAAAAGCTTCACGAAAAGCCTGGATCAGACAAGGGGAAGTGAGAATAGCAATGCCAAGGAGGCTGAAGCAGCGAGAGATCAGAGAGAGCCCATGCAGAGCTCACTGGAGGAAGCCTGGCTGATCCCCACTGAGGACTCTTCAGTCACAACAGGAGCTTCTACCCAGCACCAATGGGGGCTACAGGCATTTAAAGGGGAAGTTTTAAAGCCCAGGAGAAATCCAGCCTTGGGAACTGAGGAAGACAGCTGTCAAAAACCAGAACAAGTCACCGTTGGAAACTGAGGAGAAAGTAGTGAAAGTAAGATGCACACAAGTGCCACAAGAAAACGGAGCAGAAGAACAGGTGCATTTAGAGAGAAGCTTCAAGCCAGGTAACTGCAATATGAAGGTAGCTCACATGAGGCCACAGGTCCTTGGCCTGTATAACATTTTCTGTTTCATCTTTTTTTGAGTCTCTGTTGAGAATACCTCTCTCCTCTGCAGCATAATTTTGAATTCAACAGAAAAAAAAAAAAAAAGATAAGACACTGACTGCAATTTAGAGGGTTGAATGTTAATACTTACAGTCATTTAAAAAGTACTTGAAAATTTGAACTGAAATGCATGGTTAAAATAAGGCATGGTCAACAGGGCCAAATACTTTTGTGTAACAAGAGAGCTGTCAAAACACTGAACTACAGGCTCTTAAAATCTGTGTTTGTCTTTGGAAATCATGACAAGCAAACTCAGGAGCCACTCAGATCAGTATGAGGTTAAGCTCAGCTTATGATGGCAAAGTACAATCTCCATAATTTCACTCAGAAACGGGAACTGTGGATGTCCACTGATGTCTGGGTATCCAGAAACCACAAGGAATCGAGGTGGGCCCTTGTGCCATGCACTGTTTCCATACAAAGAGATGCTGTCAATGCAAAATGATTGTTTACATTCTCTGTAGCGATGCTTTAGGAAAACATTCAGTCTCCTCAGTCTTCTGAGAACCCACTATCAACCTAAAGTCATGTACCAGTTGCTAAAATAAACTAAGTTGCAGATGTCTGGAAAAAGATGCTCCTTACACCTAAAAGTTCTCCTATGACTCCAGCACCCAGTCATCCTACAGGGTGAAATGTCACATTCCAACACTACTCAGCGTTACTGAATTCTTAGGACTTCCCACTTCAAAACCCTCTTTAATTGGAACATTTGCCTTTCAAGGATTCTGCAGCTGCCTGCACACACAAACAATTTAAATTCATTGCTCTCTATGCAATAGTCTGCTCATCTTCCCATGCAACTGTCCTTACTTGTATTCATTTCTTGTGCTTCTGAAGCTCTCAAAGTGCTACAGGTTGAACTATATTTACACCTCTACTTCCCCTGTTGTGCCTATTTCACAAACATCTGAAATTACAGCAGGATATTCCCATGGCTTATGGAGTGCCACTTCCCTCCACAACACCAAGAACTGTCTTCCCTAGCTCTGAATTTCTAAGTTTGGACGGCTTTATCATGACCTTTCATACTGAACTACTTAGGCCTTAAATGGACAAAAAATTAACAGTGGGGAGTCTTCTATTTGGATTTTATAGTCCAGCTTGGTAAACAGCTGGCTTTAAGCAAAACACATAACTTTAAATAGTTCCAGGTATAAAAACCTTCTCTTGGTATCAGACTCAAATTTGAATGTTTTCCTGTTCATTCCTCATAAAAATCATTATTGCAATAAGGACAGCCAAGAAGAAAATGTCAAGATTTTTCAGCAATTTAGAACCATGTAATGCTGGAACAGTGTGACAGGCTGGAGGGAGTCTACCTTAATTGTCCTATTTTAGCTTCCCCAGAGAAATGTTAGGCTGAGCTAGGAAGGCTTAGAGTCCCAAATACATTTATACCCAAATGTAGGAAGGTGAATCTCTGAACCTGCCACCATCATCCCTCTGCTGCTGGATTCCATCATGTTGTATTCTCTTCCAGTTAGTCAGACACTAGACAAAATCTCAGGAAAATATTTACATCAGAAATGAGTGGCATAGCATCAACAACACTTGGAAAAACAAATCCTTTTCCTGGGTGAAATCAGAGAAAATGAGAGCAGCTAATACTCTCTGATGTGTAATACTGCCACATGAGTAAGTAGGTACAGGAAGAGGCGATGAGACAAAAAAAGTTGAAAACAGTTTACTGTAAAAATGGGAGGAGTTTGTACCCAAACAGATCTAATGGAAGGCAGACGAAAAAGGGTTGTAACAGAATTGTAAATAATTCTTTTTAGAGGAGGTGGATGCAAAAGCAGGAGAATTAAAAAGAAAAGAAGAAAGGACACAGCAGTAATTGGTGTCTCTCTCAGCTAGAGAAATGACCTGTCAGGGAGGGCTGAGAGCCAGATCCAACACACGCATTCAGCACTGAGCTTTGGAGAGAGGGCCTCTTCATCTTCAGTTGGAGGGGTGTAACTCTGGCAGCTAACCCTTCCATCTCCCTCAACCAAGATGATGTCTAGAAAGCATCAAAGAAGAACAAACAGTATCTAACTCTACAACCTTAAAGCCCAGAAAGTCAAAAGATTAAAATAAATGTGGCCTGGAGAATTACAGAGAGCAAAGCACATCAGCAATGCTCGTGAGCTCTGTCTGAAAGGCAGAAGAATGTTTGAGTTCTTACCAGCATTGTCATTCCTACACCATTCTCCTCAGTAAGTACAAAACAGCTTCACAGAGGATTCATTTTTTCCTCCCCTGTTGTCTAGGCACAAACACAAACTACTCCCTGCTGAACAAGCCAGACAAGACATCTTATGACACCAGGCAACTCCATTCTTTTGCTTCCCAAGGAGAGTAACAAATGTAATTTACACACAGACTAAGCTGCTCCTTCCTCATCACTCCCCTTTTCTCTTTTCCCTTCCTAAGACAATCTCTCCCTGGAATTGTGAAAAAGGAAAATCAGACAACTACAATACAAATGCTGATACTAGATGTTAAATTTCAATTTTGTTCTGTACTCAGAGATTAGCAAATTGGGAGAACCTATTTCTCCCTAACTTGCTCTTCACTGCTGATGAATTCAGACTATGTGCATCCAAATACCAAGGCCGATTACATAAGGAAATAAATGACATACCAGAAGTATAAAGACAAAAACTTTAGCAAGTCACAATTCCAAACTAAGGAAACATCCTGTCTCACAAATCTGGACACTGTTTCCACTGATTCTTCGTGCATCATTTTCCACAATACCTGTTCTGTATGTGGCTCATTCATAACTTTATCTGGGCTGCCATGACTTGTCTGAGGCATTTTGTGAGTAGTGCTGGGCCCAGGCTTGTGAACAGATGGAGCGAGCACAGGCAGCAGCAGATGCTTTTTCAGACAGTGTTTCTGCTAAAGTTGCAAGAAAGTACAGCCTATGGCAGGTGCTCTGCCACCTTAACATGCACAGTGTCCCACAAATATTCCCAGCCACCTCTTTGGGCACCCAAGGCAAGTCTGAAATTGGGTCTAATCTTACTTCATTCCCCAAAGTGGATCAGTATTGCCCAGCACAGAGATTTTTCTGGCTGCACAGGAGCCAGTCTGCCATGACAGCAGTAAAGCAAATGACAGCACCCTCATTTATTCTTTCCTCATCCAGAAAACTGTACAGGACCAGTTACATAATACAGTCATAAACAAATCATACAATCATGCTATAGAATAAATAACATTTGTTTGGTTTTTTCAGTCCTTTCCTGTGCTCTAACCTGGCACATAACCCCACCAGGGCTATAAATATCACATTCCAACATTCTGGTCCTGTCAGATGTTTCATTTCTGAAATGTGAAATGTAATAGTGATAAGCTAACTTTCTAAACCATGTAGAATCTTCTTCATCAGTGTTATGTATCTCCACACTCACATATGCTGGGCAGTGAGAGATGTGCAGCTAATTATGTTAATCAAGCACTTCTAAGACAGATGTAGGCTGCTCACCAGTTTATTTTAATTTTAATCACTTTAGAATACCTTAAATCCTTTAAAACATTGAAAGAACTGGATCCTCAACTCATTGAAGAAAATTTTAATGCTGCTAGAGACTTCAATTCTCTAAAACATGACTGTTTTCAGGCTGCTATTTCATGATTTCACATACAAGTTACATAGAGTGGTCACTCTTTTACTCTCTCCTACAAATGAAAGTATGTACTGATTGTGCAGATGCACCACTCCAGGACCAAGACAGAAATCTGTGTAGCCTTTTGAAGGTGGTGCAGCGATCAGCAAAGGGGACAGAATCAGAACTCAGGCACTAACTCACCATGTGGAAACCGATCAGAGGCGGCCAGAACGTTGTCCCTGGCTGAGACTTACCACGAACAACATCCCCCATGCTGGGGGCAGCCTCTGGGCCCCGGCCGTGCTCCGTGTCCCGCTGCGACTCCTGCGAGGGCGGCACCGACGATGCCGAGGAGGAGGAGGATGAAGAAGAAGAGGCTGGTTTGGATTTGGAATGCAGATCGTTCAGTCTCAGCAGGTTCTCAGGAGTCACAGTGTCTGGATTCACCGGGGTGGGATGCAGTGTGGCTGGTGCTACTGGGAAGAAGCTCTCTCGGTTGTCCTTCGTGTGCTTTGGGGTCGTGGGTGCTTCTGCTGTCGACTGCACAAAAAAAGGGGCAGCAGTGAGAAAAAGTCTGCATGTCACTAACTCTGTGCTTCCTGCTCCTGTGAGTACTGCAAGCAGCACATTTTACAGACAGAAAACTCTCTCTTTAAAGTGAATATAATACAACAGTGACTCAATCACTATTCTAAAGAAATCTTTTCTCCTTCATGGATTATTTTTCTGTTCTTTGTGGTCTATTTTATCAAACTAGCACTTGAATACTTATTCACATTTACACAGTTTAATTTAACACATCCCTCACAACATAACATACTTTCCTGAACTCTGTAATTAAGCATGAGTTACAATCTCCTGTAAACAAAAACATATTTCTTTCATTTAAAAATATGTTGACAAGTGCTTGACCTGAACAAAGAGATCTGCAGTGCTTTAAGAGTCTTTGCAAATTATCACAAGAAATAATTCTTAGTGACTGATGTGAGAAGAAATGGAGAAAACAGAAAAATGTATTCGCTTGTGAAATAAGAGCTCAGCATAACTCCAAACAATAAATTCCTGACAAGTGCAGAACTGGGGAACACTGAGGTCCAGGTGAAACAGGCTCAGGAAGATCTGCTGCCTGTGCACAAGTCAGAGGCACCAAGAGCAACGCTTTTCTCCAAAGCCAGAGATAAAAATTTAATGCAGTGTCATTTATTATATAGACAGAAGGTAGAAGTGGGACATAAATTCACCAAAGAAGGGAATAAAAATACCCATAAACCGAATATCTTCTCTATAACTTTTATCAGTAATCAAATAAAGTATTCTTGCTTGTGAGATGACAGAAAGCACTTATTTTACACTCCTTACAGTCTTTATTTCATGGAGATTTATTGGATGGTAGAAGATGCAGTTAGATAGAATTCTCAGATGTTTAATTGTTTGTCCCACACCTCTACCAAGAAAAAAAACCAAAAAAAACCACATTCAACCATGGTGATAAGAGTATGAATGTGTGAAAAAGAAACAGGGTTCAGCTGTCAAATGTAAAACCAAATTGGACCCTAATGTCCTAGAAGAGCAAAGATTTATTACAAAACCAGAAAACTCAATAGAATTTCACTGAGAGAACAGATGAACTTTCAGGTGGAGAAAATGAATACTTAAAATTCAAAGGTAGAGAGCACACAAGTACATTTAAAAAATATAATTGGCAGAATGTATTTTTGAAGTTCCTGAACTTAATTAATCAATCTCTAAAAAGCATACAATTAAAACCTGCCAGATTGTATGTGTACACAAAAAGAAAAAAAAAAAGAAAAAAAAAGAGAGCAGCTATATTCACAACAATTACCACATTGGATCAAAAAAGGTCTATTCAGTATTCTGCCCCTGAAATCAGAAACTTTCTGATGCTTAAAGCATCAGTCTCAAAACTAAAGGTCTCGACACATAAATGGGATCACACAAACCTGAGGGAAATCAGGCTGCAGAAGGAAGCCTTAAGCCAGAAGTGAGATCACTTGAGGAAATGTTTTCAGCTGTGATTTAAAGGGAAAGCCCTTCACACCCATGCACTTCATTAACTTGCATAATGGATGATGTAGAACCTGACATTTCTGTGCTTGTATTGTATCAAAACTTTTTTTTCTGGAGAAACACATGAAGGTACTACTTAGGTACATATATGTTAAAAACGGATCTGCACTTCAGACTGGATTGCTACAAAAATGCACAGCTATTTGCAGAGCCAGAAAGAGGACATTTGGAAAGTAACTCAGCAGTATCTGGATGGTATTCAGATGAAAAGTTATTAGAGAGAGTGCAACCCCATGGAATAATTGCTGCTGGAAGGGACCTCTGGAGGTCTCCAGTCCAACTTCCTGCTCGAAGCAGAGCTGACCTCCCAGTTCCACCAGTGCACTGGGGCCCAGGGCCAGCCCAGTCCAAATACTGCCAAGGAAGGAGATTCAACAGCCTCTCCAGCCCTTTTCTAGTGTTTTACCACCTTCCCAGTGAACATTTGTTTCCAATCACCTCATCCAAATTTCTCTTGCTGCAACTTTAAATGGTGCCTCTTGTCTGGTTCCTTCCTTTCTGCTGAAGACCACAGTTCCACAACCTTATCCTCCATTATTCTTTTCCTCACCAGGATGAAATATCTCAGCTCTTTTTCCAGAGAACCGAAACATTTTATTTACAAAAAAAAGAATAAAGCTGAAACTAACGTGATGTTTCTGAGTCAGGAAAACCATGACCAAAAATTCTAACGTGTAGTCAAAAAAATGCAGCCTTATACAGAAGAAAGCAACACAAAGATTCCTGTGTTTATATTTTAAAGGGAACTTTCCAGATGTGACCTGGTGAAGAGTTGTCTCAGGCTGCTGTAAACAGACAGGTTCTTTTCAACCAAATGAAACAGAGACTTTGGGAGCAAAAATAAAAAAAAATCTCACACTGACTTTGTTTTCTCAAAAGAGGGGGTGGGGGTGGAAGAAAAAGGAGAAAGCTTTCTTTAAAATCAGAGCCAAGCATTAAAAACCCACTGTTGGCTACTGTGTGCTCTGCAACTCCCAGAACCTGCTTCACGTATTCTTACTGCACTCAGAAACTGAAGAACATCCAAAAGCTGTAAGCACAAAGCTAAAATGAGCGCCACAGTGAGGCACGTGTTCTTTAAAAGGTTTTGGGTTTAGTGTAGGGGCAAGAATTCCAGCACCTCTGAGCAGTAAGTGATGCTACTCACAAAAGCCAGCTCAGAGTGTCACTAACTACACTGCCCAGGACTTGTGGGGCCACATTTCATCATCCTGCAGATCTCCATGAAAACACAGAACCTCATAACAGCCAGCTGAGAAATAAACCCAGAAAAACTCACTACAGCAAGTCTTGGATTTACCAGCAGCCTTTTATACTCATCTGTCTCTGCTGCTAAACCAACAGCAAGGCATAATAAAGATTGTTTTCCACAGACAGACAGTAGGAAAGTGAGAGGCAGTGACAAACCTTCACCAGTGTTTTATGTGGTTTCTCATCAGATTATTTCTTAGTTTTTTCTTTGCTGTGGTACTAAGCCAAAGCTCAGCCAGCTCTGACTCAGTCAGAACTTCTCCTTTTCCCCTCTCCAATCCATCTCACCACGCTCAGTGCCTCTGTTACCACCACTATTACAAAGTGGCTTTAGTCACCAAGAAGAAACAAATATTTTCTTACATTTAGTGCTACTGACAGAACATGTGAATATAACTGAATTAAGATAAAAACTCTTATCTGACTTCTTCCTGCGTTTCATTGTAATTACGGATTCCTCTAGGCAAGACTGGACTTCCTTTCAGATTTTTTTAAAAAACATGAGGCACTGAAGGGCATGCAGTACTACTTTTGTATTGACTTCTGTATCAAAGTGGATGGAAGAAATATTTAAGGCTTATTATTGATATCCAACTAAGGTGTCATGGATGATCCACTGGTTCCACAAAGAGCCCACTATCTTATTTCACTTCTTAAAAAAAACTTAGCAAAAACTGTTTTTCATTTTGAAGAATGCATAAAGCTGAAATTTAAATGAATAACTAGGATGGATGTCTGTGTGAATTGTGACTATTTCTGACTTAAGTTACAAAATCAGTCTCTTTATTTGTTAGAACCTTGACTACTTCAGCATACTCCTCAAAGAGTTCATTCAGCTTCACAGAGGTGATGGACAAACCCTTCCCATGTTGAAAGCTGATGTAAAAACAAGTAAGGAAAATGCTGGAAATCCAGCTCTAGGACAGCCTTCCACCAATAAAATTAACAGCAAAAGTGCAGAATTTTTTCACAGATGTTACTGGAAAAAAATAGCTCCCTACAGTTTCCCAGTAGGGCACTTAAGCAGCAGCTAAAAGAAATCCAGCATTAAGATAAAACATGAGAAAAAATTTACTTTGTAGCCTGTGAAGTCATAAACCAGAGAACCTGACCAAGGATTCATTTTTACCATACTTACTGCTTTTTCAAAATGCATTTTAAAAACAAAGAAATCCTGCAGCAACCTTCCCACTCCTGCTTTTGGGAGGGCTCACTGCTCTGTGGCTGTGGGAAAAATTAACAACCAAATGTTCCGAAGAAAGGGAAAGTGACAGTTTCCCCAACAAAAGTTTCCTAATGAAAGATGCTGGAACTGCAACTGTTACATAACATTTTCTTGTGATTTTTTTTTTTTTTTTTCCCAATTACTCCCATGCCTGAATTTAGCACTCTAGTGGCACTGAAGTTAGAACCCACCTCACACAAAGGTGTGCCTTTTTAGGAAACCAGCACATCCCCACAAAGCCTGGAAGCTGTCACAAAAACTGCCTGAACAATATGCTGGCCACATTCCACAGCATCACCACTCCAATTCCTGCTCAATATTGTGTTTTAATTAAATTATGCCTATCCATTCTTTTTTTTTTTTTTTTTCCTTAATCTCTCTACAGCAGCATTTGAGAGAAATCTGATTTGGAAGTTTTCTTCTAGGTGCATCAGAAATACCAGCAATATCCATGATCAAGATTCTGAGGAACCTTGTATTTCCCAAGACCACTTTATATGTAGAAAACAACAAAGGTTTATATACATGTGATTGAACTCTAGCCTAATTAAATCCCCCATTAACACAAATGCACACAGGGGCTCAATGTCCTGCTCAACACACTGCAGCCATATTGCAGCAACACTTCCATGCACAAAAACATTACTGGACCAGGAGAGACCAGGTAGCAGGATGAAAAACATGAATACACAAAGTAAAAGATAAAAAGTGTCTTTTCTTTCCTTCATGTTCACTTAATGATTGCTTTCTGCAGGAGACAGAAGGAGGAGAGCTGTTAATTATATCAAGAATACACCTCCAGGATAGAGTGAGAGGGGGATGCCATGGCAACTGGCAAATGCAACAGTGAACAAAATGGTCACCCTTTGGTAGGAGACCATGAAAGAGCTCGTCCTTTTGTCCCCCCCCATCCCCACCTCCTCCTTCCCCCTCCTTTCTTGTCATCTTTGCTGCATTAATAAAGCATACAGACAACTCAGAAAAAACAACTTTTTCTGTAAGCAGTCTCTGACGTCTTGATGTGCAGGAAGAAAAGATGAAAATTAGCAGCATGTGGGTGGAACAAAAAGGGGGAGAAAACACATGAGGTAGAAGATGATTATTTTCTAATTATTTAATATTCTCCTAATCTCCTCCCATTCCCAGCAAAGTGGCTTTACAGAAGGCTTTTAGCTGTTTCCCGAAGAGAACAGCTTGGTGGTTTGTTGCTTTGTGGGCTTTTTTAATGTGAGAATTTGAGAAGAAAACGCTCTAGACACCTAAGGCAGTTCAAACAAGTCACTCTCAAGTTTTCTCCTTGAAGAAAAATGCTTGAGAGCCCATGTCACTGCAGTGCTGACTGCATTCCACAGCAGAAGGAGAAAAGTCCATGGGAGTGCCCTCTAGCTTCACTCACAGAAGAAAATGTTTTCCTGTTGCAAGTGAAATATCACATTCCCTGTAAGGTCCAACACAGGGACTGTACCATCACCAGACCCGTGCTCCAGAGTCCATCTGAGCTTGTTGTGTGTGGTTACAGAACAGCCCTCATGGATAAACCCACCAATGATCCCATCAAATCCTGCAGTACGAGGTTGTGGATTCAGACTACTCATCACCAGCCCTGGGAAGAGGCAAACACTGGTGGAAGGAGAAAATGAGACCCCAGTTACCTGTTTTGGAACTAGAGAAGGGCAGGAAGAGCACTAAAACAGCACCTTCCCGCAGGAACTACCACTTTTACATTACAGTAGCAGCAAAACTTTATAAAATCAGGGATCCCTGGCAGCCTGCCAGGAGCCTGAAAGGCTCATTTGCATAACCTGATTGTGTTTATAATAAAATTCATTGTTTTGATTCTGGTGGTAGCTTCATGAAGCATCAGTTTTAATTAGACCTGACACTGAAATCTGCTGATGTGTTTTGACTGTAGGCTGAGACGGGGAGATGGGGAAAGCACTCGGAGTTTGGCATCAGCCAGGGGGAGAAGGTGGCCATGGGGGTTACTGTGGAAGAGATGAGTGAAGCAAAAGGTGAAAGGGAAGATTTGGGCACTCAGAGCCAAGCAGGGAGAGCTCAAGGCCTGGCAGATGGAGCAGGAAAGAGCAGTTGAAAATTTCCTTTCTCTCCCTGACACTTCAGGGATGGAGCCGGTCCCAGAGCAAGGATTTTTTGGCTAAAGCAGCAGTGAGTCTTAAATAACTCAGCACTGTTGAAACAGCCCCTTCTCATGACATTTGGATGATATACTATACCTTGAAAAGCCAATAGAAATTTCAGTTCCTACAACACTACCCGTTGCCAGGGCTTTCTACACAGAGTCCCATATTCTCAGGGGGCACAACACAGGACCAGAGACCCAGTGGCATTTTGGAACTTTGCCTCTGAACACTCTTGTATTTTTAGAGATGTTAAATCCAGCCCTGTGTGCGAAGTTGATTTTTACAATGTTTTAAGGTATTTGTTTTACATGAATTCAGTTCTCAGGATTAGTGATACATTAGATCCCAACACACAACCACAGAGTTTTAACTGTCATGACTTTCAACACTGCTGAAAGGTGTACTTTTAGTATTAAGGAATTCAGTATTAAGTCCACAGTAATAAAAACACCTTTTCAGATTGCAGGAAGAAAGAAGACAGATGGGTTCTTAGACTGAAGTATTTCCACATGCATTTATGGAATATTCTGTGCAATACAAAGCTTCATCCTAGCTTGTACTGCAGTAACTTTCCCGTGTCAATATGTCCTTAACAGCAATTTCAGGCAGCCAGTGGAAAGGCTTATTAGGAATTCTCTAATTATCTAGAATCCTTACAACTGCTTTCTGCCAACATGTGCCCTCCTTAGTCCTCCAGACAACATATTTAAGTACAATGCTACTTCAAAATCAAACCAGTCTGCCTCAATCTTTCATCTCCCTCAACAAGGCCTCCTTCGTATTCCATTTCTAGGGACCTCTTTTTTCATATGAAAATCACAAATCACAGCTGGCAAGATTAAAAATATAACTCAGAGCAATAGATGACTGCTTTCAGGATCTCTGCAAATCTTTTAGATAGCATTCTCAGACAGAAAAAAATCAAAGAAAAGAACAAGAAACCTTCAAACTGCTGCTTGATCAGAAAGTCAATTAATCTCCAGTGTAACTTTAGTTACTTGACTGCTAATGACCCAGTGACCACTGCTGGATTTCAGCCCATTTGATGGGTGTATATCAAAAGTCTTATTCACACTTAAAAATTTAAGGGGAAAAGGACAAAAATTGGAGGAATTACTTTTGTCCACACCCTTCTCCACAACAGCATTAATATCAGCACTTAAAAATGTTGCATCACCACTCTGTAAACTGAGAGCCAAAACGTGCTGAAGTTGATGAATATATCACTAAAAAAAGGTATTAAACATTGAATACTGAAAGAGATGTCCCAGCAACTTACAGAGAGCACAATTTTGTATCAATTACTGCAATCTCCCAATGGAAAACACTCCAATTTCCCCAGTTCCAGCAGCACTGGAACTTATCACGGCAAGGTTTTGTACCACTTTTTCTGCCTTCTTCAAAGCTGGAAGCCAACCTTTCTCAGCCACTTCCCATGTCTTTAGCTGACTTTGGAGGTGATGTGCCTCTCACTGGCTAGAAACATGTCAGCATAACAACTAGAGAGGATTTCTGAAACCCAGTCAAAGGGTCACAGCACTGCCAAGCCATTAAAAAGATTAGATCTCCTCCCAGAAGTGTAAGGACCCACTTTGTCCAGTTCCGCTTACTGACTGCTCTATTGCTTCCTGCTTGTGCCTGGAGAGGCAGACAAGGAGGTTTTAACATAGCTGTTAAATATTTAGGTTAGAAGCTCTGACTGGTGTGCAAGAAAGTTGAAAAGCCAGTATTTCAGTAATGCCTAATTTTAGTAGCAAGTGAAAACTTTCATAAAGAAACCATATAACGCCTGGAACTTTAAAATACAACAGCCAGCTGAGAAACATATATCAAGGTGGATTTTTAGCATTTCTTTTTTTTTTTTTTTTTTTACTGTCAATGTCTTGGGCTAAGTGACTGAAGAACCACAGGCCCTGCAAACCCACTCAAACTATCCAGGAACAAAGCATTTTCCCGGGCTGCAGCAGCTCTATAGATGACATCATTTGCTTACAGAAGGCAAATACTTGCCAATTTTAAATAAAACAGGATTCAGTCTGCTGAAAACAGACAGATGTCTACAAGAGTGGCAATTCCTGTGTCTCCACACTAATTCACAGTGCTGCATGAGCAGCTTCACCCAGCTTGCAAGATCCTGCTAGAAGCAGAGGAAAATGAGACTGCAGGATGTAATAACCTCGTTAGCTGGGACTGCTTCTAAAAGGGAAAGATTCCAAGTGCAGCACGTTAAGGAGTATGTTTTATTTCAAGTGATTTAACAGGAAATCTTATTGCTTCCAGTGCTGTTAAATACTAGCTCACCTATTGTGGCTACTCTCAAGATTAGTTTGTGTGCAGGTTTTTCACCACTCTCATGTATTGTCACATGCCTGAGTAACCAGTGACTCTGCTGGAAGAACTGGAATAGCAATGACATTCCCAGAACCTTCAAGAAAGCCCAGCGAGGAATTGAGTTGATAAAGGAGAATTTGGTGAGTCTTTTTAACAAAGGTGAACACATCCAAAAAAGCAACAGTAATGGTTACTTTTTAAAGAAGCTTTCTAGCAAATTATTTTTATTTTAATGTCATAAATCACAGTTTGATGACGTCTATTTTTTCCCCAAAATAAACTGAAAGAGACGTAGCATGCTGAGCTAACATTTATTTATTAAAAAAAAAATTTAAAACCTGAAATACCAGACTACAAGCAAGCCAACACTTCTACTAAATACCTCTCGTGACATTTCTGTTCACTTCTCTAGCTCAATGGAACATTACTGACTTCCTGAGGGGCACAAATTGGAGAAAGTTACTTCCATGAAAACCTAATAAAGAAAAAATCTACCTTCCTTCTTACATCCTCTCCTATTCCTCTGCTAACATATGCACGATACAAAAGCAATTTTAACGGAATAAAAATTACGGAAAATACAAATCTACTAACTAGTCTGGGGTTGCAAAATGAATACCAATAAATATATCATTCATCCAGTTTTCTTCTTGGCTTTGATTTCACATTAAGGACTGATAAATAATGATCCCTTTAAAGCTCTTACAATTGTTTGCTGGGTAAACCCAGAAACTACAAGCTAAAAGCCAACTGAGAAACAGTTTGTTTTTAACAGAGTTAAAGAAATCTGGTATCTCTGGAGCAGTGTGTAATGCCAGCAAGGCAAGAGCTGATGAGGTTGGAGCCCTTAGGGAGCAGAGAGAAGTAATTACCATCCATGAAATGCTGGGCTATGATGTGGACATTAGGAAAATTGTAGTATGCCATAAATATTTCAATTTGAAGAGCGTTTGGGATTTCCTCACCAGCTTTTGGGCAGGAAAAGTATCCTGCAAGCCTGACACAAACACTAGCACTGACCCTAATAAAGGGGATGATCTTCCTACTAATGTAGCCCAACTTATCTAAGATGACACCAGTACAAGGAAAGTAGGTATTTCTAGGTGCTGCAGACACTCAGCAATAGATTTGCCTGTACAGACTCATAACAGCTTGTTAGCAGCACTCAAAGGCTTCAGAGCTTACCTGTTTCTGTGCTGATGCTCCCATGTGCACCTGGCAAAACTTGACTGCCTGTTCAAGTGCCGCTTCTTCATCCACCTGAACACAGAATCACAACTAATGAAGTCATAATTACTTAGCTCATCTATAAATCTAATTAAATTGAGATGAAATGGGGATGCAGAGCATGGGAGCGAGGGCGAGAAGCAGCAGTCCTACAGCAAAATGCTGGCCTTAAGTTATTCAGGAGCACATATCCAAAGATAAACACTCAGCTCTCTCAATTCAAACTAACATTTAGCTGAACAAACACCACATAAGTGGTACTACAGCTTTAATTATAGTTTTAGTATCAATACATGGAGGGTGCTACTCCCTATCCCCAGCAATGGCCTTGTCAATAGAATGGTTCTTTGGGAGGTGTTTTCTCCCCAGGTTTTAAACAGATACAGGGCTAATTTCATATTGCTCGGTTTAGCCATTCCTAAAACAATGTCTGAGGCCACATAGAGAAATGACAATTAATCCTACAATACCTGTTTAATCAGCATGTATGTTTCAGACATGATCTTCTCAATTTTGCCCAGGTCATAGGCCATAACTTTCTGACCTTGCTGCCAGACTCGATAAGCATCGAGCAGAAGTGTTTTTCCAGACTCCACATCCTCAAGTAATTTCCTCTTCCTGCTTGACCTCTGCACAGGTTCCTCTGTGGGCTGAACTGCTCCTTTAGCTGCCTGTTGCTGGTGCTTTGAGCTGATGCTGAGCTCTTCCAAGGAAAGTTCTGGAGCCCGGCTCTCCGGAGCTCTGTCCTTCGTGTTCCGGCCGGGCTGCGGCCGCTCCGGCTCGCCGCGTTTACACGAAGAATCAATCTTCTCAGGGTCATTGCAATAGCCATCCAGATCCATGGGCTCAACTGAACCAGGGCCAGGAAGCTCTTTAATCTCCTTGTCCTTCCTGTCCTCTTGTTCCAATATGTCCATAGCATTGGGAATTTGGCCCTGGGTCACTTCCTTCACTCCATTTTCACTGCTGTGTACTACTCCATCTGATAAAACTGGCTTTTTGGGAAGGACATCTTTCCCCTCTTCAGCACTAGTTTTATTGGAGACGTCTGTTGTCATCCTTCCTGAAGCAAGGCTAGAAGACTTGGAACCCTGATCTTCTGAAACCTTAATAAAAGAAATCATTCTTCTGTGTTATCATTGAAAACAGAAAGCATTTGAGCACAGCTGTGACTATCCTGAATATTGACCAGGACCCTTCATTACTGCTTCTGCTGAAGAAAATGCATTTATTCTATGTTCATTCTTTTTTGTTCCTCAACATCAATTAACCCCGACCACAAATCTTACAATTAGAAGTATTTTAATAAGCGAAAACAACACAGAGAAGTGTCAACAGCTCAGGCTGAAGCAAAGCCACAATGCTTATTTTCCCTCACTAGTTCAGTCCATGCTAAGGGATCCAACTACATCAAATCCAAGGTTTTAATTGCACAAATTTTTCTAACATTTGAAATCAAAACCAAACCTGTTTCTTTTGGAAGCTGCAGATCAGGCTCAAGTTTAACAATCATTCTATTCCTTGTTCTTACACAACCTTCTTGTTAATATATCAAGAAGTAGGCAAAACCCTGCTATAGTATTTTACATTTTGGTGATCTTCCAAAGGTAGAAAACCTCAGTACATCATCTCTTCTTTCAAAAATTGATAATGATACAACTCTTACATCCAGATTTATGAGCAAACTATTTCACATACAGAGTTCCAGTGTTCTTGACAATGTTTTAATTTAATTTGTTAAACCTATAGTCTGTTAACGTAGGAAACCCTTAGGAACAAGTTCTTCCTTGAATGTATTTACCAAGTAAAGCTCCAATATCCAGATACTTTAACCTGGAAACTGATTAGCTTCTATATGACTTTTAAAAACTAAATCTAGATTACAATTACACATAATAATGAGTGTGCTGCTGTCAAAGACTAGCAGTGAAAAGTGTCTAGGCATTTAACACCAAGCTGTCTGGGTTTGTTTTGCAAGAGGAATCTGTTCATTTTAAAAGGAAATTTCCTATAGACCCCACCTGAAAATTGAGCTCTTGTACACCACATGTATCTGCCATTATTTGAAGTTTAAGGGACAATCAGACCAAACTTACTGCAATCCATTTTCAAAAACTGTATTTGTTACTGAATTTCAAAACCAAAAAAACCACCAATGCTAGAAGAAAATTTTCTGTGGAGTGGTATATAAACAAAAGGTATTAGAAGTAAGTGCTTATAAACGCAGCCCTGCAATCTCAGGAGATCTAAGGAATGAGTGAACTAAACACTGCAAAGCCTAATTACTAAATTATATAATTATTATACTATATTAATAAAGCCATGAAGTGCACTGCTGCCTCACCTGTGTGAGATCGTTGAGGGTGTCCTCCAGCACCTTCACTGTGAGCACAAAGGCTTGCTGGGCCAGAACCTGGCGATCTGCATCACGCAAGTACTTCCTGTGCCACAGCAAGAGAGCAGAAATGAAGTTAGCTGCCAAAAGCTTACAGCACTCTAAAAGCAAGAGCTTTAGAAAGAAAAACAAGAAAAAGCCAACACAACAACTTTAAAACATAAGAAACAAACAAAACATCTATAGGTGTGTACTGAAATATAACAGCATAGAGATATAACACTTCAGCTGTTTCCCTCCACTTCTCCCCTCCCCACAAGCATCAGAGATGACACAAACGAAGCACAAGACAGCTCTGTCTACAAACAGAGGGAAGGGGAGAAATGGGAAAACACCAAGCAAACAAACCCAGAGCAAAGCAGGCAACCAGATTTACAGTTTTCTTGTATCAAGTCTTCTGTGCCCCTCAAATTCAATCCTTTTTTTGAAAAAGAATATTAAAGTTACACAAAGCTATGTTGAACTCTCAGGTGATTGTCATGTTCTGGATAAGGCGTGCATGTGAGATTAAGGACATCAGCAAATCCTCTCTCTTTGATCATATCAGTTGCCTCTGAACCCAGGATTTTAAAATCTAAAACACGGGTGTGCTACTACCTTTTTTTTCCTAGTTAGTATTACAAAAAAATAATATTGTACGTGTAAAACATTCACTCAATAGCTTCATTGAATTTACTGGAGCACTGTAATTTTAGTGTATTTGGACACAATGTTTTAGTCTGCTTTCAAGCAAACACTTCCAGCTGTCAGTCCCACTTAATCAAGTTTAATGGAAAACTTAATTTCTAGTTCAGAATTAGCTGGTTTTAATGAGAGGCCTAGAAATCAAGTAAATAACTCTGAAGGGTACTATTTCAGTCAAAAGGCCAACATTTTAAATACACGTATTTCCTCTCTATGATTTAGGTTAAATTGGTAATTTTGTTATTTTTTGTCCAAAAAGCAAACCATAAACACCTGGCTCCTCATGAATTTAGTAATAACTAAAACCTCCCTATTTTTAAAAATAGGGTTGTTCTAGGCATATACCAGACACACCCAGAATATCTGTATCTCTAAGTTCCTCTAACAGTTGCAGCTCACCAGGGCTGGCACTGGCTGATTCAACATGTCATATTCTTGTTTTTTGAATTCAGTCTGGACTTACAAATAGCATAATATTTTTAGTTCAGCTATGGGTTTGCTTAGGACAGAATTGAAACCTTCTATGGTCCCAGTTCTTCTGATATGTTAAAAGGCAAAGTATTTTTGGCTTCAAGTTTGCTGAACAAGTGGTGACATATTCCCAGACACACTACGATCCATGCAAATTCACATGCACTCACATTCAAAAACACATGAAGAAACCTTCAATGCCTCCAACTTATTGCCATCAATCATTCAAGTTCCATTTCTTAAGCATCTGCCAGAGACCAATTTCAAGATTTCCCACAGGACAACCTAGTAGAATTTTACCTCAGTTGCTTCAATGTTTTCCTTGGATGTTTATTTTGGTCTTCCCATTGATACCAGTCCATATATAGCTCACACTAATAGCTTCTTTTTTCTTAAATAAGGTTAATGCAATTAAAATTAGATCACCCCTGAACAGGATAAGCTTTTTAAATAGCATCAGCTGCCAAGAGGCACAAAGGCATTGTTCAGGCCATCAAGGATTACAGGAAGGCAGGATGCTGGGCCGTGACCCCCGAGCTGCACTGGGCTCTTATGCAAGAGCGAGCAGAGGGTGCCCAAGTCAGGCGCTCTGCTCCTCCAGAGAATCCCCCACGTGACACACCACCTCTGCTAAGGCACCTCTGGGGCTTCTCTGAGCTCCAACAGAAATGCAGAGAAACTCCAGGCTACGCTACAGAATAGTAATCCTGAGAAAAATTAACCATCATTCCACTCTATTCCCAAGGGAATCCGTCTGAAGGCTTTTTTTTCCTAAACAAAGAGCAGCTTTAAATAAAATAGTCATACGGCGAACAAAATACGCTTAAAGCTTTACAAAGTAACGGCTTAAAATAAATCTCTCGTACTTTCCCTGATCAGGGGTCCTCTGCAGCATGGATGAGACTTTGAGCAGGGTGTTGTAATCCTTCAGCTGTGCCAGCACGTTCAGCAGCAGCACGATGGAGCGGTTCATATGAGACGCGAAGCTGCCCGGGCGGTCGATCTCATCCACGGGGATGCGCCAGATTCCCTGCACACACACAAGGGGAAACCTTTAAAGAGGGATCCAGCTGAAAAGGACAGAACCCTGAAAATATGGGTCAGATTCCACAGCACGGTGAATTTCACTGAGGGCCGGGGCAATAATGGACACACGAAGGCTGTGGTCCTCCAGGCAGTGAGATATGGACTTCGAGCCGGATTTGAAGTCAGTTGATTCCTACCAGTAGCAAAAGAGGAAGGCTCACAGAAGCCACGGCACACCTTCTAAATATGCTTCTGAACTGTTCCGAGAAAAAGCAAGCAAAGCTCAAATTATACTGTGCATTTTTCTTCAATGTCAATGAACATGCCTTACTAAGTCAAAGGTCAACTACCATAAAAAATAAGGAGCAACTTCAAGTAAGTTTTCTGGGCCTGAAAGCTGTTAATATGCAGTCACAGCAAGTTTATATCTTCAAATAATCTGTTACCAAACATCTTAGGAACTTAGTGCCTTGATATCATCAGTGTTCACTGTGGGCTAACCAGTCCAATAGGAAGAATCAGATTCCTCAGCAGAATCCATTTTCCAGTGGCAGATTCAAATACTTGGCCATACATCCTGATCCTTCTAATTAAATTTCTGGGACAAGGGAATCTTTGGGGAGGCAAGGCTGGAGACTGATAGCAAATATAATGTAATTAGGATTAGTTGGCTCAGATTTTGCCATGTCTAATACACATATAGATTGTTTTCAGGTGTTGATTGTGGATGCTGTCAGCACTCCAGTCAACCACACCTGAAAAAATGAACTGCACATACCACCATGCTTGCATGTTAGGATGGGATTATATTATGATCATTCATAAAAACTGCTGCTGCATCAGTGCAAACCCTTCCCTCGTGCTTAATTTATTTGGTTCTCGCAGCTTTTCCTGTAGTAGCTTTCTAAGACGAAAATCCTCTTATCATGTAAACAATTTTGTGACAAGGCAGGAAAGAATAGTCTCATTGATAGGAGTACCTGACTGAGAAAGAGTTTGGCTTTCCAAACCTGTCCAGAGAGCAGGATATACAAATATTTACTCCTTTATCTTTGTTTAAAGGTCTTGCTTCGATTTACTTAGCTTTACTCTCAGTGTGATCAACACTCTTCAGAACTTAATACAAAGTGGAAGCAAAGAAAATGATTACTGCAATCATAAATGACATTTGACCAGAAAAGCAGATCCATAACCCCCTGTGTAAAATGGACCCTTCCATTACATGTCTGCAGAAAATCTCTGGTTTCACTCCGTAAGATGTACAGGAACTTAGGAAAAAAACAACACAGAAATATCAGTGGTTTAATATCAGTGTTTTTGCATGGAAAACAGTGACTTCAACTAGCTATAATGCACAGACTAATTTGCCAAATTTTCTTGCTCTTGCTTTTCCTCATGCTCTCTACTCTTACTCCCTAGTGATCACAATAAAGCTGTTCTTCCTCTTTGCTCCCTGAAGCTTTCTTTCAAACTCCTTTTTGTAGCTTCCCTTTTCCAGAATGTACCTAAAACCCAACCACGACCAAGCCCCAGGCACAGCCCTCGCTTCCTCCCATTCCCAACAGCCCCTGTCCACAAACACCTCGCGTGGCCTGGGGGCCAAGAGCTCCTCTGCTCAGGGAGCTCACAGGCACACACAGACCCTGCAGGTGACACTTCTGTAAACCAGCACATACTTCTATTTAAAAAGAGATGCTTTTTCTTTCCCCAAACCATACAATGGCTCTCCTTTCAGCCTACAGATGAAACACATTCTGGAGCTGCTATTTTTTGCTTCTCTGCACGCATGTAAACTGGGTTTCTGCCAAATCCCTAAACAAGTGAATGCCTCATAATGGCACCACATTGCAACAACCTACTTAGCCAATTTAACTACACAAAACAATTTATGGTCAACTACAGCACACTGTAGGAGTGGAATACTGCCAATGTGTAGGTAGGTTCCTGGTCTTTTTCAGCATTATCTCATCCTTCATTTGAATCAGGAGGATCACTTGGATCAGATACTGTATCTGGAATTAGCTGGAAATCATTTTGCATCTCCTTCTCACATATCCCATGTATACATTTTAATGCTACCCTGGAAATTACAATACTGTATTAGAACTATTTTCAATAACAGAAATACAAACTGCATCCGGAAAGCCAGGAAAAAGTCCCTCAGATAGAAACAAAGGTGTGTGTTTTGGAGAATGCTGCTACATCAGGGGACATTAGAAGAGGTCAAATTAAAACTCACGTTAGGGGCACCCAAGTTTACCACTGCAATTACAAAAGTAGGACTGATTTTAAAAGGGAAGTCACTAACTTTTCATGTGTCGACTTGCACCTTTATAAATGCAAAATAGCAATAGATAGGGGCCCAATGTTCCACACCTGCCTGTTCCACGGGCAGCCTGGAGCTAAAAAGCAGAAACACACCTGACATCAGAGCAATCTTCAGTCCATCACTGCCATTTTATTCAGCAATATGCAAAACACCCATGTTAAAGTGAAGTTTATCAGAGTTTATTTCATGAGTCATATGGAACTTTTAAGACGGCGATTTCAGTCAGAATCTAAAGAATATCTTGTTTAAATCTCTGCCAAAGAGAAGTGTAACAAAGCCATCAGGTCTTAATTTTTCCTTCCTAAATATCAATAAACTTCAGGAAGAATACTTCTAAATTCAGATCAAACTTTTTTTAAGAAGCTCATTGTTAGGCTTTTATTATTTTTAACAAAGCTTAAGAAATATACAAATGCAAAGTTCGTAAAAATACAACTGGGAAGAAGACCAGGAACCATTATTCAGTTTGACTAAAATTAAAATTTTTATATCATCACCTGAAAATTGAGATTTGTCAGCAAAGTACCTCTCTTGAAAGTACACTTACAGAAGAGTGCAGATCCTTGTGACAACAATTCCCAGTTCTCTGAAAAGTTTTGTTGCTGGTTATGGCCACTCAGGGTACCTGACAAAACGTCTCCAGCTCTGGCCAGCGAAAGGATTTTACATCCAACGCCCGCTCGTGTTTGCTGGCCACCATTCCCCCACTGCTGAAAGGTTCTCCTCCCTGCTGCCACAGCCAGCAGAGCTGTTTACACCAAACCAGAGGAAGGAGTGAGACACTTCCAACAACTCCAAAATGCCTCTCGAGATCCAAAACATCAGGCTGCTCTCCATGCCTTCCTGGCAAAACAAACCTGCTGCAAGAGTGGGGGCGGGGGAAGCCTGACACACACTGCTAGGAAAAAATAAACCCGGGAGTAGTGAAAACCCTGCAGAGAACTTAATACCGAACATTACATTAAATATAAAACTGAATAATGAAGCCAGTCTACCATAATCCTGGTGACACTTGTACAATTCTTTTTCAGCTTGGAATTGCTGCTCTGCCTCCCGTTGCAGAAGTGCAGGCTCGGGAGGAGGCTGAGCAGAAGAGGAGGGTGCTGTGAACAGAGCTGCAGCACTGTGGTACTTTCTAGTTCACTCACTGAAAATAGAAAGGAAGGAAGTGCTTATTATTCCTCCACGCTGCTTACTCCAGAGCTTCAGGGGAGGGGATTCCCTGGGGTTTAGGAATGCCTCTCAGAGGAGGAGAGGCTGACAGATCCCAGCAAACCCCAAAGTTCCCTGGGGATGGCTGCTGCTGCTGCCACGGCACAGCTCCAGGGTAAGCCATTTTCTAAGCACAGATCAAACTTTACTCGCTCAGCGCTCCATGGCTTCGCTTCTCAATGAAATGGAGAAATGCAAGTCATGCTTCAGATGATCCAATTCACATATAACCAGCAAACACATAAACCCCACACTAATACAAATAAAGACTTCCCATTGCTTAACTCCCTCTTTTTCATCCCCACTTTTTTTTTTCCAAGGGGTCCTGGAAGTTCAAGTTGCACTACATACAACAAACTGGATTCCAAGTGACCAAACCAAAACCAAACATTTCTTCAATTGTCAGTCTCAGTAATGTCCTGCTATGAGCATTTAGTAAATATAAATATAATTTAAATACTATTTTAAGATTGCTAGAAAGTATGACAAAACTAGCAAACTAACTAATTAAGGGAATTAACTGGTTCAGGGAAGGCACCAATTAATAATGCAACAATCTACGTGATATTTCAAAATCATGAAGTTGAACTAAGCACAGGTGTATAATCCCTGGAAAGCTCCCACTTTCCTAAACTTTCTTAAGTCTCTGCTTTTACACAGATTAAGCACAACATACTGAAATACTATCAGTTTTACTCATGTCCTGGTCTTCTTAGTTATATAATTTTAATGTCTTGCTCTTGGTGCCTGCAGAGGAAAGGAATATGGTTCAAGCTGAACAGATTCAACTCACAGGGTTTGAGACCTCTCCATTTGAAGTTCAGAAGGTCCAGCACAAACCCCTGAATATCCCCACTCTCCTCTGTAAGCATTGCTTTATTTAGTGCTCAGCTCAGGAGCGTCTTTGCCTGACTCACAACTTCCTGCTACCTCTGAGCACAACCATTAAAACCACTGCCCCCTCCCCCATTTAGCAAATTACTAAACCACTTTTCCTCATCCCCTCTTAACACGCTCCCATATCTCTTATTCGTTTCCTCTGTCACCTGATTTTGACTTTTCTTCTTTTCCACAGATAATTCTATTATTTTTCTTCTTCAATTCCTCATTTCATCCACACTGCTGTTCAGCCTGTAATGGAAGAATTCTGCCTCTGTGAACAGGAATGCGAGTGGGCACAAAAGTATTAAGAAAGGAAAGCAGCTGTATTCAGAGCATCAAAACTATTATCTGCAGGGGCCCGTGTCATTGAGCAGCCCTTACTTACTGGAACTTAGCCAGTTTCAGGAAAATCTTACCAACTTTTTCAGACTATAGTTATTACATAGTACAGTAACAGAATATATAAAAAGTATGATAATACATAAATTACATTTTATCAGCCTAGAAAAGGAAACAGAAATAAAGGCAAAACTGCAGCATCCTCCTTTCAGTAAGTCAAGAACAAGCAGGATTACAATTCCTAGTCTATAAGGCAAATGTTGTCAATTCCTTATTTTCTTATCTTTTAAATACACACACACACTTGGAAATGAATAAACAGCATGTGGGCATTTTGGAAGAACTGTGGAATTCTGTAACTTTACTTTAGCAAGACAGCAGCATGAAAAAATATTGACAAATAGAAGTGCTCCACATGTTCCAATCATCATATGCTGATAAAGAAACATAATGGACAATTTTCACCTCTTACTTCTCTCTTCAAAATACAATGTATTTGCAGGGTCTTGAATTTCAGACTTTTCAATTTCCAGAACAATCATTTTAGAGTTGACTTGATTTTAAATTGGTTTTAACCCCATGAAAAGAACACCCAAGCCACAGCCACTCTGGGAGGCTGTGGGCATGAGTCAGGGACATCCCCACAGGAGGCAGGGAAAGGGAATGATTTCCTTGCTGCATAAGCAATCACATAAAACCAGAAATGCCTTGTTAAGAAGATGAGTTACAAGTTCAGGTAGAATTAATGAAACAGAAACTGAGGCCTGCAGATGGCCTTTGCAGAGCTTTGGGTTTGGCCATTTGCCAGGCAGAATGTAGAGGTTTATGTTCACCCGGTCAGGAGGCTTGAGGAGTTTTTACTCAGATGGTTCCCATGTACCATGTGATTTCACAACCATGTCAACAAAAAGTCATCACTTTTTTTTTAAAGGGAAACAGCTAACGAGACTGTAAGAAAAGAAAATACAGACACCATTCTACTCATGCCTGTGACAGAAAGAAAGACAAAGAAAGCAAGGAGAAGCAACAGACCAGTCTCTTAAAACCTGTTTTGAAGGTGCAATCCTGCTCAAACAATAACACAGCTGCATTCCCTCTGGAGCTCTGTACCAGTGTGCCTCACTCAGACATCACCCACACAAAAACCCAGCAAACACAGGAGGTGTGTGCATAATGCATCATCCTCTGGGTGAAGGTGGCTGCTCCCAGCCCTGCTTTTCCAGGTTAACAACAACAGTGCTGGGGCAGGATCTTCCTCCAGGGCACTCTAAGAATTCCCTCTTGTTCAGTCCCTCGTTCCTCTAACCTGCAAATCTGGGGTGCTAAAGCAAAAGTGGATTTGAAGATAAGGCTGTGGAACACTGACTTTTTTTCCTTTTTTCTGTTTGTCAGCATTAGCAAAGGTTCCCTTTTGGACAGCTGGACAACTTCTCAGGCTGGAAGGTCAGTTACTGATAAAAAAGACTTTGGAACAAATTACTTGAGTACATTTATCATCTTTCCCCTATAAGCTGCTCCCTTTTACCAACTGTATTTTAGGAGAGACTAAAAAAGGGATTGGTTAGGAATTAAATTACCAGCAGTTAAGTTTCATTCACCATGTCCTGCAAGGTTACCAAAGAGATGCAGAAGAGCAGAAGTCATCAGAGACTTAGTCAGGCACTTCCATCTACTCAACAGAAAACACTGAGGAGTGTCTCCTCACCCACGCTGGAATTTCAGATTCTGCCTTTGTTACTTTAGTACCCTTTTGAGGTACATTTTGGTTTTATGTCATGTCCCTATCTGAAAAAGTTTGGAATTTTTTCTCTGGAAGGATATAAAGCACAGAAATCCTGAGAACACAGACTGCTTCTAAATCTTCTAACACACAAATAACTTGATGCAGAAATCTAATGAAAGAATATGAAATTTTTGATGGGAAAACCCTTTACCAGAATTCTGAATTTCTTTAGTAATTTTCTGGGCCAGATGCAGGAAGATTTCTACACCACCAAAATAAATGGCTAGCAGGGCACATCTAGACAGTGACAAGGGCTCTGGTTTCACCTAACAGACAGCCTTTCCTTGTATTAAGAGGATTTTCCTGCTAAGAACTTTTCTGTGTATCTGCTACAACCAGACTGCCTGGCATCAGATGCAAATGGTAATTTGCATTAGTGGTAATAGTAACAAAGCTAATGAAACAAGCTTGGTACAGTCCACCCAGCAGCCTGGAAGTGGGCAGGCTTCTGCATCAGCCCCTGAAGACATAAGCAAACTCTCATTTTTTTGACAACATGTGGCATTAATTTAATCTGACCCCACGTGTCTCTGATACAGATTTAATGGTACCACGCAGAAACATTTTACAGAGGGAAAAAGGCATTTAGGGATGTGTCTCACCTGAGCTCTGCCAGGCTCCACGTCAGGATGAGATGAATTACAAGCCAGAAATTACCATTTCCTTTCAACACAAAGGATGATGGCTAAGCCATAAAATATGACAAACGTTAGGGGACATAAATGACAACCAGAAACTTTGCAAGCTGGTTCTGGGCTCTGTCAAGTGGCAAACTAAGGCAGATCCCCACCACTCAGTCCTACTCCTAAAGGAGGTGCTGCTGAACCAGAGAATTGGGGTTAACACAGCTGGGAGAAGCTGTTGGTTCCCAGAGAAGGGCAAGTTTAAGGATTGTATGATTTTTTATTTTTTACCCAGACCCCAACAGTTCTGTCTGTACAGCCCCCATCTCCCCAGAGGTTACCAAGCAAACAGCCAGCAGTGTACAGGCACTGGAACTGGAGTTATTTGGTGGAAGGAAGGTTAGCTGGAGATCCCAGCTGGAGTACTGTGTCCAGCCCCGAGGTCCTCAGCACAGCAAACACATGGACCCACTGCAGTGGGTCTGGAGGAGGCCACAAGATCATCAGAGGGCTGGAGCATCTCTGCTGTGAGGAAAGGCTGAGAGAGCTGGGGTTGTTCAGCCCGGAGAACACACACTCCAGGAAGGCCTCACAGTGGCCTTTCAATACTTAAAGGGGGCCTGTAAGAAAAATGCGGACACACGTTTTAGCAGGGCCTGTCACAACAGGACCAGGGGCAGTAGTTTTACATTTAAAAGGGCTGATCTAGACAGGATATAATTAAAAACTTATTTCGCAATGAGGGTGGCAAAACACTGGCACAGACTGCCCAGAGCAGTGGCGGATGTCCCATCTCTGGAAACATTCATGGTCAGATTGTACAGGGCTTGGAACATCCTCATCTGGTCGAAGATGTTCCTGTTCTTTTTCAGGAGATTTGGACTGGGTGACCTTTAAAAGGTCTCATACAACCCAAACTATTCTGTGATTCTATAATTCTATGATTCCACCTCAGCCTAATTTTAAGAAAATTGAAAATGCTTCAGAACACAGAACTATCAGCTATCACTTCTGACTATGTCTTGTAGCACCCAAAAATAGGGAACCTGGCACAGAGCATTGCTAAGGTTATTCTGACCACACTCCTGCCTTAAAGGACTGCATGAGCAGCACAGCATAACAAAGCCTCCATCACCTGGTGCAGTATAAACAGTTCTAGAAAGGAAAGGAGGACAAGAACTTCATAACATTAAGTGCTATGCTAATTGTTGACATTCAGGACACTGTTCATGTAGAATTAATATTCTGAATTAACATGAAGAGTTGTTCAGAGATTCTTCATGCAGTAACACTGCAGGAAGGCTCTCTTCCTTGTACGGGATGTCACTTTCCACTATTTCAGCCTGAAATCCTTCAGGCTTGAAGGATTTGAAAAAACAGATTTTTCACCTACTTAAATACCAAGTTTTAGATGCAAATTACTGATTATCCAGTACAAAAAGACCCATTGGTTATGAATATTTTAAACTAGGCTGTCAGAGTGCTAAAAAGTTATTTTACCAAAATACTCCAGCTTTTATGCCAACACAAACTGGTCTTCAATCCTACATTGCTTGCTTTTCAACAAACAAAATGCTTGACTGCCCACTCCCACCCAACAGCTGACATCCAGCATCCCTGCACTGACAGCACAGACTTTCAGGTTTTACTCTCCTCTACATAATGACACATAGAGTAAAATATCAAGATGAGAGTCTATAAAATCCCAGTGTTTGCAAAATATTTCAGCATGTTCATAAAATGCTTAGAAAAAGTGACATATCCACCTTTATATTTTACATCTATATCACTGTGTTAGACTCAGTCTCAGAAAATATCAAAAGCTAGAGGGTTAGATCAGCAGCACAGAGGAAAATGCTATCATTTCAGAAAACTATACTGATCAAGCACTCAGTGTTCTTTCTTGTCAGTACCACATCACCAGAAAACATGGGATTAGGAGATCCTGCTGAGATCTTTGAGCCTGAAGAAACATAAATCAAAAGGTCCAGAGAATGCCTGTTACTAATTTCCATCACAATTTTTGAAAACAGAAAACCCTCTACAGCAGCATCAGATGGCAGCCCATAAAATGCAATCAAGCGATGATCCCTAAAACTGGTAGAGAAGAGACTTCACTTGAATTTTATCTTGATACAAAATTACATCTTCATAAAAATTACCCAGAAACATTCTCCTTAAACTGTCTGCTAGCTAAGATGCATCTTTCAGACAAACACTTTTACCTCAGAGTACTATGAGTGACCACACAGCCGCATTACCTAACTCTGGGAGCCACTTAGGGGCTTTTCTAAAGAGGACATTTTTCCTTAGTGACCTCTTGGGTAGCTTTTCTCAACTGACCCTGGTAGGTAAGAAAAAGTAAAGTAGGTTCAAGGTGACCCAACACAAAATCAGATTTGTGTACTGCACATACTGAAACTTGGAAAAGAACCACATCATTACTTGGAAGTGACAAATCCACAAGCAACAACTACTCTGGCTGGGTACTGGCAACTTTCCTTAAAGCTACTGTGACCTTACATTCATGCTCAGTAGTTTAGAAGCCACAGACTTCAAAACACACATAGGCAGGGGGTTTTGCAGTTTATTTAGGAACAAATCAAGATTATGAAAAAAGCTAGTAAACCTCGCTGAATAGATTGTGAAGTTATTCATAAAAATTAAGAGAGCTGCATATTGGAACTTAATGAAGAACTGTCAGTACTTTTAACAGCACAAATATAAACAAGCACTACCAGCCAGAGTGAAATATAAAATGCAATACATACCAGAAATAGTACTAAAAAAATATACTCAACTGTTCATTATTGGAAAACACTTTTGGAAAGTGACAAGAATGGCATGTTCCATGACAGGCTGGTATTTTGGTACGTGCACACAATCTGGAAGCACAGAGAAATACTTGAATCTTTTGTCAATGCAGAGAAGAAAAGAAGCAATGGAAAGCTGAAGGGAACAAAAATTTAAACTCCTCTAGTGTTCTGACAGAGGTAAAGTGACAGCAGGAGCTAGCAGAAAAGCCTTTCAAACCAGAATCCTGTAAGATCTGACTAGGGTTCCCTGCTCCTTTTTCTAAGGCCAGTTCTAGAAAGACATGTGTTTGTAAACACATGACTTAATTCATATTTGAAGGTCCCAACTCTGTCTGAGGTTTCACAGTGGTTTAGGAATGACAGAAATACACATCCTGGATTTCTAATGGTTTGTCAGCTAAGTTGAGGGCTGGAAGCAGCTTATTTGAAATAAGTAGTAAGAAACAAATATCCCATAATAGAGGCTATGAACCAGAAAAAGACATATGCAGTGGGTAATGCCTTGGAGAAGACATACTCCTCTGCAAAAACTAAAACTCTACTTAAGTTTGCACATTTCATCCTCAACAATTAAGAGCTTCAAATTAAGCCCTTAGGAGCTGACAAGTAATTAATTTCATTATCTCTTTTCCCCCCACTGCAGCATGCACAGAACCCTTCCCTTCTCTGTCCAGCAAGTGGAGGCCCTGAAGGAATCCTGACGGCTATAAAAGGTAAAAAAATCTCTTTCTGTTATGCACCCCACAGCTAATCTAGAGTATCTTTTCTCCTCTGATACAGGAATTCATGCAACAAAAAATAATTCCAATAACTCTGTTTCTTGAGTATTTTACTTTTTTTTGCAGGGGAGGACATATACGTGTGTTAACACCTTATGCTCTTTCGCTTTCAGATGCTGCCAGGGCTTCCTCAGAAAAACAAAAGCAGTTCTTTATCCAGTTGTAAGAGTTAGTGGGAATGCCTAATTCAAGCAAACATTTAGGCAGCAGCCCACCCAGCACCACAACTAAAGCTGACTGATCTTTGGTAACACCAGAGGAACAAGACATTGCAGGGAAGCAATAATTTAATTACCCTATTTACAGTAACATAAATCACAGTATACACAGGGGAGCTTCAGTGTTCAACCAGCAGCAATACTACAGCAGCCCAATGTAACACAAGGCACGGCAGTGTCTCAGCTCTCAGCTCAGAAGACACGGTACAGTGTTTGATTTCAGTGATACCGTGAGATAGAAATTATTTGAGAACAACCAGAGTAATTATTGAGGGGGAGGAGAAGTTAGGAAGGCCTCAACATTTAGAGTATTTTAGACTCCAATAAAGATGCTAAAAACACAGAACACTCTTATTACTGAAAACAGTATCTGGGTATTCAAGATGTCAACCTGAATATGCTCCAATAGAAAAGACACAACTTGCAGCTGTGGGTAATACAAACCTCTACAGCATATGCTCTAATTCCTAGATCTGCTTCATGCAAAATGCCCCCAGCACACTCAAAAATCTGCCATTGCACAAATAAACAGAGGCTGCAGTAAATTAAAAAAAAATAGAAACGTGGAGCTGCCACAGCCAATGCCGCAAACAGCATGTGGCACTTGCTTTATGCACAACACCAGAATTTACTGCAATTAAGACATACGTTCTAAAATTATAAACATGTGACCAGACAAAGCTGACTGGTTTTAACAAACTGCTAATTAAATTGGAATCCTCTTATCCTCTCTCTCTCTCTCTGTAGCTGAATGAAGCAGCAACTGTTACAGCATAGTAGCTCATGCAAAATAGACACTGAACAACAGGCTTTCCTGTTAGGTCACGGTTAAGCAGGGGAATCTCCCGTGTGCGCCTGGCTCTCGTAGCAGAGCAGGGAGCGCTCAGCAGAGAGCACAGCTGGGCTGCTCTGTGTCACGCTGCATTCTCAGAGCCATGAAAGCCGCCCCTCGCAAGCTTTAGGGCTGGATTGAAAACGAGGGTGCTAAGTAATTCATCCCACCCAGGGAGTGGAGGAAGGAGAAATCCCAAACAATACAGCCCGAATCAAACAAAAATCCCTCACCCTTTCGTCCCCCCTTCCAAACTTCTCTCGACTCCTCCGTTTCCCATCGCCCTCAGGATTTTCCCGTGCAGCAAAGCAGCTCTGTTCAGCCTCTAACCGCAAGCGAACCGAACTAATGAAATAAGTATTTCCCAACCACGACGGCAAATGTCATCAGATCTCATCTCTCTCCCTTCCAGCTCGGAGCTGGGATGAGCCCAGCGGCGCCCGCAGCCCGCCCAGCAGCGGAGAAGGGATTCCCCGCGGGTCACGGCCAGCTGCTCGGGAGGGTTCGAGTACCCGCGGGCGAGCGGAACGAGAAAGGGCAAAGGCACGGCACACCGAGGAACGCCCTACAGCGGAGGGGAGCCGGCAGCTGCTAGCGCTGCTGAGGGCAGAGACCCAACTTCCTCCAGCACCGCATCTGTCCCCGCCGGAGCCCCCGGCCTCCCCGCGGGGCATCGCCCGCCGGCCCCGGGCTCCCCGCGTGTGCGCGGGGGAAGTTCCCCCGAGCCGAGCCGCCCCCCGCACTCACCATCACCGGGCTGGCTCCGCCGGAGTTCCCCGGCGGCCGCGGAGCCGGAGCGCGCCCGCCCCCGCCCGGGCCCC
>VXBU01003588.1:279366-340720 GCA_013400315.1 Bombycilla garrulus | reverse complement strand
CACCATCCCCCGTGCCGCCGCTGCCACATCGTCCCCTCCCCGGCTCCTGCCGTACCGCGGCTGCTGCTGGCGCTGCTCTCGCACCAGCCCTTTGCCTCTTCTTTCGTTACATGCTTTGCCTTTCTCTAACTATTTGAAGGGAAAAACAAAAGATCTCCCCTCGTCCTTTCCCCCGGACTTCCCTCTCCCTACTTTTGATTATTTCGGTCAATCCTCCATTAAGAGTCCCAAAATGTGTGCCAGACTGCTGCCAAGCTCAGTCCATGTAATCCTGCCTCACAAACTCCTGATACATCTTTCTCAATCTCAGCTCAGCACAGCTAAACTCATCTTCTTTTCCCAGCCACTGATCCAGGCTCTGCTCCAGATTACCTTCATCTCAGAAGTTTAAACATTTTATCTTCACTTGCTCATTTCTCTCACTTTTGCAGGCAGGGCAATTGCTTTGACCTCTTCCTTGCCTTTCCAAGCATTGCAGGGACTTTGGTTTGCTTTTTCTCTCTCCCACTTACACTAGGTTTATTCTGAAGTGCTCAAAATCCATCCTGTTTACTAACACCTCAGGTTTAATACCCTGCTTCTCAACCATGACAGTCCCACTGTAGGTAGAAATCAGGTGCTAATATTATCTTCTTTTCCCATCATTTTAGCCAGTTTTTACTCATCTTTTCTTTAGGTTCCTATTTTCTTAGCACAGCAATTCAAGGGTCCTCACACTGAAAGCCCTATACACCTTGCCACTTCCTACTTATTTGCACACATCATATATATACTTCTATGCTTAACAGCATCTTGAAAAAACAGCTAAAGAATAATTCAGCTACCCTATTTACCTTTTATAAAATTATATTAATCAACAATACCCTGTGTCTGTGTCTCCACTTAAACTGTAAGAGAGACCATTTTCTTGTTTTAAAGCTAAGATTTCACTATGGGCATTGCCACTCTCCAAAATAACCCATGTCTTCATTGCCTATCACATCTTTCCACCAAAGACAATAACAAATTCTATATTGATTAACAACACAATTTAGACACTACCACTTCAAAAATCCATTAACCTTTGCTCTTTTGACTGCATAACACAGATTTACATTTTAAATACAGAACTGAAATGAATACTTACTTTCTATGTATTCATGCAAATAGGCTTCTTCCTGACCTGCCCTTTTTCATCTGCTCCTTTAGACACAGTAGAGCTCCTATCTCCCCTATTACACTGGGGCTTTTTCCTATGTATTGTCATTTTTAATGCAAATTAAGTAGTTGCTGTACCTGGAATTAAATACACTGCTGGTGTTCACTAATTTGAAATTGCCTCTTCATCTTTAAAGTTTAAAAGCAAATGTTTTTTTACCATGTATTATCGTTGATCCTGTCCAATTCCAAAGGTTACTTATCAACTTTTTTGTCTTGCTGACTGGCATTTTCATTAATCACCATGGTATTTCCCATGTTTGTATTGCAGACTCCTACAGTATACATTAGTCAGAACCACCACAAGCAGAAGGAATTTTGCAATATTTGCATGTGCAGGTGAACGTAACTTATGGTGCTACTGAGCAAAATAATTCCAAATTATTTTTAGCTAAGGTAAAAATTACATCTGCTTGATGAAGGGTAAGAGGCATCCCCTGGACCTGTGGGAACCAACAACACACCACAGGATTTTCACATTCTGGATATGGGACATGTTACAGAGATGCTCCAAACTCAGGAGGGTTGTAAAGAACAAGTGGATAAAACTAGCTGGTGCTCAGAGAAAGGGACTAAACCTTTGCTCCTCGTGCCAGAAATGTCCTTGAGCCATACACAGGCACTCACACACATCCCCTAAGCTGCAGCCCTGGATCAGGCAGTCCTGTTCCCAGTGCTGCTCCGGCTCCTGCAGAGGGTGCCTGGCACCATCCCACCTAAAATCAAAGGCCTTTTCACTCCTTGCTTTTATACCGAGCACTATTTGGGACACAATATTTAAGTCTTCTGGCTGATTAAGGCTAAAAGATGATACACTATTTTCATGTTTTATTAGCTGGAGACACTGTGCAAATGAGGGCTGAAGGAACAGCTAAGATCTACTGCTTTTTAAGCTTAATGTAGGCGATATAGGAACAAAACAATGCGGCTTTATGCATTTTGGCAAAGAAGGATGGATGGGAAAAAGACTGACAGAGCAATTACAGGGAACTTGAAACATGCCCAGAGTCAACAAGATGACCTAACATTTGTCCTTTTAAAAATAAATACCCAGAATGAATAGTTTCAGCTCAGCAAACCATCTCTGAGCAAGGAAAACAATCGTCTTAGGTGCAACTGGTAATCCTCAAACACCACGTCCTGTAGTTGTCCTTCAGTTATAGGAAAGGAGGAGTGCAAAGCACTATTCCAGAGCATCAAAACTGAGGAGTTTGTATTGCATTCTGTGTTTCCCACTTCAAGCCTCATTTAAGTTCTTTTGTTTAAAAATCTTCGGGTCTTTAAATCAGTAACAATCAGAAAGATGAACCAGAACCTCAGCCAGAATCACCTACAGGATGTGAGCTCTAGCATGTGCTCTCCAGTGCCACAATACTAGGAGCCAGATGGAAATGATTTTACACTTCTGCACACTGGGATTTCTCCATGAAATGTTCTAGGGTGAATAATGAATGTTCAGAAAGACGGCAGGCCTCTCTGCACTGTTGAGATAAGGGTGCCAGCTTTCCTTGCAAACACAGCATATGAGTTTAAGGTCATTTGAAATTCTGCTCCATTTTCAAATGGGTTTGGTTGTTTGTTTTTTTTTTCAGTTTGAAGGATATGCACTGTAAATCCTAGCATGAACTCTATTTCCACTTAGCAGAGGTAGATTTCACTTCTTGTTTTTAAGGAAGTAGGACACTGTTTTCACTTATAGATGACTTCTTTCTTCCTTGTAGAGAAAACAGTAATCTTAAGTTTCCAGTTCAGTGCAAGTCCTGCTAGAAAATATCATTCCTCCAGCAGCAGTAGTTACCTCCTTTAACTCAGGTATTTTCAGTCTTGCAAAGAGTCAGGTAACAATAGCTACCAGACTGAAATATTTGCCTAGAAACCCCTGTCTAATTCAGAGTGGCAAATTTTGTGATTTTATGTAAGTATTTTCCAGGAAAATTTCTCTTTTCCATCAGTGCTGAAACTGAATTAGATATAATTTTTTTTACCTGAAAAAACTTACTCGAGAACAGCAATTTCTACAGATAAAGCTATTATTTTGGGAATTTCAGATGCACCATATGCTGTCTGTCTAGAGATGATCAAATGTAAAATCCTATCAAATATTCTAACTACACACGACTTTCGAACTGTTGTGCTCAAAAGGGCAAATGGAAGAAGAAAGAATGAGTGCAAATGGAAAAATGGGAGAGGAGGATGTCAAAAGGTAGAAATGGGAATAAATGAAGCTGAAAGGAGACTTGGAACAAAACCTGCAGTTCATCATCTTGGTGTCTTCACCTTGCTGCCCACATACTTAAAAGACTTCAGATTCATCTCCTGGTGGGCCTTTCATTTTGTCAGCTCCAGTCTGCCACTGGAGACAGCTCTCAGACAGAAGTTTTTCAGGAAGAAAGACACTTTGCTTTGCTTTACCTTATCGACTTGAGAACATACAGAGGCAGGAAATTTTATTCTGGCTCAATTATTCACAAAAAGCATGCAGAGACTTGTCAGATTTGAAGGGAGAGAAGTGACATATTGAGAAGACAGTGACAAAATAACCCAGAAAATAGGCCTACACAGGAATGGTTTACCTGCCTAGCCTGTCACTGTGATGCTCAGCCCAGAAAACAGTGGCTGTGCCTTCTAGCAATGATTTCAGAAAAGAGCAATACTCACTGACTACTAATTTACAAAGCAGAAACCCAACCTTCTGCTTAAAATTATTTCTCCCACACTTTGTCAGCAGGGTCACACTGACTGATTGTGTAAATCCTGGGCTGAGAACTCCCTGGGCAGGAAATGTGTAAAGCAGTTAAGTCCTGTCTAGATGTCTCCTCTTTTCTTCCCTAATTCAAATCCTTTTGCTTTCCGAGTGCCTGGGTGTCAGAGGGCACAGCTTGGAATAGTAATTTTATGGCACAGGAGTTGATAGTTCTGAATAGAAATCGTTGCAAGGGCAACTGACTGTTCTGAATTTTCACATCAAGACATTGATGATCTCCAAAGCAATCAACACTGAGTTTTTGGGTAAAATTCTTCACCTGAAATTCTGTAACACAACCTAGCAATGCTGAGAACCCAGGTCTGTTTCCTGACCAAGTCTCCCTCCAGCTGGAACACACTCACTGCTGTTAATTTAAATTTCAGACAGTTTCTAATACTTTTATAGCTTAGCATTCTGTTCACAAACTATATATAATATTGCTTATTTGCCCCTGCAATTTAAATATTGAAAATAAGGTATTTAAAAAAGCATTCAGGAAAAGTCTAAGCTTCCAGAATCTCTTTGTTTGAAATAAGCTTAACTTTCAGAAAATGTCTGTGTACATAGTTGCATGTTTTATTTGAAACACTAGAAAAATGTGAAATGTTATTTTTGTTGGTCCTGAAAGTAATGCTCTCTTTAGTATAAATAATTCAGAAAAATGCTCTTGCTTTCTTATTAATTGGGAAAAAAATTAGAATGAAAATACCCTGACCTGAAACCTGCTGGGAAGTAAGTAATTTTCAGTAAGACCTTTATTACAGAGCTGTCAGTCTCAGGGCAAACAAAGCCATATGCTTTTCTTTCAAGCCTGTTAAGAGAACTACTGTGTTACAGGCATGAAAACAGCACCTTTATGTGTCACCAAATACATTTTTTAAGGATTAAGTTTATCCCATTGTCAGTATTTCAGCTTACAAAATATTTGGAACGTGCATTTCATTTCAACACTTTCACCCCCTTTGAGTATTTTCCCTTATGCGACCAAGAAAATACCTTTGAAATCATTGCACTGCATTCACCTCAGAAATCCCATCTTCATTATACAACCACATGGGCCTGCAAGCCCTACTTCTCTTTAAAATCTGATTTATGATTCTATTTCAGCTTTTTTTTAACACTGAATCTGCCACGAGCTGTGACACACAAGGATTACAAACATAAAATATGCTCTCTATATTAAGCAGATCACCCATGACAGAAGGCAGTGCTAAAGTGTCACAGAGTTTGGGATGGCTGCACATGCTTCTCCATGGACATAAAAGCCTGGCCTATCTTCAGGTTTGTCTAGATTTTTCCCACTGGAAATACTTTAGTCACTTCAGTATCACTGAAATAACAGGAGCCCAGTGATTCTGAAATGCTCTAGTTGATAGTTATACTATTAATTAAGAAAAAAATGAGCAACAAACCACAACACATACTTTTAAACCCTTAGTGTAGTCTGTCAGGAGGAATAAATCAGATATGTGTAAACATAAATAATTTTTGCTGTTACACTAAGCTCATTAAATTATCTCAAACATCTGAATATTTAAGAAAATGCCATTGTATTAATGACTCCCACTAGTTTCAGTCTGCTAAACAGGAGATCACAGTCTAAGTGCTAATTCACTTTGAATATACACAGGGAGCAGCTGAAGAGATAAAGATTTAAATAGAAAATGACCTGGTAGGAGTTTTCAGCTCTGATTTTTACTCTGTCAGCAAACCAAATAACCAGCAAAATTCATAATTCATTCTGAGTAACTGTTAGGAAGTGCTTCAACTGAAAAGCTTCTGGTGGCTTTTTTTCTGATTTGCCTTCCTCTAACCTACAGAAAAATTAAACAACTTAATGAAAGCCGAATCTGTGAAACTTTATTGACAGGAGGTGAGTAAGCAAACTGGAGGCCACTGAAATGAACAAAGGCCACAAAGCTCCTGGAAAAAAGCCATTTGTCACTCAAGCTCTTATAGAAATTCCCTTGTCGGACGCGAGTAATACATCTGAGTGTTCAGAGGAGCATGGTGAAATACTGACCACTATGGGCTTCATTACTTTCACTCACCCACTCAATCCTATTTTGTTTTAATTCCTTTCAGGAGGCTGAGAAAGTCACCTTGTCCAAGTGGTCAACCCCTGCTGCTTCCCACGGCAGCTACCACGCAAACTCCAAAAGCGTTCATATTATGCCAGGAAATCCTACCTCCTCCACAGGAGCCAAAGAGTCTGCAACAATAACACACTATACAATATTCAACATTTTTACTCCTCTAACTTTAGGAATTTTGCCAAAAGATGGAGTACTATTACTCAGAGAACTCCCACTTCAATGTGCACATTTCAGCTCCACGCAGTGACACTGCAGTCAGCCAGCAAACTGGTCAGCCTGCACAGGAACAAACATGCTTCTACCTGTCATCATCTGCCATCTTACCTTCTCCATCCTGACCCTTTAAACTTGGCCAGTTATATCTTGCTGTAGCCATTAAGTTAAAAATATTTATCTATAAATGCTACCTGCTTGCACAGGTACACACAGACTTGCATCATGCTGCTCTCATCCCACACTCTTCTGTTTTCATTTTTGCACTAAGGCAGTGTATATCCATGAAAAATGCTTATATCCTTCTCCAGAGAACTGAAATTCCTGGAATATTTCTCATGAAATACACTTCTTTAATAAAATAAAGTTAGTTTCACTATTAATTCTCTTCTTCCTACAAGGATGAAAGTTATAATAAATTACCGTAATTCCAGGTAAATTAAAACCATCATGGGTGCAGAAGGAAATTCTCCCAGGGCTCCAGAAAGGCAGGATGAGCTGTTTGTGTGATGGAAGTGGTTTTGTGTTCCCTTACACCTTCAGAGTGAGATTGGTGTTTTTACACAGACAAGATACAGGAATGAAAAAAATCTGCCATACCTGGAATATGGAACAGACAAGTGCTGTGCTGAGCAAGATCAGACACAAGCTGATACCCACCTCAAAAGCAGTCCTGGAAATTGCTACAAAACTGAATGTATACAAGAGGAAACTGCTGCAGGAATTTGCAGCAGAAAGGAAAGCCAATGACAGGCAATTAAAGATTCAATTTTATATTTTATATTTCCTTCAAAGATTTTGGATTTAATATTTTCTGGGTTTGTTTATGCAGTGGTTTACACTGGTGTAACTGTTCTTGCCATTTAATTCCATGATAAAACTAGGAGAAATAACTCGCAGTAAGAACCTGCAAAAACTACTCTGATAAATGGATAATAGACATATAATTCACATACAATATAAAAACATGTATTTTAAAGACCATTCATGGATCACCACCTTTAAAACTCTGTTCTTCTACTGTATTTAAAACTCTAAAGTTAGTTTAAAAATCCTGTTTAAATTTTTTAAGAGGAAAGAAGCTAATCCAAGTGTAAAAGTAATCCCATCAAGTGCCTAAAGGTAGCTTTTTCACCCGTATCTGATACACGGCTAGCAGATGGAAAAATCAAATTATGGATTTATTCATTAGACATTTGTAAAAGGACACTCATCACACAGTATTCCAGCAAGCCTCCACCTTTCAAACACTGCTTAGTGTGGGTGGAATGGTTGCTGTTAGACTTTTAAGATCCAGGTTTAAAACAAACTGCTTTATGTCCTGTAACACACTACAGTCTCCATGACAATCTCTCTTCCACAAAGCAAAAGCTTCTTTTATTTCAGGGTTATTTGCTCCCTTGCTTACCTTTGCCTAGAAATTCAGCTACTCAACAAAAGAAGAAACTTTTCCTAGGGAAACAGAATGGAAAAAAATTGCTGTTTAATATCCACTGGCACAAATGACAGTTCCAAACCCCATGCTTGTATCTCCAGGGATTCAGATTTATTGGCATCTTTACTAGCTGGGCCTTGGAAGCCTGCAAAGTTGGCCAGGAAGAACAGCGTGTATATATTGAGACAGAAAACTCTGTGAACGACGGACATTTTTCACTGATGAGTTCTGTTTTTCCAAGAGGATGGAGTGAAGAACTGTAAATAACATGTTGGGCAGAGGTTGAAAAAGTTATCTAGCTTTTTATAGGCAACTTTAAGACTTCATTGCTTGCTGGGTTTCTGGTCTCAAGCCAATCTAGGAAAGTTTCATTTGCACAGTTAACTCCTTGCTTACCTTTGGTTTCAGAGCTGGTATTAAAGTTGCATAAGAGAGTGAGCACACATGAGAGCAAGTGAGAGAGAATGAGAGAACAAACTCCTCTGTGCCTACTAAAAGCATTCTTTCAATTAAAATATTAGAAAATCAGTGGACAGGGCACACATGAGTAGAATGACATTAACTTTACAAATGAAAAAACAAGGGGCAAAGATGGAAAATGGATTTTTACTGACAAAAGAGCAACTATCAAGGGTAGAGTCAAAAAAGAAATAATTTAATTTTAACTCTGACTGCAGGGACAACTTGTATCAGACTTTCCTGCTTCCCCTTTCCCCAGTGGAGGCCATTTACCATGCTAGACAAGAAAAACAATGGACATTAATAAGATTACTTGACTAAAATATGTGGATTTTTGAAAAGCTACCTTTTTCCACATAAAGCAGTCGGCCTATTTCAAACACAAAAAACCTCAGTAAATTCAACAGAGTCAGAGTCACTAACCTTTCATGCATTCATTTTCAAAAAATTGACTTTCAGTCACGGTTTGAGAAAAGGGCTGGCTATCACTTTATTACCCATTATAATGAACCAGCTTGTCCAAAATTTAAGTGTGCATTAAAACAACAAAAAACCCCACCCCCAGTTTCTATGTTTGATGCAATAAATACTCCTGTAAATAAGAATTATATGTAACCAATGCAAATATGCTTTCCTGAAACTGCAGGCAGGTAAGACAATGATTTTTTTCAGTAGTTCCTCTATCCTGTGGCTCAAGGAACATTCAATGATGAGTGCTGGAAGCATCACACCTTTAACACTATTTTGCTCTGCAGAAGATACAGCAAAGGGAAATGGAGAAAATTAGCAAAGACCAAAAAGGAAGAAAAACAAGGAAAAGAGAATGGGAAAACACTGATTTTTTGCATTTTTCAGTCTTCCAAGCTTTAGCTTGTACTGTAACCATAAGATATCTGCCATTTATACAGCTGACTGTATTTACAAATGAAGGCATATAATCATAGAATCATTTGGCTCAGAAGGGACTCCTGGAGGGTTTTTCATTTATTCCCAGCAGTTTTCCACACAAATATGTCTTCACCACAGCAGAAATGGTTTCCTTACACAGATGAAGAACAATAGCTCTATAATGTCATTATTGAGGAATGAAGGAAAAGCTATGAAATCCTTGTTAAAATTCCTGGGGCAGCAGGCCAGGCAGGCAGTGTGGCAGCTCCAGCCCATGCGAGGCAGAGCAGCAAGGTCTGTGCTGACTGAGCCCCAGGAGAGCCTTGGCTCTCCCAGCCCCACTGCAGGAGCCTCCAGAGCACAGCCCAGCACTGCTGGCAGCACCAGCTCCCCAAGTGCCACATCATTTCACTGAGCAGCTCGCTCTTCCTAGCACAAGGAGAAAGTATCTAGCAGAGAGATGTCTCTTACTTAACATCTGAATACTTCCCAGCCGGGGGAGAGCTGGCAGGAGGAGCTGCATTACTGAACAGCCCTTTCTCAAAGCAGAGCACTGTGCTGGGCTGCTCCTGCCCAGGGAGAACGCTGACATTTCATGACTACAATATGACCATCTCCTGAAGAGATTAAAGACAAATCTGTCTTCTAAAGTAGTAGGAATTTAACCATCTCCTAACCAGCTGTCCCTATCTACCCTAGTCTAAGCATAGAAAAGAAAAATAAATAGTAGAAAAAAAATCTGAACTATTATTATATGTTGCCATTATGGTATCACGTATCATTATGTAGTTTGGTGCAACTATACAGTGTCAATGGTGGAGGTTACCTTTTCCAGACACTTGTTTTTGCATATTAAATGGTACTAAGTCTAATAACTTGCTTCAAGCATTATCTAGTTGCAGGAATCAAAGTGGTTTTTGTCTTTTTTTTTTAGTGATTCCTTTATAGTTTCTGTTCCCTTGTGGTTACATAAAAATGGCATCCAAAAGACTCAGAAGAACAGCAAAATGGAATAACTAAACCCTTGTGATTTCTGGGATGTCCCTTGTGATTTTTTTTTTCCCAAATTGAGTTGGCAATCCGTTGTACTCATTTTCACGTAAAGGATTAGAAGCACTAAAAAGACCAACATTTTTTTCAGAACCAACCACGATCAAACTAAAACACACTGATTAATTTTCTTAGAGCCTCCATAGATGATTAAACTCCACCTCTCACCATGCCGAGGGCACAATCTCAACTCAATGCATGCACAGTAAGTTCCTTCATTTTTTCCCCTTCCCCCCAGTCTGATTTAAATGGCAGTAGCTTGGTCGGAAGGCTCGTGTTCCACACAGCAGATGTCTAGGAGCTGGAAGCACATTTGCCAACCAAAAAGAGACACATCAACTATGAGCAGGAGGAGAGTAACTCAGATCTCTCACCAGCCAAGGACAGGAAGGAAAGCAGAGTGGTAAGATTTCTACAGAAGTGGTTTTAGTCTGCTGTTGCCTTCAGTTGCAAGTTTTCGAGTACACAGCAGGAAATACTGAACCTTAGGTTTCAGTCAGGTTGTTTCAAGCAACCTTGATGAGCTCTCCTTGGGCACTGCATGCTGTTTGGGGGTTCTTCAACCCAACACTAGCAGCAAACTCAGACTGAGCAGAACACTCATCTAAAATAGGTTCAGAGCACAGCTAATGGATTTCCCACTTCCCTCGCATGATATATCACCAGTTGTCTCTACATGAAACTCTGTAACAAATCTTTCAGTTCAATCAAAGGAACGAGAATCGTTAATGCTGAGGTCACATTTCAAGAAATGGGAGAGAAACAAACAAGAAAATCCCATATATTCACTCAATGCCATATTTTTGACAGTGACCAATGTATCTGTGGGAATGTATAAAAACAATTGAAGCATAAAATGAAATTTCCTTGCTAGAACTGCCCATGTTGCAGGAGAGCTGAGGCATGTTGCCTGTTTGTCCCCTATATTGGGGACGTCGTAAGAGCCTTCTTTTCTACATCCCAAATTCACCTGTATGGCTCTGGTCACACAGAGTTCTAGAACAGCACCCTGCTCTCATTTTTCAGAACCAGCTTTCCTCTTAAGACAGGCAAATGTAACTCTCAGCCTGGAACACAAATGAGGGAAGAACCTGCTACAGAGAGAGCACCAGAGAAAGCTCCCACTGGCTAACACCACACTGTGTAATAAGAACTACCTTTAGAAACTTGCAGCACCAACTTTAGACTTCAACTACTCAGTGTCCAGAGCTGCCCTTCTGCTCAGTAGAGTCTCCTGCCAGTGCCAGTCACACTTGGCATGAACAAAGGCAAAATAAAGGGAACTTGCTGCTATCTCCAGCTTCAGGCTCTCTGTGGATGCCCCCACCTCAACTTGACCCTGCTTGCCCAGACCACAGAATGAAGGGCTGTACACATACAGAAAGGAATAAACACACTGCATTGCTTTTGGAATGAAAAATAGAACAATTATCCATAACAGTTTGCAGCAAGGCTTCATGCACATCAGGGTCTACACTATAGTATATGGTGTGCATGCACAGCCTTTGTCTGTGGGGAACAGTTACCAAAGATGGACATGAAGAACTTTATTACAACAGATTATTATTACCACAGAAGATGTGCCAGGAAAATACAAATAGTGTATATTAAACCATATGGAGAAGTCACTGGTGCATGGAGCTCAACCACCAAAATGCTTCTTCCACAGTCCCCACCTACCCACAACCTGATCAATGCCCATCATCTGTGCACAAAGTTTAACTTTGTTTTATTAATAGTTCCATGAAATCTGGATATATAAGAAAGTGCCCTACTATATAAAGCAATATATTGGGATTTTTTTTTCTCTTGCTGAAATAATTTCTAATTTAGTTACTATAGAAACCGTCCTGCAGCCATCCTAAAAAAAAAATCTCTGTATATATTTACACTCACACTGAGAAAATGAAGAGGAGAAAAGCTAGAATGTACCTGTATATGCAAGAGAGAAATGGCCAAACAAAACAGATTTGACAGTAAATTATAAGAACACAGCTAAAGCTCCTTAAAATCTAACAGCAATATTCATTCATATGATTGCCATCACTAACAAAGCCAGGAACATGCAAAAAGCTCTGCTTAGAGAAAATCAGGGCCTTTCTTTACTGCTCGGGAAACAAACAGCTATAATAATGCAGTAACACTATTTTTTCTTAGAATTAAGAAAGGCAAGTTCTAAGCATCCTGACATTATTCTAATATGTCAAATGAGAAGAAGTCAGGGCTAACTGAACATGCCTTTTTTTCTCATTTAAGTTGCAGATGAGCGATAGCTAACAAATTATACAACAGCCTGTGACACACAGATCCAGACCAGCAGTTCTGCAGTAAAATTTAACAAGAGACAGCTTTACCCAGGTTTATTTCTTTTCATATAGCGCTGTCATAAACATTTCATAAATAATTCTGCTAGGAGTATGCATGATTTATAAAATGTCTGGGAGGAGCTGCTAGCTTTCTCTCTTGCACTCTGCTGTTTGTACTTGTAAAATTGAGTCAGCTGTAATTTCAACAACCCTAAATCTTCTCTACAAGCAATTAAAAACACCAGTGCTACTTGCTGCAGAAGAAAAAGCTATTCCAGTAGTAAAGTATCTATAGAAAACCACTGAGATATTCACTTAGTTCTTTTGTATCATGAAGGCTGAAGAGTTCTCAAAACAGAAAACCGAAGGCATTTTATGGAAGCAAATAAACACTTTGGGTAAAAGGTTTCTGTTGGAAATAACTCTGAGGGACATTAATAGGCTCAGAAAATCTTAAGGTTGGCCACAGAATTTCTAAGATTAGACGAGACTACTTTTGTAGGGCTCTAGAATTTGTTTTATCACCCGAGTCTGCATGTGAAGACAGGAGCTGGGACAGTGGGCTGCAGCACCATCTGCACAGGGGATGACACACCAGAGCTCTGACCCAGATGGTGCAGCTCAGTCTCTTCCCCACTGCCAGGCTGGGAGCTTTGCATGAGAACAGAATAGCTGTGGTTTAACCCAGGCAAGGTCAACGCAGAGCTTAGAGGTTGTTTTCCAAGTTGTTCACAGATTTAGGTTTGTCCAACTCTGGAATGTCAGCTGACACCACCAGCTTTTTGTCATGGGCACTTGTAGCCCTTTCCCTCTCAGATCTGGATTTTCTCACTGTGCTATGTCTGTGTCATCTGTTCTGGATTAATGCCACATGCTTCACACAATGTTACTTGAAGAGGATTTTGAAAATATTGCTGGGTAGAAAATGAGACCACCAAAATATTTTATCATGCTAAACTCGTGCCTGTTACCCTGTGCTATGTCTGACATGCAAGCTGGAATAAGTCAAGATGTCCCCAGAGCTGAGACACTGCAGTTCATCCCCAAACCAAAATTTCTAAAGCCTGGAGACATTGGTCTATGTGGAGGGCTCCAGACTAACACTGCCATTGTATGCTGACAGACCCAAGTTCAAACTGAGAATTTAATTTACAAATACCTTCTATCTTTTCTACCAGTATTCCCAATATACTGCACTGGGCCAGCACATACCTTTTGTTGAAGGCTGTCTTTTGTTTCAGTGTGTATCTTATTTCTGATTAAAGAAATCAATTATGGGAATTATGTTTTTGTTGATTTACAAAATAACATTATTATACTGCTGTCTAGTATCTATACTAGCAATTTTCATCCTTCAGAGTATAAAAGTATCAGTATTGCAGAGTAAGAAATAATTACTTTCTGAAGTAATGCTAGAAAATTCCACCTAGGAATATAGTGGAATCTCTTTAAATTAAATTAGCTAGCATTAGCATTCAAAAACTAGACAGGATTTAGGTCAACCACTGATATCTCTTAATGTAGTAATTCATATTTTCAAGTAGAAACACACCTTTCAGTTCCCGACTGCTCATCTTCCTCATACATTAAAACAGAATACTTTTGACACTTAACCCTGCAGTGATGAACAAGTCAGCCTTGATCACGCAAAGTTCACACTTGGCTTGAAGCATGTTGAGTAATTCCATTAATTTCCACAAGCATACTTCGTGCTATGTGAATCTGAATCCCAGCCTTCAGCAGTGTGAGGGGCTAATCACAGCAGGATTTTTGTAGGGAAATCTGGCAGACAGCGCAGGGAAACCAGCACAAAGCCATGTAGGCATCACTCAGGTCCCCACTGTTTAGTCTGCCATATCAGGCTGTGCCCTGCTTCTGCTGGGATAGAGTTAATTCCATTGCTAGTAGCTGGTACAGCACTGTGTTTTGGATTCAGTGTGAGAATAATGTTGATAACACACTGATGTTGTAGTTGTTGCTAAGCAGTGCTTACTCTAAATCAGTTTCCCAGGCTCTGCCAGTGAGGAAGTGCACAAGAAGCTGGGAGGGAGCATGGCCAGGAAAGCTGACTGGAACTGGCCAAAGGGTGGAACAGAGGCGTGTTCATAAACCAGTACAGAAACTGGGGGGAGCTGATTGCCCCTGGGGAACTGGTACATCAGTCAGCAGGTGTATTGTGCACCACTTGGTTTTCTTGGGGTTTATTCCTCTCTATTTCTTACCTCCATTTTTTAACTGATCTTAGTCCACGGGCTTTACCTTTTTTCTGATCCTCCTCCCCATCCCATAGAGGGCATGGGAGGGCAGTGATCAGATGGGTGCATGGTATTTAGCTGCTGGCTGAAAGTACTTGTTAATCAAAACTTCTCTCCAGAAAGATGTAATGATATAGAAACTTCTTCTGCAGACTGATCCATGAATCAATTTTGAACCACTGGCTTTACCTCCATCCATCTGAGGGATTATAATCAGAGAAGAGCACTTACCTTGTACTTAAAAGAGGTTTGCAGAAATGTGCTAATTAACACAACACACAGCAAAAATGAAGATAAATGTTGACAGATATAAAGCTGAAATAAATTTCACAATTCCAATATTTAAACAGAAGCACTGAATGGTAAAGCAGAGACACAAAATTTTGTCACTGCAATCACAGGCAACCACATAACACATCTGGACTTGTACTCAGCCCAGAATGACAAGCAGAGCATCACCAAGCACTGCAAACCAGAACTGCTAAAGAACCCTATCACTAAAGAAGAAGGGGAAAAAACCCTGGGACAAACCACAGAAAAGCCAATGAGACCAAAGACAACAGCAGTGTGTAAGTGGCAATCACAGCAGGGAATTTGATAGATAAATCACGTGTCTCAGAAGCATTCTGTGTCCCATGTCAGTGAGAGGCACAGGCAGCCCTGTGGAAGTGATTACAGACACAGGGACAGGCTGTGACAGTGCTGCTGCCTCACTCCGCGACTTGGAGACTCTTTATGCTGAGCCATGCTACAGAGAACAGAGCACAAGAAAGCTCCTCCCAACTCAGGAGATTTCTTAGAGCAAACAGCACTATTTTTCCACCATGAGAAGTGCAGGTTGAGTTAACAATAAACAAGAGGATAATTAAGATGAACAAAATTAGAATTTTTAAAGAGGGCTCAGCCATCAAGTATATGACAAATGATGCACAACAGAAAAAATGTTGGTGCTTCTCTCCCCATGCTTTCAAGCTTACCAATAATAATCCTTCTACTTCAAGAGAGCTATTCACCCAGTAAATATCTCTGTAATTCTCCTTTCCTCTAGCTGCTCATAGCTTGTTTAACTCTCCTGTGTGGAATTTCACATCCCCATCCCTCAGCAAAGCTCTCGAATGAGAAGCAGGTGTTGCAGGGAGGGCTGAGAACGCGCGCTTTGTTTATCAGCTGTGTAAACTTACGTTGAAGAAATTGGTCTTGTTCCTCTCACAGAAGAGGCCCTGTGCAGGCATGTGCTTCAGCTGCTGCCAGGGCACCCCGCTGCCCAGCAGCACGTCCCGTGCCCACTGCAGGTTCTGTGGACAACAACAGCCAGGTGAGTCGTAGGCAGGGGATGGAAATGCCACCAGAGGTAAAAGCACAAAACAAAGCACACTTTTATTTATTACCCTGCAGTGTCTTTTCTCGTTTTCCACACGCTTGCTGTTCCAACAGTATGTATTTTGTTCTCCCCATACACTCTCTGGAAGCACTCCCAGCTCTTCCCTCGGGCCAAGCACCTGCAGGGAACACCTGCCAGAGCTGAGGCCTTGACCCTCAGGCTTAAACTGCAGCCTTCTTTTAGTGGGGTGGTGAATTCAGACCTTTTTGCCCTACCCAGCCATTGCCCTCCATGTAAGTTCACTTAACATCCCTGGAAATTCCATTACTGTCCTCAAACTTGGTTAATAGTGTTCAGTGAATTAACAAGAAAGTATCAGCAGGGGACTAAATGATAGATGACAACCAAAAATTGATAAAAGCACTATCCTTCTAAGAGTTCAATGCATAAAGCTCTCTTATGTAGATGAGAACTAGGGACAGCTGTTGGCTCCAGGCAGAATGTTACCAACAGATGGGACAATTATTAATTGTGAGTTTTCACTGATAGAAGCTTTGCTTTACTTCATTTTTTATTTCAGGGTTCCAAAGTGGCACTTGAGTCACATTTGACTAGCTTTTGTACAGAAAACTTCAAAACAGAGGACATGAAAAAAAGAGGAAGATGTTTGGTTCATAGAGACAAATGAGAATGTTGCACTGTGGTTTGTGTTCTGTGGACTGGAAATACACTTCTGTGAGTCATAAATGTGATTAAATCATGTCCATCCAAGAAGTGTATTCCAGCTGTAATATCCTTTTCTTGTGTGTGTCTGTGTGTTGGGATAGGGGAGTTATGAGAAAAGTTTTTATCCTGTGTTCCAGATTATTTTTGTTTATGAGACCCTGGTGAAACAGTAAAAGCTCTGCTCAATTATCAGTGCCTTTGTGCTAATGACAGTAATCATGCAGAAATCTCCAATGTCTTACCAGAACTGGAGCATCCCCTCTAGCAAAACGCTGATTATGGATTCAAGTGCAAGAGAGCTGAACGCTGGCAATAATAACCAGATATTTACAGGTGTCAAAAATCCCTCATTCCAAGAGCTCACAGAGGCACTTACACAGCACCTTCATGATTATAGTGCAGCATAATCAAGGGGATTTGGACAGTTTTGTTTTGGTATGGAACAAATACATATTCACTCATAAACATCACAAGGTACTTTCTGGCTGGTCACAGGAATCAGTAAATTTAATTATTATCACTGAGTGTCAAATTTAAATAAGACTGAAGAAAGCAGAAGGTGTCAACTCAGCTGCATACTAACTTTTTAATACATAACTTCTTTTGTAATATGTATTTCTGTAATCCTGTTAACCTAATCCCGAAAAATACCTGGAAATACATACAGAAGAAAATACAACACAAGAGAACCTACAAAAATCTGGTGTTCCATGAAAGTTATCTTGTTTTGAATAAAATCAGAATCCAACAAAAATAAGCCTATTGGAACATCCAAGATCCAGGCACACAAAATACTTTATTTTGTGCTAATCATAGTCATCAGAAATGTAAGTTAATTCCAAGTGTGAAAATGAAGTAAAACTTGCCTAATATGTGGTAATCTGAATCTCACAGTTTAAACTATCACATAAAAATTCAAGGAAGACAAAACCCCCAAAGAAAGTTACCATCCTACCACAAAGCTTAAATCTAAAATCCCGGTCTGAAGAAATGATAGCTATGGATGTACTCCCAAATGGAAGTTTTACAAGGAAAAGTTCAAGAGATCATTAATTGTATCATTAATCACAGCATCATGCTCTGGTGCTGGGATGTGCTGTGCACATTACACTGACCATCCACAGGCATGTGTTCGGTACACATAATTCACAGGCTTTTATTGAACAAGATGATGGCAGTAACCCAGCTAGGAGGAGAAAAGATCATTCAGACAAATGGGGCAATTACACGGTAACTTCACACAATCAAAGCTAATAGGAATAAAAGACATAGTTACAGATTTTCCACTACCCTTCTCCTTAAATCAGCATGATCACTTATTCCCAGTAAATATGCCTGAGCAGGTCTCAACTCATTAGATTTCACAGAGCCTGCTCTGCTTGGTTTTCAGCTGATGAAGTTATTAGGAGTGGGTGAAGGGATGCAGGACACAGCAAAAAGGATTTATTCTTCTTGGCACACTGCTTGCCAGTCTGAAATGCTAGATTTGGCTGTCTGACTCAGGGCCATTATGAAATACTCTTTCCAGTTCAGCTGTTGCCTCCCACATCTTTATCACCCCAAGATTCAAAGACAAGATGACTGACAGGATACAGTAACCTGCAAAAAAGCTGAAGTAGAAAAGGAAAATCTCTTAGGGTCAACCAAGTGGAACCCTGAGTCACCTGGGATGGATACCCCTTAACTCAATGGTGTCAGAAGCACCTTTACCTAAAGTGGAAACTCCACCAAGTGTTTTTGAGAGGCGAAAAAAACACTCCAGTATACATTAATCCTTCCCTCTGATTTCATTTACAGTCCATTAGAAGGCTTTGTCTCCTCCTACTCCTGCATCAAATAAAAGCAAAATAAAAAGACTACTGATTTGAAGGGTGGCCTTCTAAATGAACTGTTATTATCAAATTGTTTCTACTTGAAGTGGTTACATCTATTATGCTTCCAGATTATGTCTGAATATATATCTAAGTATATATTAGGCCTACAAACATATAATCTTGTAATTTCTACATGCATGTATTATGCCTAACTTGTCACATCACTGACCTCACACCCAAAATTCATTTCCCCATTAAGGGCCCTGATAATAACAGACATTGTAGAACACACAAACTTAAAAACTCACACAAACAGTCTTTGTGAGCAGATTCTTCCAGGATTTACAGAGCACTTTTTATTTTGAGATTTAAAAAAAAAGCATGTAAGTAAATATTTTTATTTCCTGACAAATTTGAAACCTGCTGGTTTCAAATTATCAGACCAGCTCCACATACCAATCCATAAGGACCATAAAGTGAATACTTTTTATAAAGTTACACTAACAATGTCTTGCCAAGTCCTAACTTCTCCTTCCAAACTGTGCCAACGTTCATTTTGGAGGTAAAAATCACAAAGGATGAAGACTTTGCTTTAAGACAATGTTAATGGGAAACTGAAATTACTGCCCAAATTGGCAATGAAGTAACTTGTGAAAATTCATCCGTACCTCCCTGCACATTTACTTCAACTCAAAACAGCTACTATAAACTCGTTCTGATAACAGACTAAAAGAAAGAAAAATAAACTCCAAATATTAAGCTGGATTTTGCAGGGGAGAAAAACCCCCAACAGAACATGTAGCCAAACCAAATGTTCAAAGAGTTTTGAAAAGACGTTTAAAGAAGTACTCAACTATCTTCACTAATCTCACAACAGCAAAACCAGGAAAACTGTGAAATGGGAGAAAACAGATTGCATATGGAAAACTTGTTTTTTCTATGCACTATGGAGATCTGCCAATCCTCTCCTCTTCCCAGCCAACCATGAATTTTGGCCATCAGTCTAAATTCTTCATGCAAATTCCTGGCATTGGAATGTAAATGCTGAATTTTCCAAGGTGGTAATACGCATTTAAAAATTAATCTGTTTTCTAAAATTTACCACTCTGCCCCCCAACAACACAATCCGATGCAATTTATCTCATTTTCTCAAACAGGCCTATCATGAGTAGATATAAGCATAATTCTTACTCCAGTTACTGCTGACAATGCATAGATCCACTTTGTGCTTGAAGTTTGTGCAGGAGCATAACTTCCACTAAAGAAACAGTAATGTGCCATTAAAACACAGACACTGGACATTGCTCTACAAAAGAACCTGAACGAGTCATTAAAGAAAGAAAATGTAAAACCCATGTGAAAATATGTAGTACACATATATCAAGAAGAAGAATTTTTGGGTTTTGCCGTGTCATGTGGATGTTCATTATGCAGAGAAGTAATAAAAAAGAACAGTAAAACCCAAAAATTGAAGCCAGCCTGGAACTACTAGGCTCAAACAGGCAGGATTCAGTTTTTCTGAGTTCCAAGAGGAAAGAGATTTACACAACAATGTGTGTGTTTTGATATTTAAGGAGGGTGATATAAAAAGCAAAAGAAAGCTTCATCAGAGAAAAATAATAGAAGAAAATATTTTGCAAGTAGTTCCTCAGGCAAGGACATGCTATTTGAACCAATAAATTGAAAACAGGCAGCTTTTTTTGTTAAATGTTGATACAAAATCATGTCAGCAGTAATGACAGATTGCAGGAATCTATGGCTCCTATTCACGATTAGCTCCATGGAAAAATTAACAACTGTTACATACAAACAGCATAAGAATGTTTTCAAAACAAGCTCTCTAAAGAAGGGTGATATTTTTCTGGATAATCACTCTACAGACAAATGGAATATTCATCACCTTCCAGCAGGTTGGCAAGACTTGCTTGTGCTCACTTTGCAGTGACTCTGGTGATGTTTTCTACTTTGAGGCCAGGGGTACAATTTGTTTCCCTTCCCTGTTCACATAAGCTTCAGTGGGGAGGAAAATTCAGGAAGCCATGCAGAGCAATATATGATCTAATACAAGACTTCCAAATATAAAATCTGTGAATTCAAACCTTGATTACGACCAATAGTAAAATACCTCTGATCATTTCAATGTACTATTCCTACACATTTTACCAACAAAGATCCAGGATACCCAGAAAGTTTATCTGTGCCACGTGATGTGTTTACACAATACTGATTAATTTCTGCTTCCAAGTCAATTTTCAGTCCACTTATTCAGTAAAATAAATAATTGCTGTCATTTTTATGAGAACATCATAATTTATGTGACATATCTAGAATATAATTCTCTGCTGAATGACAGAAAATTACTTAGTTCAGTAATAAAAAAAGAATTTTTCTCCTTAACTGACCTCACACACAAGCTGAAGACTTCCCAAAGTGTAGTTTCATTCCAAACTGCACTGAACAAGCTGTATTTTAACACTGAGACTTCTGCACCAGTGTCAGTGGAGCACAGGTGGTTTGCCTGGGCTCAGAGCTCACCTTGTGGGTTTTGCTGTAGGTGTAGAGGTAGGCCAGCCTGTAGAGGCTCTTGTAGTGCTGGGGGAAGCGGCTGAGGCACAGGCAGAAGGAGGAGATGCACTGCTCCGTCAGGAACTTGCGCTGCTCCTCCAGGTCTGCGGGCAGCCCGTGAGGAAACTCAGACCCATCCTCTCCACACGGCTCAGCCCTCTTCTTGCAGTCCCACTGCGTGCCTGGGGGGATGGCAGCTCTGAGGGGATTGCCAGGAGCGCTCTGAGGATCCACCACCACTTTGTGGCCAGCAGGCTCGGCGGGATCGTAAGATTCCGAGCACTCCAGAAGCTCTTCTGACTTTCCTGCAGCTGGAGCAGCAAGTGAAGTTGCCATTTCCAAATGGCAAATGACATATAGAAAATGACAGAAATTCAATTTGGTAAAAGGTAATAATTTTCTTAATTAAAGCACAGACAGAAATATTGAAAAAAAAAAATTATGACTACTCGTGATGGTCATTGAATAAGTCATCTGCAACTCACTGACATAGCCACACAGTGATATCTCCACTGTCTTCATTTGGATTTTATCCTGAACAATAGGATGAGTTCAGCACACCTTACACAATGCAGAGTTTTACATACTCTTGGAAGATCGAGGAGGGGGAGGGAAAAAAGCCAAAATAAAAGCGTAAATTCAGTAAGATTTTATTGCAAAGAAAAGAAGAAAGAACAGAAAATTAAAGCCACCCTCCCAAGTGAAATGTGTTATTCTTAATAGTCTGCCTAGAACATAATCTCAGAACACAAAATGGGCTCAGACAGAACAATCAGCAGCAGCTCACCTGGTCTTCTGCATAATGTAAGACCTACAGTTCAATGTAAGTATTATTGTGATTAACTTGGTAACTTATAATTCAATTGACTCACCTTTTTTTTGAAGGATACCAAATCTTGCTTCAGAAAGCATATTGTTACAGTGGCAGCTTTCACATTTCCTGTTAGCTAGTCATTACTGACTAGCTGGGAACACACATGCTACATGCAGATTAATTTCTTTAACTTTGATTTTTAGTCATGGAAGTTTACCATGTCTTTGTGTTTGCTAGGATAAAGAATCTCTTACATTAGATCTTATCTCCCAGCAGAGAGTGTAGAGATACACTAAAATGTACTTCATCCTCAAATCATAAGAATAAAGCTGTTCCATAACTTTTCCTCTGATGAGGCTGAATTTTTGAGTGAAACATGTTTTACAGAACTCATATTTTTCAAAATGTGCTTTTCTGATGTCTGTATCCATTATCATTTTACTGCACAGGTAGCTTTACACGAAACAACATCTGTTCTAATAAACACCAGTAATTTAAGAATGCATTTGATGGTTTTTTCTGACAGAAAAATGAAAATAACATAACTCACTGCAAGCCTGAAAAAGAGCCATGTTTTCAGTCTAATAGCCAAAAGACTACTGCATTTAGTAATTATGGAAGTACCATTTCACAAAACTGGGAACTGGCATTTCAGCATGTTAATGCTAGCACCACCAGAGGCTTCCCTAGCTTAGGCAAAACTGAAGTAAAATATTTTTAAAAACAAGAAACCAAGGTAATCCAAGTCTGCAAACAAAGAGATAACTGCTTGGCACTTGTTCCTAGTGAGATCAGGGAAGTGATTCAGGACTATCCACACAGCACGATCTCTGGACCTCTGAAAATGGGAAAGTGTGAACTGGCAAAGAAGATTTAACATCCCACATTAAGCCACAGCCTGGAAAGGTGGACAAAATTTACACATCGGTTTTGTTTGTGTTTCCTTGTTGAAGTCCAGCCTCTTTATCTACTGCCACATCCAACTGCACAAACATCAGACAAGGGAAATTCCAGCTAAAGGATTTTGAAACCATTTTTCCAGTGGAATACAGAACACTTAGTACTATTATATATGGAAAAATCTGGTAGAGAGCAATTCTAGCTCTCCACTGGAATGAAGTATACAATGGAATAAAGCATCTGATTCTACTACTTTTGCTCTTCTCTGTACTGAATATTAAGCTACTGGGACAGAACAAAAAGGGCATCTATTCCTGGGAAAAGTAAAGAAGTCTTTTTTGAGACTGCATTCAAATAACTTCTCTTTAAATTATTTAAGAATATGAAACACTGAAGAAAAAGCAAATAATAACAACGAAAAGAAGGCAAGTCAGTCAAAGGGCCACCACAGACAGCAGTTTATCTTTAGTTTTTCTTTGTAAGATTTAACAGATAGAACAAATTGGGTTGGTGGCCATGTAAGTGAAGCACTGCTCCAAATTTAAGCTACACATACAAGCAGCAGGGATACTTAGTTAGAATTCTTAGTCACAGTGCAGAGTATTTCAGTGCATCTGCAAGCCAGGAGAAACATTTTGATGAGACTATTGCAGCTGACATTATCTATTAAATCAGGCATACCTTTTTCCTCTGCAGATCCCAGGGTCTCTTTGCTGAGCATCAGTGGATCAGCACAGGTAGTAGAAATCCTCTTCTCTGTGTAAGTCTTCTTCAGGCTGTCTTGAGAACTGGCAGGCTCATTAAACATATCCTGTGTGGAACTGGAGTCAGACAGCACTGCTCCAGTGCTATCCTGACTCCTCTCTGCAAAAGAGATAAGGAAGGAATGCACCACTTCATACTCTTCAAGCTGTTACTTGTCTCTTGGTAACAGCAACACAGAACTGTAGCCACTCTGCAAACTCTTAACTCTGCCATGTAGGATCCCTAACCACCACCAAGAAAAGGTATTTAATTCTCACCACATTTCTTCCTAGCATATAATCCTGGAATTTGATTCAAAAGCAATAAAGCTCAACTTTCAAGAGCAGTTAGACTGGGGACACAGTATTTCAGCTAGTGTGGCCCTGTAAAATCTCCCAGGTTTACTGTACCATTTGCCTTGCAAGGCACCCAGTATGATTTTGAACCTGACACAAGCGAAGTTCAACTGACAAGAGAAAACGATGAAGAACAGTACTGGTAAAAATTACTCATGAAGGAAAAGAAAAATCAGTACAATTAGAGGGCAAAGATTTCCAGGAGTGATCTCTGATGCCAACTATCTGAAAGGTGGTTTGATATGGCAAAAACACAACACATCAAAGAACTAGGCCTGACACAGACAGGGAAACTGGACTTCAAGGCAGCAGACAGAAGAACAGAAGTGACTTTACCTTGACAGAGTGGAGCAGTGGCTGCTGACTGCAGTACAGTCACAACTGAGCTGTTCATCTGCACAGAACAGGCATCGTGTCTTTATCACGGGGGATAAAACACACCTCAGAACAGGCAAGTGAAAACCTCCCACTCATGTCTGAAACCTGCCACATATAACCCAAGTTCTTTACATCAAGGGTTATCAGAGGCAACCCTGCATTACTAAAGAACACAGCTTAGTGTCCCTGACAGAAAGAGGCCTGCACATTCCCACTGAGATGGGAAACTGGCATTTTTCCACATTGTGCCAACATAATTCAGTGTTCAACATAAAATTCCAGTTTAAGCAAGAAATTGGAAATTCCCTTTAAACCCGGAGTCCAATTTCCAATTTCTTCTTAAGATATTGATACTTGATTCTGTAATCTAGTTAAAAGTGTCCCTGCTCATTGCAGGGATGTGGGACTAGATGATCTTTAGAGGTCCATTCCAACCCAAACCATTCTATGATTCTATACAGAAATGGCATCACCAGGAGGGGGTTACATCCATTGTCTAGGTAGTTCCACTGCATTCTGATTCATTAAAATTATTGATAAGATCAAGAAAGAAAATTAACAAAGCTAAAGCCCTTGCTTTGAGATGAGTGGATAATTTAATTAAATTTCTTCTGTTCCATCTGAATTGCACTTGTTCAGGAGAGAGCTGAGGGCTTCCTATGAATTTATATTATCAAGATAAATCCCTCTGCAAACCTTCAGCTTGCAGATCAGGTTCTGCTTATTAGGATTCCAATGAATTTAAACCAAATTTGATGCACTCTGTAGGCTTTTCACTGCCACACAAAGAACACCTTCCCTTTCAGTGAGCGGATCTTAATAAAACTGTATCTTGAAAAAGAATGGGGTAACAGTATCTGCTTCCTAATTGGAAGCTATATAAGTTGGTTAATGATGACAAGTTTTACACAGAAAGAATATAATTATAAAGAATGGGAAGAGAAGGATTCTGATGAGAGGTCAGTCAAGCTTTAAATGACTCATTTATAAAGCTTTAATAACTTTCTGTGGTACAAATCGATACTATTGAACTCCCAGTTGACATCAGAAAGACCATTTAGAGTAGCTCCCTTGATATTTTTTTAAAAGGAGTTTCTGTATCTGTGGCAAAGAGGCTGAATTACTCATCTAGGGAAAAAAAAAAAGCCTACAAATTTCCAGATGTTGCCACAAGCCTGCAGGTCAGTTCTGATGTGTGGGTTGTGACAGATGAAGCATTAGAATGTAAATCAAGAAGTGCCAGACAAATATGCCTGGGTGAGATCAGATCACTGGGAAATTACAATATTTTTTCATCATGCAAAGACAGAAAATGATTCAACACATTAAATTTCAAATGTATGCATGAGCTTTTCCTTATGGGAACAAATGCAAACACCTCCTTACAATTAGCTAGCTATTTTAATTTGAAATTTCTACTTAAATGAGTGTGGGCCTAGGTAGGGATGCTTATTCTCCTCTTCTTTCAATACATTAACTCAATTTAAAACATAATGATATTAACATTGGGCTCCTTAATCACTGGAAACCAGAGGAAGATGACTATTGAGACAAGTTTTTATTATATTAGATATTCCTTGGATGCAGCAGATGCTTTCAAACTAAGTGAGCCAGTTGGAAAACCCTGGAGTATTCCAGAAATTAGCAGCAGCCACCGATTATTAGTATTAATTTCTCAGAAATCACAGAGGAAGGGTAAAGTCCCAGGGAATGTAAAATGAAATGTAGTACTTCTCTTTACAAAGGATGAAAGGTCAAAGCTGTGAGCCAGCCAGCCTTCATTCTCCACAGGATTATCTGAGCATAAATAAATAAATTCTCCTCTGAGCACCTCAAAGGTAACACAACCAGGAGTGGAAAATGTGTGAGAGGATCCCAGCACACACATTCCCACGTGCCTGCAAAGAATTTGTGATTCTCAAACCAGAACGGGCCAAAATGTCAGGCTACTCTAAACACACCTCAGCAAAGCAGCACTCATGGATGTGTAATCAGTAACTTCACAGAAAAAATATGTAAGAGTCTTCCTGTTCTACTGAGCACTAATGAAAATTAAACTTAATTACAGAGTCTGTATTTGGGACCCACATTTTTAAAAAGACACTGGAATAAGGAAAATTAATTCAGAGGAGAGGATAAAAATGAGAGAGGAATGAGATGACATATGAAAATTATCAGGAGAATTTGACTTATCTTAAAAAAGATGAGGGAGAATTTCCAAATACATATGATTAACCAAAATAAAAATACAATAATTGCCGTTCATAGTCATCAAGTATAGTGCAAAAGGCAATAGGTTTTAATTGCAGCAAGAAAATCGACTTTTTTTTCCCCCTCATCTCTATCTTAACTGCTACATACAGTTAAGAAAATAGCAAAGTGAATCTATAGAATTACTGTGGGCTTTCAAAGATAGGCAGACAAAATGTTCCTTAATATAATAAAAAGCTCTGTCAATACCTAAATACTGCAGTATGCAAGGCAGAGCTGCTGGCAGCTGCACCAATTCACATCCTAACTCTGGTTTTCTAAAAAGAAAAAAAAAGGCTTATTTTGTATACATGAAAGTACAATTCTCTTTTAGTCTAACTGCCAAACACAGCTCTTTTTTATAAATATATATATATGCTAGATGGACATACAGCACATATTTCCCATTTGTTGTGCTTTAAAGGAATAAATAAGGCTAAAGGAAGCTTTTCCTTTATCTCCAACTGCAGTTGAGACAGTCATTAGTGCCACTCAACCTGCGTGCCAAAGCCTGCAGAGCGTGAGGCACGAGAATGAATTCCAAATTCCCAACTGCTACCAACACCTGCCCTTCTGAATGACACAAACCCATGGAGAATGTCAGTGCTTTCTAATAATTTTTGCTATAATTAGAGACAATTTAATGCAACCCAGTGTAATTTAAGAGTTAAAAAGTTACTGGTTTTCCTATTTCGTTTACCTGGTTTTTTTTAATTTGCCCACCCAGCAATAGCAATAAGGCAAGCTTTTCCAAAAAGCTGGGGTGGTGCCTTGTAAGAGATTGGTAAATCAAGGACTAAATATTCTTTTGAGGTCCCTCACTGTAAAGTTTCCTATTACTTCAAAAGCTAAGATAAAAATACAGCTGGGTATTAATGTCCCAAAATTATTATCTGTAGCAGAAATGAAGAGACTAGGGAAAAAGTTCTACTAAATTGTGCGTAAGTAACTGTAACAACATTCCTATGAAAAATATGATCTGACAGTAGATGTTTCTCCTTGGTATTATTATATTTTGTTACATTACTTCATTGGATCATTCCTAAATTTTAGGAAAATTTCAAACAACCTGACAACCTGAAATCTCTATTTGATGTAAAGTTAAATACTTCATGTTTATCTCTAAAAATTTCAGAAAACAGCACTTGAAAGAATTTTTTTTTTACCTGATTTCTCATAATGTCCTCAACTTGTAACATTCCATTTCAAATCTGTGTCAGATTATAACCCCTACTCTGTCAACGAGTGAAAAAGAGCAGCTTTGGACAGGAGATTTAAAAAGGTCAGAAGAATCTTGTTACCTTTCCAAGACAGTAGTAAAAAAATACTAATTATTAGCAGAGAGATGTCATTGGGAAGAAAGAACTTGTATACTCATCTGTACTGCCAAGACCTTTATTGCATCACACTGAGGTCCTGTCAGTCACATGGATGATTAAATCACACTATCATTACTGAAACACCTCTGTCAACAGATGTTAGAAAAAAAATCAGAAGACTGTTTGCCTTAATTACATGCTTAAGAGCATTTTAATATTCATCTTATCCTGAATGAAATAGATTTACTGGGTTGACTTCAAAAATCCCTGTTCCCCACTATTTCTCCCTAGCAGACACAGCCATCAGCACTTGGGCACAGCACCTGCAGCCACCCCATCACCAGCACAAAGCTGTGGTAAACTCTGCAGAGCCTAAATGGCTGTTTAAGTTTAAAATGCAACAGGAAAACAGGGCTCAGTACTGCAACAGGCATCACCCTGTGCCAGCACCCTCCCACAGGAGCCCTGTGCACCATCCATAAACCTTGTTACCTGAACTGAGCCCCTCAGCACTGATGGGGACAAGGACAGTGATGTGTCAGTCTGAGTGACCTGAACTGAGCCCCTCAGCACTGATGGGGACAAGGACAGTGATGTGTCAGTGGGAGTGACCCACAGCAGCTCAGACAATCCCAATGACAGAGCTCTCACTGCTAAGCATGATGACCAGGTACCCACTGTGGTACAGACCAACAGAATTTTTTCTAAGGGGAGCTGAAGCACAGCTTCATGGTGCCAGTGAGAATGAGGTGTTCTGCCTTTGACAATGATTTACTATGCAGCTCAGTAATCCTCTTCTGAAACTTTCCGGAAGTTAAAAAGAAGATGGAGAAGACCTCTGAAACATCTGCATTCAGGAGTAAGTAAAAGGCTCAGAAAGTCAAGAGGGTACAACTCACTTCCGAATGATATCTTTGTCTGTCTTAAACATCTGAAGGAAAATGTGCATCCAGTTATTATAAGAAGGTATATGAATCATGATAAACAATCAGTTACAAGTGAAAAAATCAGAAATGAGTAGCACAGAAAGCTTTTCTACAGAGCTCTATACATATGCTAACTCAATTTGCAGAATAGAAAAAATCCTACTGCAGAGTTCAGAGCTTATGAATAAAAAACTATATATAACTAAAAAAAAAAAAAGCCAACTTGTCTCATGTAATAAAGGTGGGTTGTTCACAGGCTGTGAAGGTACAGACTCCCTTTGTCCTGCCTGGCATCATCTCTCCCCTCTTCACTTGAACATATGAGCATTTTTCTTTACTGGTCTGCAGTCAGAAACATGATGTATCACAGAATTCTCATTCTGCAAACAGATTCCACCCATAACGGAAGACAACATTTAGCTCTGCATCAAAAGGCACTTGCACATTATTAAAAAACAAAAGAATTGCAAAGATTTGCATGGGAGTAGGTTAATTTGAGGACAGCAGTTTAAAGGGAGTTCTCTTTTAACATGAGTCAAAGATGAGAGTCTATGTTTTGTCTGGCTGCACTGAACACAGAATGTGTTTCCATAACTTACAGTCCTATATTGCTGTTCTGTCTTCAGGAGCAGAGCACCAGAGTATCTCACCAATGTCCCATCTATTTGGACAAATGCTTTTTACATAATCTCACACTACATCTCAGTGTGACACTTGTACTAATCAGAGAGAGGTTAAATTGGGGGAAGGTAAAAATGGAGCACACTGCAATACACTGGCTGTGATTCATTATTCATGTAGGCCAGTATGCAGTCCCCATGAACATCCAGCACCACGTGCCAGAACAGGACACGCACTGCAGACCCAAAGGTTTCATTTTTAACTGCTGAAGAGACAGGATTTTAAGGGCAAGATTTTCACGTTCCAAAACACAGCATAGATGTTCTTTTTATGCACAGAAACATCCACTCCATCCCAGAGGCTGATTTAGTTGAGCAGGAGTGACAACCTGGTGCAAGGAGCTGCTCAGAGATCACCTTTGTCTCATCAGCATGTTGAGAACCCCCGTTTACAAAAACTGTGCATCTTCATAATATTTGCAGAATTACAGACCGACACACTATGAAGTGAGACTTCTCCCACAGCACGAAGCAAGGAGCCTTTCCCAGTGAGTTTATCATGCAGGTTCTGCCAATTATTAAAAGCAAGCCGTGACAGGTAAAAGCAGGAAGAGAATGCCTGGGGAACAGAGATTTGTGTAAAGGTTAGAGGCAGCACGGGCAATATTGGTTGCAAAAGCAATCAGGCAAAGACAAACACAAAAAAGGACAATTAAGTCTAACTACACATGACATACTACATGACATGGATGAACAAAACAACAAAACAACATTTTAACGCTGCAATAGCCATGGATACATCATCTGCATACCATCACAGGAATACGGAATTGAGTATCAACACAACAAAGGCATATTATAGCAAAAATGACCTCTTAAACAATCTCCCAGTCTACTCTTTGGGAAACACATACCTTATCCAGATTTTTAAAAAATTTTTTTTGCTTTCTGAACTAACTCTATTGCTTTTATTACCATTAGTCTTTAATAACTACATACATCCAGCCTGTATAGAGGAGGACAGAGAGTATATCTGTTTTGCTATGTAACACCAGCCATTCAGCTGTGTAAATACAGTAACAGCACAGGTTTAAAAAATCTGAGTGCCTGGCAAGTTCCTGGGGTTTCCTCTTTCCTATTTTGCTCTTAGAAAAAGAGTCTGAACCTATGTTTCAGACTTCAAATGCAAGTTTTCACTTTGGAGGTTTATCAAATAGCAATAGGCAGGGGTGATGACAGGAGAGACAGGATTAACAGAAGGAAAGAAAAGATGTTGCCAAACGGAAGGACAAGAAAAGAGAAAGGAAGCTGCCCATTTTACACACATGACAGCAGCAAGTCAGCCAGCAAATGACAGCTGCCACTCAGCAATACTTTTGCCTCCTTGAAGGAGATATGTGCTAGCAGCTGCCATGAGGAAAAAAAGAGTTGAGTTACTTTACAAGCTGTATTTACTGGTTCCTTTCTCCCATTTTCACTAAATACATGACTTAAAAACTAGTATCACCAGCACTCACTGGATCTGAAGCCTTTCAATGCTCTCAACTTTAACAGTGATTTTTCTATAGCCCAGTCATCATGTTCCACCAGCAAAATGTGCTAGAGAGCTACAGAACTATAATGACACATTTAAATATAATGTATTCAAAATAACAAGCTTCACCTATTTACAGATAAATGCTAGAAGATCATAATCCCAGTACAAACAAAAGATGTTTGGCTGTACAGCAATTCTCTCCAGCTTGTAATGAGATAATTTTCTGCTCTAGAAGGCACCAAACTAACAACCCCACCAAAACCCAAACCCACAAACTCCACAAAATTAATAGAAAAAGTAGTGTTCAGAAGGAACTGCAAGGGTTCATCTAACCCATTCCTTTCTCCATCAGGATAAATTACATCTCCATCATGCCTGGCAGACATCTGCATTGCCACTTTTTAATGACTTCCAGTGCTAAAGTATCGCAGGGTTACACAAAAACAGTATTTCCTAAGACTACTCTAACATTGTTTTCCAATGTTCAGAATGAAAATGCAATTTAAGTGCAATATCACCTGTTCTGTCTTCCATGAACCCCATGAACATCCTGGAGTTTTGCCTCTAACTCTTTGAACAGCTTTCAACACTATTTAGGTTACTCTGCTGTCGTGTCTCCCCTGAGTCTTCTCCTCTGCAGACAAACCATCCCAATTCCTTCTCTCTTTCCTCATGGGTCATGTTTTCTCAAAACACAAAACACAAAAATGGTCAAAAAAGGTCTCAAAGGTCAGTAAAGACTCCAAATAGCATCCTGTTTGTGGTAATATATGAAAAGAAGTGTGTAAAACTGTACAATACCCTTACTTATGCCATGTGTGATCAACAATATCAATACAAGAGTAAATAAGAGTATTGTCAAGCCTCAGAAAGAATAAATACCTAGGCTGAATTTAGGTCAACTAATTCGTTCCTGAACACTTATATAGACTGCTTCATTTCTGTCAGAATGGTTAAAAAATAATCTAAAGAGTAGTCAAATGATGATTATTTTCTTGCTATTTTTAGGAATGGTACAATGGAAATGCTGGCACCAGCTTTCTTCAGTGATGTGATTATGTGTAAGATGTCAAGAGCATTTTACTTCAAAAGTATGTATTTTAATACAAGTAAAATGCAAATGCATGCAGAAGAGCACAGTATATGTAATAATATAAAAGTGGAAGACTTCTGAGCCTGTTCGCTCAGCCTGTTAGCTCTTCCATCTGTAACAGCCCCAAGGCAAATATTTCAGTTTCCTGGGGTTCTTCAATATGCTGTACCCAGGGTTTAGTTGTGCCAGCAACTTACAAAACATTATGAATGATGCAGTACTCTGCAATTCTCCTTGTCATGGTTACACACAGCCTTCCTGAAGATCACCCAAACTCTGCTTCTTCCAGCAGCTGACATTTGGAATTGCTTTGACAGCACAAAGCTCAGTCCCAGCTAGGCTCAGCCTGCAGATCCAGGAACTGCTCCTGCAGCCCTGGCAGAGGCAGATGTTCTGCACTTGCACCTTCAGGCTTGGCTCAGCAGCCGCCTCCGCTCCCACTGGGCCATCGGCTGCCACAGCCCATCACGTCTCACTTGGAGAGCAGGCACTAACCACACACACTGGAGAATTCATCTAGCTTATGGCTCTCCTGGGAGCACTGAGACACTCTTCAGGACCAAAGCAGATCTAGTCTTAGGCAGAAAGGCTTCTCACAGGGAATATTACTTAAGAAATATTTAAATATTTGCTCCCTTCTATGCTGTTTTGTCAAAAGACATCAAAAAGCCAATAAAAGAGCCTGATCACTACATAAGCCACTGACACCTCCACACTACAAATGATCTCAAAACAGTCTAATGAATTACTCCCAAGTGAAATGCAAGCAGTAACAAAACAAACATTTCTCTGTTCAATATAATGAAAGAAATAAAAGAGCTTCTGTCAGTTGCACCAAAAATTGTTGAGGAAAAGAAACAAATTCACCCTGCAAAAATTTCAGGCATACGAACATTTGTTTCAAAACGGTGCCAACCAAGTTATTTACAAATTTCCATTCTTCAGAAAATGACAATAGGAAGCAGCCCACCCTCCAGAAATAAATTCTTATCAAGCAGAGCATTTCTGTGGGGCCTGGCATGTTCTACCACCACCAAGCCCAACACTGTAGATATTTTACTCCTTGAGTGCTGATACTCATAGATCCAGATGGATAAACAAATGGCTGGAAGAGTAGAATCAGAATCAAATTCCTAGCCAAATAATAAACTCAGGTTACTTAAACGGTAATTGAATTTCTATTATATATGCAATTGCAAAATCTTCATTAACACTGTGACACCACCCCCCTTCTTCTTACATTTATAAGCCAATTATTTATTCTATCGCTTTATATTCTACAAAGATGAGCTGCTAACCAGTCATTGTAAATGATAAAGAAAAATTAAAAGATGAAATCTACTGGACTGTCATGCAAATCACTTCGTGCTGAATCACAATATATTCAAAATAGTTGCCACCTGCCTCCTTCAAAAAACTGTAATACTGGTTTGTGTTGTCTTTTTACCAATTTGTCTTGTTTGAACCATTTAAATTTTCACCTGGTCATTTCACACAGGCCAAAAATGCAATTTGAGGCCGAAACAGTGTCCAGTCTTCTAAAGATTGAACCCACATCTTCCCTAATGAGCTCTGAAGAAAAAAAAAAATCACTGAAGATTCAGCGAGCTCATACTCCTCCTACCAACATCACTGTTTTGACTAAGTGACAGGTACCAGCGGTGGCAGGTGACAACTCTGATTTTCGTATTTAAAGCTCTGATTGTACATTGATACTATTTAAGGCACCGAATATATAAAAAGATATTAAGCTTCAATATTGCCCGTGTTACCACAGACCCCTCACCCTCCTTGAGCAGTTTGATCATTGCTGGTCAAACCCCCCATGCTCAGAGCACCTCCCTGCTGGCAGTATTGAGAACAGGGACTGTACCGTCCGGCGTTGCCTGCTGACGGGGTTTTTTACATTTGACGTAATCGTGGTCAACTGGAGTGGCTGTGTAAGGTGGGGATGTCAGACCTGGACCCGAGGAGGAGGGAAGGGAAGTCCCAGGGCCTGGCACTGTTCCAGCTGAGGAGTGAGAGTCTTCATCTATCATGCAAGGTTTTTCTCTGGGAGGGCGAGAAGAAAGGGGGAGTGTTTATATATAAAAAACAAAAGGAGACTGCATGTTCTTACAGCATTTCCAATAGAGAAATTAAATCTAACAAATTCTAAATAAAAGATTTTTAGCATGTTATTTTCCTCCCCTGCCACTGGTCAATAGCAAACTCTTCTTTATTTTGTAGTTGTTATTGAGACAAATTGTAAGGACTAAAATCTCTCATCCTAGAATTGAAAGTAATTTGCATTTGCATTTTTTAACAGTTGATTTTAAAAATCAAATTTATGAATAAATAAAAGCAGAGACTTGAAAATGAAGCACAAGATCAGAATTGTTTTCTTCCCTTCCCATTTCCTCTGTGGCACTTCAGATCTCAGAGTAGCATGTAATCTTATTCATGGTACCTGAAAACTGCAAACATTAGCATAAATTTTATTTACTTTTTTATATATTATTCAGCTCCATTTTAATAGTTTATTGGACAGTGGTTTATTAGCATTCATTCAGAGGATACTGCTGGAAACTAGCACTCACTTTTCTGTAACTTTTGGGGTGTTCTTCTCCTCACCCCTGGCAAAGGGTCCCTCAGAAGCTTCTTTCATGAAACTAACCAGTACCTCTGCATCTACTCCAGAGTCTGGTTTCCCCACAAGTTTCAAAATAGAAGCATGAAGTCGAAAATATACCTAAAAAACACCAAAGCCCATTCGGTCAATAAAAGGTTTGTAGCCCTGTAATCTGTTACAAACAGTCTTTTCTCTATAGAATCTGCAGGAGTTAGTTGAGACCTGTCACCTAAACTTACCTGAACTTTCCCTGCCTTTGAAAGTTGCTTTTAAATTACAAAATCTGAACACTATACAGATTTTATGATCACAACCTACGGAACACAACGAAGAAAGAAGAACTGGCCTCATTGCAAGCAAGTAACCACTGGGAATGTTCTAGAGCCACTGCTTTCACCAGACAGCACAGTGAAAATCCAAGGCCCCACCTCACCTGAACTTGTGCTTCCATAGCTACGAGATGCTTCTGAATCCTATCAAGGTCTGATTTTCAGAAAAATTAACAAACTGTGTGCAGCAAAATTCAGGAATTGCTACCCACCCGTCCAAACTGCCTTTGAAATGAAATCAGCCTGAACAACAGGCTCCATTTTACCCTCCAAGTGTGTCTTGCAAACATTCCCCGACGCAGAGCACCATTTACACGTGCCCAACAATCTGCAGAGAACGAGGCTTTGTGCCTACACATTTAACTTCCCTTTACCTCCAACGCTTCCATGGCGAGTTCTGGTGGATTGTGGTAGTGAATCTTCTTTGGGTAACGAGCAGCCTCCTCGTGCAGGTAGTGCCCTGCCTGTTTGTAGTGCAGCAGGTACACGACAGGAGGCTGCTTCTGCTTCTCGGCGATCTTGCCCAGCATGTAATGGATGAGCCACTCCTCCTCATCACCGTCGCCCTCGCAGCGCGCCGCCGACGTGAAGCACAGCTTGGCTGTCTCCAGCATGCTGTCCCTGCGCTCCTCCATCTGCCACCAGCCAAGGGAGAAAGAGCTCAGCAACTCACTGCAGCTCACATGGGAAACACTTCAAACGCACTGCTGCCCGTGGAAAAGCGCATAAACACCGTACGGCTTTTAAACGTTCAACCTCGGAGATACAGACGGGATCAAATACATCCCAAGTGGTCAAACACACCCCAACAGCACAGTAAATGTGTTTAGGGAAAGGTTTTTGTTCACTCCCCTAACTAACAGCCCACTAAATGTGTTTAGGGAAAGGTGTTTGTTCACTCCCCTAACTAACAGTCCACAAAACCTCTTTGGAATAGGTTTTTGTTCACTCTGGTAACTAACAGTCCACAAAACGTGTTTAGGGATAGGTTTTTTGTTCACTCCTGTAACTGCTGGCACAAACAACCAGAACAAAACAGTAAAACAGAAGAAATGTTTATATAAATATAAATCTGAAAAATAGCAACCCAATATTCATGTCTATGGAAATTTTACCACTTTTTCACAGCTGTGATTATCTTAGCTCTTCAAAGAAAAAAATTATTTGCTTTGTTCTGCAACTGAAGTCTGCTAAAGCCACTACGGACCACTTTCATTTGTGAAGAAAACTATTTCATCTTGCTTGCAATGTATCTAATTTTGAGATGAATATTCTCCCCACCCCACCAAGTCAAAAAAAAATTAAAACCAGCAGCATAAATTAAAGTTAAATGCCAATAAATTCATGTAAAAAAAAACTAGGTCAAAAGACGCATTAATATAATTTTCTCTCTTTGAAAATGGAGTTTATAAATTTAAGCTGTGTGGCTTCAACCAAGTACTAAAACATAACCTTTCCTTTCCCAAACATTTTGCAATAAGAAGAAGAGAATAATAAGGTTTTTATGTATGAGAAACACATTGCTGAAGAGATATAGCTGTGGAAGTGAGATGAAATTGTTTCAATTTATCTTTCATTATAATAGGGCTTTTCTTGCTAAATTACGCATTTTTAATATATTCACTTGAAAAAATGAAGACTTAAGTAGTCCTAAATAAACATTCTCATTTAATCCTCAACTTCAGGTGGCTATTTTGCATTGCTCCTTTTGACTGATAATATGAAGTAACTCCAGCACTATCTCTGGAATTCTTCAACAAATCCCTCATCGCCGAGAGGCTGCAAGAGCATAAGACCAAACCTTGATAGGAGAAAGACACAAAATGTAGGAAACTTCATCTTCTGAGGAGTTTGTTTTGGAGCTGTTGGCTGCAATAACCCTCCAGAAGAAAACTCTACTGTTAACTGTCATTTCAAACTTACTCTTTAATAAACAATTTGTCCCCTTTTAATACGCAGGTTGAGATCATCTTTGTTCTTAGGCAAGAAAGTGCCTGTGGGAAGCAGTGTTACTGCAGTGCTGGAGGCAGCTCAGATGTGAGACTCACCACCTGCTGTAAATACTTCTCCCAGAAGCAAAGGGTGTTGCCAGCACTGATCTCTGTAGTTCAAATACTGAAAGTTTTACAGATTACAGCAGAGGAGCAGCACTTCCTTTCTCTCATTGTGCTTCCAGCTGCAGACTACGGAACATTTGGAAGTCAGAACAGCTAAATCAGAAATGGAGTTTACTGGTCCACAAAGACAAAATATTTTCCCAAGCAACTGTTATCACTGTCAGAATTGCTCATTTTGGTTTAGCAATAAACTTGTTACAATCTTTTTCACCTCCCTGATGCAGAAAGATATAATGAGTTCATAACAATGTTTTCAAAGGAAATTCTACCAATCTTCTCACTTTGATCTTTTGTTTAGGTAAATGGCCCAAAACCATAGAAAAAGGGGAGGATTCTTTAGAGATAAGAGATGACATGCACACATATCACAGTAACTTCTGATCTCTTCACTATTTCAGTATGTATACATATCACCTTTCCCTGGAAACACTGCATGACATTTAGAAAGGAAAGGTAAACATAATCCCCCTTTCCAGACGGTTACAATAATTTTGTGCCACCTTCAAATAATAATTCAAAGATTAGGCTCAAACTGATTTCACACAGGAAAAAGGTAAAAAAAACACCGTCAAATGCTGCTTGACACCACCAGATTACATGAATATTGGAATTTCGAACATTATTAAGTAACCACACAGTCTCATATGTGGATTATAGCATGTAAATACTTAATTAAAAAATTAACTATGTTAGAAAACCTGATTTTAAATACATAAAATTGTATACTCTCTCTGTTAGATCCCACCTGCTGCACAACTTCAGGAGGAAGTTCCATCTTCCACTGCTTAAGCTGTCGGGATGCAAAGGAGTGCAGGGCATAGGAGATGGTGCCGTACTCGATCCACAAGGAGAGGTTGGAGCTGTCGATCTCCAGGGCTCGTTTGAAGCAGTTCAGGACAGGGGTAGAGTGCTTCCAGATGGGACCATCACTCTTCAGTTCATTGGAGTTCAGCTTGTCCTGAATCCGGCTCGCTCGAGCCAGAGCCATCCCAGCCCAGGAGTCAAACCTGGGCAGGTAAGAACATGATCCATGAGCAAACTCCCCCCTCAACTTCACACTGAAGGCATAGACAAGATTTGTCTTCTTGTATCTACAACTTTTTCCTCCTTTGTCACACAAACCAGTTTTTTGCACTTCCTCCTCTCCTCAGAGTGGTACATAAGATGTACAGCCTAAATCATATTGATTTTCTTAAAGCAGTTTCCTAACAAAGCACTGCTCCCAGTAACTGTCACACATGGAAAACAGATGAAAAATCCAGGTTTATTTGCTATAAAAAACCAGTATATCTATATTTCCAATGGCAGCATTTTTTCTCAGTAACCAGGCAGCCCTGTCAAAATGTTGTCACCCTGTAGGCCAGCAGACATTATGACACCTTGTACTGTTGGACTCAACTGTGAATAATTGTAATCATTTCCCAGCATAAAAATCATAAAGCCAGAACTGCATTCAAGTAGGAAAATTCTGATGAACTAGAACTGTAATTTCTGCCTGAAAGACTGTTGGGTGTCCAGCCCTGTGTTTATTGACAACAGAGTCTGAAGGATGGTTTCAGTAGGCCACAACCTCACTTAAACACCAGGCTTCAGCTGCTCTGGGGTTTTTCAATTTTACCATGATTTTAACACCAAGGCAACAACCATAATATTCTCATATTTTTGTCTGCAATTTCTTCTGATTCCAACTGAAAACCCATTTCTAGGTCAAGTGACCTCAACAGTCAGATTCCTGAGGGGAACGGTACAGGAACTGCAGTACAGACAAGTACCAACTATTTTGACTTGGGCAAAAATACTGTGCTACCACATAAGGCATCTTCTGAGCAAAAAATGCCACTCGTTAAAATAAAAAATGCATTCCATTCACTTATTTTTCAGTTTAAGTTTTAGAAAAATAGATAGGGGCTGGTATTGGTAATTTCTTTATCTGCCTTTAAACAAAGTTTTAGCCATTTGCTAGTCATAAGTCCCAGACTAGAAGATGCAATAACATTGAACTACAGCTATTTCCTCTGAAGATTTCACATTTAAAATTGCTCTGTGCCTTCACCTTCCCTTTTGTCTCTGTTACGTGACTGAATTTAGAAACAATTTTCTTCTCTCAAATCTATCAAATTAAGGGTTTTGTCACTGACCCTGATCAATCAGCTTCAAGGAGAATTAAAATGATAACACCTGACATGTAAACTCTATATCTAATTTTAATCAGTAAGTTTGAAGGTTATTTAATTTAATTTAGAAGACTAATATTCAGAATACGCTTTATTTTTAAGATGAGTTTAATCTTGATGGTATTTCAGTGAGTTGTAAATGATCAAGAAACAAGGTGGTTTTGTTTAAATATCACTTAAGTACTTTACTTATATTCTCTGTGTAGTTCTCTAGCAGCAGAACCAACATTTGTAGGAAGAGGTCAGTCTAAACAATTAATCTACTAAAGGACGCCATTTGTGCTATAGCTACACTATCAAACGATGACATTTTTCACTCCTTATCATGCATGAACATGTCAAAACAAAGAACAAAAGGTGCTAACAGCTCATTTTTCATAGTTATCCTTTGTTTCAATTTAGCTTCCCCCCACCTTTCATTTTTTTTGGTTTTAATTTCAAAGCAATCACATACTTAACCCTACATTTTGGGGTTTGTTTTCTCTGTTGGGTTGTTTTAGAGACGCCCTTAATTATACAAGGGACCTGTGATAATGGATTGCAGGTGAGGGGTTTGGTTGTTTGGGTTTTTTTTTTTTTTTTCATCCCTGAAACCAGTTTTCTGCTTTTCAGTACTGAAAGAAGTGAGAAGAATGAAGGATGCGCAGCAGGATTCAAAAATACTGACCTGTTTGGACAAATACAAATGTCATGCATGTAAAATTTAATGGCCTTGGACTGTTCTTTGTTCTTGAAATGATAGTCTGCCAGGAGATAATACAGCTCAGTCACCACTGGTGGAGAATAGTCTGCACCCTCGGGGAGAGATGGTGCCTGAAAATCAAAAAGGCAAAGGTTCACATTAAATGAGCTGCACATTTGCTTCTTTCTTGCAGAGGAAGTAGCCTTTTCATCACACAATATGAAAGTTTTGAATATGAAGACATTGAAAACATTTCACAGATACACAGAGCACTTACACTAATGAACATCTCATGCTGACTTATATTTTACCATTCAAAGACTAAAAGCTGTGGTGAGATCATTCTTATTTTATTTAAATGCAATCACCCAAGGAAACCCAACATCATGGAATAAACCATTCTACTAATAATCTGAAAGACAACACAAAAATAGCAACACCAATTTTTACTCCCTTCAATTTAATTTAAAAAAACCCAACAATTAATTTTACCTTGCTGCATGTTCCTTCAAGATAGGCAGACACAGTCTCCAGGCTCAGCATAGGCTTGTCAGTTCGAGGAACAATTGTGGCAGTTTTCTTCAGAAGGTTGGCCAAATCAGCAGACACAGTACTGGTTTTGTAACTATCAAATTCTGGAAGAGTTTTAGGCTTAAAATACTCAAACATGAACAAAGCATCTTCCCATGTCAGATCAACCTGAAGGGGGAGGTAGATGAGAGGGGAAAAAAAAGACTTCAAATTCCAAAATTCAAGTCTATTAATGAAGGTTTTCTCTATAGCCTTTCTAGCTCATAAGGGTGTACACATTACTCGAGCAGGAACCAAATTAAAGCTCCCAAGAATAGAGCTAAAGGTGCTATTAATTTATGCTGCTCACAAATACAATATACTGCTCACTGGTTTAACAGACAAAGATATTCCTGTAACTTATATGTCATTAAAGTCAAAATAAAATAAAAATAAACTCATTTTACTTGCTTAGAAGACTTGCTCAGAAAAGCTGTTTATAAGCAAGGATCAGTTAATCAGTTGTAACCATTCTGAGTGACTCTGAGATCATGGGTAAGATATGGAGAAGAATTCTGCCCCTTCCATTTCAGAGCCAAGTAAGAAGAGTTAATGAAATGGGAATCAGACAGAATTCTGAGCCTCAACAATCTTTGAACTCTCTACACAAAGTTACTTCCAGAATTTACTCCTCATTTGCTCTTCACTTTTCTTTCTCAAAAGCAGTAAAAATACACAAAATAATTTACAGTTCTCTTCTGCTAGACTAAATTTTTATCCTTTTATTGTTCAGTTGTTTACTGCTACAGTAAATTTTGCTCTACCTTGAAAAACAGGGAAGTTGCAGATGGTAATCTTATACTTCCCTTTTTCTTCCTTACTCCTTTCTCTCATTATCTTCACTCTCTAAGATGTACATATAACACACAATATTTCCAAATATTCAGTGAACAGTAATGTAAGAGTATTTGTGTATTTCAAAAGGTTTGTTCAACTGAGTCAGACAATAATTTTGCTTGTATGAAAAAGGTTTTGATTGATAATTCTATGATCACTTACATCTGGTAAGTGTAAAACAGTCTGGGGGTTTTGAACAAAATCAGTGATGTTTCTCAAGGCAGGGCATTGTATTGCTGCCCTGTATTTTTCTCCTCCTCCCTTAATATTACAACCCTCTTCAAAAGACACTCTGTAGTTGCCCTTCTCCCAAATTCAGCTGAATTTCACATTTCTCATAAACAGCTTCCAGGTATTTACCATGGGAAATGTCAAAATAAGTGATAATATAATGTACTTGCAAAATTTTAACAGTGTCATTTTTCACTTGCATAAACTGAAAGGCTGGCTGCTAAAGTTTTCTTCTCTCAAGCTGACTTTTCCTCTCTAAATTTTCCTCAACCTTGAACTTCTTCTCAGCTGAAAACAGGAAAGTGATAGCTTAATAAAATCAATTTCTCAATACTTTCAGGATAGCAGACTACTATATATAAGACTAGCACTTAATTTAAAATATTTGACTCATTATATTTATAAATTTTTAAAAATAGGAAAACTTTTAGTTTATTCTCTACAATGTGTAAAATACATAAAATTTACAAGGAAATAAAAGTAATCTTTCTCCAAAATATATTGAAGTGTATTAGAACAAAACAAGAGTGCATCTTTTATCACAGTGCATCATTCAAACAAGAGTGCATCACTTCATTTCAAATATTCCACTGACATTGAATAACACAAAACTCACCTGCTGCACTGAATGTTCTTCAAGGTACCTTGCTTTGCTTTTTTTGCTAGGGAAACCATATAAACAATAAAAACATTGTTCCAAGGCTGTTTCCAGCTCTTCTTTGTATGGATGAGTATCTTCAGAAGTGGAAGCTGCAAGTTCTTTTTGTAGTACCTGAACCTACAAGCCAAGCATCAAGGACAAGGTCACCTGCAGATCACAGAGAGCTGTCTGAAGGCAGATGATGAAAACAACTTGAAGGGACTACATGGATTTTCCCCCAAACACCACCAAATATTACTTGTGTATTTCTGTAAACTGGTCTCACACAAGTCATTCCATTGGCACTGCAGCAGCACTGAAGTGCTTTATTTTTCTTCCTGTGTTAATTCACAAACACTTATCTTTAATCAATGAGGTTAAATATCAGCTTCATGCTTCACACTTAAAATCATTCCAAGGTGTCCCCTGCACACTAAGCTGCTTCTGTGAATATAACTGTGAACTACAGTTCATCAATGCTGTGAATAAGGAGAAGGTACAGAAGAATTTCTTCCCTAACTCACAATCAGCAATTTCCTCTGCATGAAAAAAGCAGGATGGAGAGGACTTTGCAGCAAAAGAAGAGAGAATTAATGAAAATCTGACTAAAAGGACTATAGAATTGAATAGTATGAACAGTATTACACAGATGGCTACACACCAAGGAGAGTGGCTGGATGGATCCCGAATTACTAAACACTGTAGCAAGTTGCTATCTTTACCTTCAAGAGAAAGTACCCATCAGTAGAATATTTTGGAAGATGCTGATACTTTAAGACATTCAGTNCAACCCAAAAAGAAACACATTCCAAGAAGACATTTCAAGGTCAATAAAAATATGCTCACCAAGAATAACCTGTGTAGGGGGATTCTGGATATTTATTTCATAACCAAAACAAAACCCACACAACCATTAAGGTTTAAGATTCAATCTCAATGTGTTCCACTATGGATTTTCAGTTTTAAAAAAGAAATGCTTACTTGTGACCACTTATCATTTTTCAACCTAGGATTTTTCATCTAGGATTGTAAACTCAATTATTTATGCATGATCCTACAAGAAGCTTTCCTGACCATAGTTTGTATGCATTACAAGGCAAAAGTCTGACATTCTACATCTAAGGAGCTCATTTATAAGAGCTGGAATTAAATATAAGATGCTGATTCTCTTCTGACTAAAATACCTGTGCTAAAATCAAGGTACTGTTTATTAAGAGCCAAACCCCTGAAAAATAAAAGCAAAGCCAAATCTTAGAAAGCATTTAAATGACATCTGGAGTCACAACAGACTCATTCATACTGAGTCCAAGCAGACACCTTATTGTCAGCACTCTCCCTGTATGAATTTGTGAGCAACATTTGAAATTTACAGAAAGTGTAGCTAAATAAACTGAAGAAAAATAGTGAGCATCAGAGAAGATACTGTAACAAAAGCCTTAAATTCCTACTGCTACAAACAAAAGCATATCTAACAGAAGTAACAGAATTCTCATTTGAAAAGCACTCAAAACAATCTCCTGTGTTCTTATTCAGCTTTAAAGTTCTTGGCAGAAATCCAGAATTGTTCCTAATAATCTAGACTATTGCTAAAGGCCCTAATTAATATTAACACTTTCTCTTGCACAGCACATTCATCCACAAGCAATATAAGGTCCTCAAGCAGACAGTTCACCTACAGAAGGTGATCATTTAACACTGATCTCTGAAACACACTTTCCACATGCTTGAAGCTGCCTTTCTCTTCAAATAATTCATCCCGTTTTATCTTTGTCTTTCCCTATCCTTCCAACACCCTCTTGCCCCTAAAAACTAAATTATTGTGTTTAATAACATTATATTATATTTTAGTTTAAGGAGCGGGCAATTCTCTAAGTGAAAATGGAACACTTTGTTTAAAGTACCTGACGACATTTGCAAAGATCTCACTGCAAATACACTGCCAGCTCTCAGTAATCTGTGCTTTCCCCAGGTTCACAGCTCATACTCTATGGCTCCCCAGGCTGTGGGCACATTTTTCAGGTACAATTCAGACTCATCACTTCAGAGCACGACATCCGTGGGCAAGCTCGAGCCTGGGAACAGCCCATCTATTTTTATGAAGCACAGGCCTGAGCTAATAAGCCCTCTGGAGTCCCTGCAGGGGCAGCTCAGGTGCATCAGCATTATGCTCCTAACACCAGGGAGGCTGAGGAGAGCAGGACACAGAGATAATCTGATAGTTCTACCCTGAATCAGCCTCAGTTCAAACACTGCTCATTCACTCCAGCCAGAGCAGGGTGAGCTGACTCCTGCAGAACCCCTCAGGCTCTCTGTGCCATCCTTCCCAGCTGCCTAAATTACTGTCCTGGACACACTGCAGCTCAAATGCAGAGGTAGATGGGGTCTGGCACTGAGCTGTGCCTAATAAGCTCCAGGGAGTGCTGAGAAGGGAAATTAAGAGATTCCTGAGTAGCTCTATGCAGAACTAATCATGATTTTCTCTTGGCTGAAAGTAATAAACCTCAGTGAAGTCAAGCTGAATCTGTAAAGTGCCAGTGAAATGTCCCTGTGGAGCACAGCCCGGAGGATGCCACGGCACCACATTATGTGGGATTTGCCAGCAGCCAGGCTGTCAGTGCTCTGCTCAGGGAAACACTCGGGTTTCTGAGCTAGGACAAAATGAGAAAACACAGAAATGTTCACTTAACCATGGGGAAATGCTTTTCTGGTGTAACAATGAGACTTCAAGGAATCATCTTAAAAAGGTCAGTCATGAATGGGTAAGTCTTTTCATCTAATAATGCTACAGCATTGCTGCCCAGACACCCATTCCTGGAACAGATGAGATGTAACACACCCATCTGAACAGGAGAGCAAAGAACAGCCTTAATACACAGGAAAATGGAAGGCTAAAGTAATTCTTCATTCTCATCATTGTTCAACAAATAAACTCTGTATGTATATTTTAAATAATATTTAGTTAATAACATGACTTCAAAAGGATTGGAATTTTTTTCAGATTGTGGTATAAAATCAAGGTAGGTATAATCAAACAAGACAAATTTATCAACTGCAGAACAATTAAATGCATCACAGATTCAGAGCAACTCCAGGTAACACCACAGCATGTGGGAGCAATCAGGAGCATTCCAGTTGTGTAACTGAGGACAGACAACGGCCAGCAAATCTCTACTCTTATGATTTGGAAGAAACAAAGAACCAGGCTGTTCAAAACTGAATTTTCTTGGCTGAAAGTTTAAATACATTCTTTTTACATGATAAACAGTATTTACGTACACTGAAAATGTGCAAACCCTACCTAACACTTGACAAATTCCATCCTGTGAAGTGAGCAACTTATTTAGAATCACTGAGACAAGATGAATATGGAATCCCACTGTGTTATTTTAGCAGCAATTTTAAAGATGTAACACTACAGATTTTTTTTTAGCTTCTAAATGATGTACAGGACTATCAGACTGCTTGCTTATTCCTACTTCCCTTTCAAACCCCATGAACAAAAGAAAATACTAGTGCAAGAAGCAAAACAAAGAAGAAAAACCAGAAGAAAACAATTGTTCTTCTCAGTGAGGTAAGTCCACAGAACAATGGAAAGTATGACAGAAGCAGAGCAATAGAAAAGGGTCTGGAATAACAAGCCTTTGCTATTCAGATTAAACTGACTGAAACTTTCATATGTTTGTCTGGGAGAAGATGGAAAGTGGATTTAAGAGTGTATATTTAACATGAAGACAAGGCAATAAACAATCTAACTTTAAACTTTGTTTCCTGTTTTGAGATGTGGCTTGGCCAGATGACCTTCAGAGATCAATCAGAATCCATCTCAGTTATTCCATGATGCCAGTACTTACATAGAACTTGAGCAGGGCACCATCTGAATTGCAACACCAGGATCTTCTTCCCAAATACTCATGAGCTGTGTTCAGCAGCATAAGTGAAGAAGGCAACATAGGGGTATCAGGACTCACTGGAAGAAAGAAATTGGAAATATTAGGGTAGCACAGAACCGAGTTAAATCTGAGTCAATGCTTCAACTGGCAAAAAGCTTCCTCTCTGGTGGCAAGTGATGCTTACATAGCCCTCCACTCCCTTTGGCCAGCAAGGTAAGACAACAAACAAGTATTCTATTAGTTATATTCCTGAAAAGTGAAGAAAAAAATCCACCTTCTTCTCCCTGGTTCTGCTGCTGCTGGCAGCAAAGGGACCGAAAGGCATCTTCCTCATGCTGGATGATCCTGTGCAGGATAATCCATGGGAGCACTGAGGACACATATGGCTCCTTTGGTTCCTCCTGGACAGCCATGCTGCAGTCTATGATCTAAAAAAGAAACAGACATTATACAGACAAAGTGATGCAAGACAAAGAAAAATTAATCCTTTCCAAACAACCCAAAGTTGGCAGCACGTTTTACCCCAAGGAAATAATCTAAAGTTGAGTCTAAGCTTCTCAAAAGTATCTGTAAAAATGCTAGAGGTAGATCAATCAGCAGGGGAAGCGTAGTAGATTATTTGCCCTACTCTGACATTCCTCTTGCACCATCATTTTCCACCTAGATGTGTCTCTATTAATATGCTATACAAGCAATTCATAGTAAGCAAATACACACATCAATCCTTAACACTACTAGGCCTCATTATTGTACAAGAAATTTCTCTACAACCCAGAGGAACTTAAAAAAGTTCCTGAGTTCTAGAACAGGTCTTACAACAACTGTTAAAGACCAACTATAATCATTAATGATGTTTTATAACTGATGTGCCAGAACACTCTATTCTCCAGAATTTCATTACATTCCATAACACATACAACTTTACTCAATGAGAGTTCAGTTTTGTAAGTAGTGAAGGGTCCTTGGCTTTTACTAAAGTAAATGAAGATTTGAGAATTTTAAGCACATTGAATGTTGACATTAATTAGGCCCACTCCTTAATAGAACTGCCATTTGTAGGTCTGCCATTTGTTACCTGGACTGAAAACGCTCAGTTTTGAGGTTTGAAAGCACCTTCTGTAAAAGGCTAGATTTAGCTGTATTCATAATTCTAGAAGCAGTTCACATCTCCCTTTCCCACTGTCCTGTTTGGCTCACCCTCTCTGTTTTTACTAGAAAAACACTTACTTTGGCCAGCACTTGCAAGCAGCTCTACCAGGTCTGTAAGGCTTAGAGGACCTCGCCTTCCAGCCCAAAGCACATACAGGCAAGATCAGAGCTCAATCAATCTTCACATTATTACCATTTCAAAAAGCCTAAAACCCCAGTGCTGGGCTATCTTACCATCATATTTTGACTGTTTTAGGCAGCTTGGTGTATAAAGGTAATTTATTTATTCTGGTTCTAGCAGAGGTGTGTGCTCAGTGCAGGTCTATCGCGCTGCACACTATGACAACGCTCACACCATCAGCTAATACCCACCTTCCCAAAAATGTAACAGAAATGTAACCAAAACCATCACTAGGAGTGGGTGGGAATTCACACAGCAGCTGTATCATGCCTGGAGGCGTGCACACACAGCACATCTCCCGTGCTGCAGGGCCCGGGTTACCTGGATCAGGTTGTTTGTCAGCCGAACCAGGCTCGGTGTGACAGAGGAGTCCTTCAAGATGCTGTTAACTGATGATAACGAAGTGTCTATTCCTGTGAGCAGCTGTGTTACCGTAGCAACCCACTCCTGTTTAGCAGAGGCTGCTGTCATATTAATCATCTGCTGAATTGCTTCATTCAAGGCAACATCTGAGCATTCAAAGCATTGCTTGTAGTCTTTCAGTTTGAGCAGGGAGTCCTAGGGAATGTAAATATGAAAAAGATCTATTATAACAATGAAGAGTTTATTTTAAACGTGAATGCACAGCAGGGCAAAGCAAAATACTATACTCAGTTAATGTGATTACTTCAATGAAATGAAACAGAACACCTTTAAATACAACAATAAAAGGACAATAGGAGGTGCATGGATCCTGGATGACAAATACGTAAGTAGGATCTAAATACAAAAAAGTCATCACATCTTTCTGCTTTAGTAAGAGATGCAAGGAAAGAAAATAGGAAAGGGATGGCTGTAGGTCTATAATTCTAATGATGTACAGCTGAATAGAGCCCTTACAAGAAACAGGGTTTGGATCTTTATGATCTCGTGCTATCATTTCATTACTTCATAAATAACAAAGCAGCAACTCTAAGGCCAGTGTAATGGCAACATTCTCCTGCTTCTTTCTATTCCCAAGAGGCTGGGTCAGGAAATAGCATGGAAATTGTAGGATTTGGTTCAATCCAGTTAAAAGACCATCAGTTTTTATTTGTGCAAACTTTTTCCCCAAAAAACCTAACATACTCACAGCTGAGCTCACTTACACATTTATTTTTACAGTGTCAAATGGACTAACTCTACAGCAATGATACTGCATGTATCAATAGCTTCTTATTAAAACAGGAGAGTGTCTTTACAGCATAAAAATCATTCATGTGCTAGATAACCAAGTTTCAGAATGGTTCTAGGTCACCATACAGTAAACAGCAGCATAAGTTCAAGCATAAAATAACTCAGGAAATGATGCAAATTTCTGTTCATTTCATGGAGGTCTCAACATCTTGCATCTTCAGCCACATTCTCAGTCAGCAAAAGCTGGCACATTGCTAATGATGTCGATAAAGCTGTGCTCTTCATAGCATTTACAGATTTGGTTCCATGTTTTGCTTTGTAAATAAGACTCATAACTGTTAACACCCACTCCAGAAATCCTTCCATTCTGTTTTCAGGAATAAGTCTTAATTCCTTCCTAAAAGAGACTTTTTTTAAGAATCAAAGCAAACCTGGAGGAGGAGCAGCTGTGCTGGTCTCTCTGGTATGGAGGTGACAAACTCCAGATGTTTGGCTCTGCCATACCCATTAAAGCACAAGGTTGGCCTCAGCAGATGCACCACTGCATTGTAATCCCCTGCCTCATACAATCGCTGGATCTCTTCCAAAGACTGGCATCTCTCCAGGGATTTGAGGTTCTTTTCAATCTGCAAACATCACACATGATATAATCTTAACTTTTGCTTTCACATATATTTGACTACTGACACTTCTCCCAGCAGCTTAGCTCTTAATGTTTACGAAAAGAAAACTACTGATTCAATAATCTACTGATGTACATGCAGCTGCTCTAATATTTTTATTTTGCATAAAAGCAATCTAAAGATGTACAGGACCAACAGATACAAAAATCTACAGTTTTTGAAAAAAGAGAGGGTAATCTTGACAAACTTCAAACTACAAAACCCTCACTCTGAGACACAGTAAACTTGCATTACGGCAGAACTAATTCATAGGTGACATTTGAAACTGGGAGAGGTGGAGTGTGAGGGATGGAACAGGGAATACACACCTGCAAAAGAATTCTTACCTCTTCTAAAGAGACCACAGAATCAACATGCAGATTAGGCAACCGGATCACGATGCTACCCTCATTGCCAGCTTTAGCTTGTGTGCTAGTGGAGCTCTGCAGCATTTCAGTGCAGATATCATAGTTTTCAAGGGCCTGTTCCATGTCTCCCTATAGAAACAGTACAGAGGAAAACAATCAGCCAAAAAAAATCCTACAGTTCTCACTGCAGAAAGGGTCTCCAAAACTTGTGGAAAATGTTTAAATTTAATGCAGGCACTGCCAGTGTGATTACTGCATGTCTTCAAAAATTAAAAACCAAATTCAACTGAATAGCTCAAATTGAAGCAAAAATATTAAAATGTATCTTACCAATTATTTAAATAATAGATAAATCAGAAAAATAGAATTCAGCTTGCATAAATTTGTAAGATTGGTCTGGAGTGCTAAAATCCCTTTCCTTCAAAAAGGCAGAAGAGTAAGGAGCAGGAATAACTCTTCCATTTGTGCAAATTAAAACAATAAGTCAAGAAACATTAGCATATTCTGCAAAGTGAATGAATTCTATTTGCTTTGTGAAAAGTAGTTACTGAAGTTGAGAGGTCAGGAAGGAATGCACAGGCAAAATACAACTCTGCATATCACAAGGAAAAAAATGCCAGTAATTACACAAGAACTCTCATTTTTCCTAAATAACTTTATTAGAAGGGAATCCTTAGATGCACAAAAAAAAAAAAAAAAAAGGGAAGGAACAAGTTAGTTCACACTTATGAAACGGACTCACATAACTAGTTGACAATTGGTTTAAACATAATTAATGCATAAAAAAAACCCTCTTTGATGTCCTGGGGAAGCAACACTTAGAGGGGAAAAAAAGACTGGGATCAAATAACATTTCTTTCAAATTATTCCCTTAGTGATAGGTTTAAAACCCTCTGCTTCAAAATTTGCATATTAAATTAAAAGTTTTCAAAAGCAGAGGGAAAAGTAATAAAACAGAATCTGCTTCAGTTAAAATCTTCATTTTGGACTTCCTGAGACTTTGATAGCGTCCACGAGTCCAGGCCCCCAAAAATCTTATGTTTTGCAGCTTCACAATACCATTCCAAGTAACCTAAGTAGAAATAATTTTTTTTTAAGCTGAACGTGAGTTAATTTAAACCAAGACATATATTAAGCATATCTGAATATTTGCTTAGCATGTGAGACCTCCTACTTCATTTCTACCTGAACCCTCAGGGAAAGTTAATTATATTTAAAAGTAAAATGAAATCACCATGTTTTAAGCTGATTTTATCCGCATGCTTAAAAGAGCTGAGATTTCCAAATCAGCTGCATCTGAACAATATTGACTTTAATTTGGGAAAAGCTGTGTTTGTTAAACAAAAGCAAAGCAAACCTGCAGTGCTAGAAAGCGAGCCTTGAGCCAATACACCCGAGTGACAAACTCCATCCAGCCTTCCTCAAACAAATCTCGCTGCGAAGATGCAAACGACAGCTGCAGCAGATCTCCCAAAAAATGAGTTCCTGGGAAGTCAGGACCAAACTTTCCATTCATAGAGGCAGCAGGACAATTTCGTGGAGAAACTGCAAGTCAATCAAATATATTTTATCATGAAGTCATTGGCATCCCATGGAAAGAGTCCCACATACCAGAATTTCAGAGGTACTGATCTACCCAAAGGCAATCAATTGATAGAGCAACAAAACACAGATATGGAAGATATTACGAAAAAAACAGCACCAAAATCCAGTGAATTCCTGAAAACATTTCTTCATATACCCCCAGTGTTTTTAGAGTCCAAAGAAAGTGATATGAAGCTCTCACCTGTAGAACTCTTCCCTTTTGTCAGTAGCCACTGATCTAATTGCAGTTCCATGCAAGAAAGGCTCATCAACATCATATCCTTCAGAAAAAGTAAGGAGGTATCAAAAGAGTATTCAAAGAAAGAAATACTTTAAAAGAGGCATAAATTAAGAAGAAAAATAAAAAAAAAAAAAACACTAAATTTGCAATTTACTTCAAAGAAAGCCTTCATCTTGTTCTCTTGGGACTTCTATTCCCAAGCTATAACTACTTCTTCTGCCTAAAAGATGTATAACACCATTTACAAATCAACAGGTACAAAACCAAACAGTTTTTAAACTTAGAAGCATTAAAAAAGAAAAATCTCAGTTCATGGAAGAAGGCCAGAACAGCGTTGCCTGATGTTAGAAAAAATTGTCATCCTTACTTTTTTATCTGGCTGAAATAAAATTATATTAAATTGCCAAATCATGCTAAAAGCATAATTCCAGAAGATAGCAGTAACACTGACATTTGAAAAATAAGATAGAATTTACATACAAGTAAGCAGTTATGTAGCAATAATGAGAACCAAGGGAATACATTTATAAATATATTTACATTTTTTTAAAAAAGGGCATGTATATGTGAAATATACACATAAATAAGTCACAGGATGTATAAAAATTCAACATCTGCGACACAGAGGCACTTTTGTTTGTTTTGTAAATGACATCAGTGAACACAGCAATTTTCATAATTAATATTTCATTTGCGAAGAAGTAAAAACACTTGATCTGAAAAAATATTTCCAACCGAAGTCATATCAAAGGCAAATAACTTTCCAAATGAATACAGACTGTTAACATTAAAATAGGCTAGCTCAGTGGCCAAGAAGTATCAGAACTTTATAATTCAAGAAATATCATCTTCTATCACTAAACTGGTTAAACGTTATTGTCAAGAACTCACTATTTTTTCTATTTGCTTTAAGGAAATTAGGGATTTATAAAGGCAATAAAATGATGATACTGAGGAGGTGGTTTTGGTTTGTTTTGTTGTTTGGGTTTTTTTACTGTAAATTTCAGGTTATCTTAAAACTACACTGTATTTACTCCATTTAAAGCAGCAATTCTGACCCTCAGTCAGTGAGAACAGAGCAGCACTGCACTGACCCGATGACAAAACAAAACTGTTTTATATCAGAAGGAAAGGGTGGGGGGAAGAAAGAGCACCAACAGAATAAAGGGATAAAATATATCTGTGTCTATCACCTCTGTATGGGTGTGTGTGCACAAACCCTCATTATATACAGGTTAGAGCTGCATGCAGCATCACCCAGGTGTGTTCAGCTCAGGAACAGCTCCAGCAGCTGCAGTGCACCACGTTTAGGACAGTACCACAGCTGGGATGAGCAGCTCCAGACAGAGCTAAGCCAAACCTGTGCCTGCTGGATTTCAGTTGGGTATTCTGGAACACTGACACCAAGACAACAGCAAATATGGAATAAGGAAAGGTGTTTGCATTACCTTGATGTGTTGGTTACTTGAGTCCCTCAGGAGTGGGTTGGGAAGGCTGCTGCTGTGCTTTCTCCAGCTGTTATAGATACTGAGGACCACCTCACACAAGCCAGGAGGCCACTTCACCAGGAACTTCTGGCTGATGACTTTTAGATATCTCATCATCAGCTCCAGGATCCCACCATTGTTCAGGTTATCCAGCAGGAATTCATGAACATCCTGTTTTTCTAGAAAGCAGATAAACACAAAGGCCTACGTGTGTAAGGTTGAGGCAGCTCATAACCTGAAACAATTAAGTTTCAACAGTGTTTTATGCAATTCTCACAGCAGTTCTTCAGTAAGTGAATTCTGGACACGTGCAGAATTCAGTTACTGTATTCCAATCTTTTTAAATGGGAAATTCCACACAACAAGGCTCCTGCACACAGTGATTGAGCAATCCCCCAAGACTTAAAAAATTAGTACCAACTGAGATACTTCTATACCATAAAATTATACTTTTAAAAATAGCATATATCCCTGTATCTTCCAGGTATGACAGGAAAATATAGAAAATGAAGCATACAATACAGCAAAAAAAACAAAGAAAGAACAGAATGAAATCCCTACCAGATTCCATGAATGTTGTTGAATCAAATGACATTCTATGTGGTCCAACATGCTGAAAATTCTCCTCTTTGACCTCCGATTGCACCTCATAGTTATTGAAAGGGTCCTCCTCCTCCTCAGGATCTAACTTCCTCAACCTGTGTGAAAGGGGGCCAAAACCCACAATATCAACCAAGTCCTCATTCTTTCTTTCATTACTAGGTGAAACCTAAATATGAAACATTGTGCAATTAATGAAACAAATTCAGAAATTTGCATCCAGTTCCTTTTGTCCAAACCAAGATTACTTTATCTTATCCATTTTGACACATGCATTGTCCACTAATTCACTTTAACAGCAGTAAAGTAAAAGGCTTTGAAGCTTTTTTAAGTTAAGCTGATTTTAAGAAAAGCTTCCAAAAGCTATTTTTAAAAGATTTTTTATTTTTCAATTTTTATTCAGCAATTTTTACTAAAAGCAATCTTATTAAATTTATCAGAAGACAATGCACCACATCTGCTTCAAAAAATAAGATGGGACTGGTAGTTTTTAGGCTGGGGGGATATCTATCAAACAAAATCCCAAACAACTTCCATTCTATAATTATCTCACAATGAAAGTTGTTGCTGTACAGTACCTGGAAGGAAGGAACTTCACCAACAGCTCTTGAAAGTCAACCTTCTCCTCTTTTTTACACTTGGTGTTCCGAACTCTAGCAGATCTCCTTTTGGCTGTTTCACCACTATCTTCTGTAATTCTTCTTCTCTTCACTCCTTTCTTAGATTTATCACCTGCAGATATGTCACCTAAAAAAATAATGAAAAAAACCCAAAACCTGATAGGTTAAATTGACAAATAAAAAGTGAGTCATCTTTTGTATTTTTAAAAAATATAATTATATAGCAACACCCGAGGTTCATTGGTTTCCTTCTGAAGACAGTGCTAAAAAAATCTTGTAGGGATTTCAAATAAATATAGCTGACAGCTTGGTCTTCTCAGCTTCTTAAAGTGACACATGAGCAGAAAAATATCACAGTCATCTTTTTGTAAAACAGCTCATTCATTCTAAGGAGCTCAAGGCCCTTCCCAGCATTAAAAGTTTGATATACATCACTGCTGGAATGGAGTCACAATTTTTCTCATCTTAAAGACGGAAAAACTGAAGTGTGAGGCAACAGCACAAAACCAGAAAAGGTCAGATACTCCTTCACTTTCTCTATCAGATGTTATACATATGCTGAAAAGGTTCTGACTCCACCAATGTGCAGCTGAAAGACAGCATGTCCCAAAGAATTCTGAACTGTTTTTTATACCCAGGTAAGTAGGATATATCTTGAATCTTAGACTGAAGTACCTTGCTCACCTACAGTAGCTCCTGGTTCCAATGAACTCTGACTGTGACTTGGGAAGTGTGGAGTAGTTGGAGTATAAGGTAAGACAGGATCTGGCATTGTCACCACTGGATTAGTGCTGACAGGAGTTGGCTGAATAACACTGACAGGAGTAGAGGTGGGAGAAAGCATCAGATGTTGAGCTGGATCCCTGTACTCTGAGAGATCAATTCTCTTTCCCAGGCTGGGTCGAGGAGGATCACATGTTGTGAGGTGCTGATACATGGCAAGTAAGGCTTCTCCTAAACACTTCCACCTGCAAGTGGGAACAAAACAGCATCACAATGTCTTCAGTTCTTGTCACATTATTTTCTATATTATGTTTACAAACCTAACATAATTCAACATCGTTTTTTTCCAACAGCTTAGAGATACCAAGAACAGCTTCTCAGTGGGACAGTGATACACACCTAAGTGTCAAAAATGTGTCACATCAGCCAAAAAATGTCTCTAAAAAAAACCACAAGGTTCATGCAGTAGTTGCTGAGGAAATTACTCTATACCAAAAGCTAAAAAAAGTAGTGTTAAAGAAAGTTTTCAGGTCCTGCATTCAATCAACAACACTAAAAGAAGTCATCCCTATTCACAAGTAGAAACAACTTCTCTGCAATACAAACCACAGAGTCTATTAATACTCCAGAAAAATATGTGCAATACAAAAAATCAAACCCCAATCATTTATTAATGCCTTAATAAAGACATATATAACAACTTATTAGTATCTTTGTATCTTCCTGCAAATAAAGAACTGCAAAATTTTTTCTGAGCTTTCATTATCCCAATAGTAAAAACAATTTTTAAAAGCTAAACTTGCTTTGAAATTCACATAAAAACTGAGCATACATGAAAAATTCAGTAATACAGTGGAATAGCTGCAAATCATTCTCAGATACCATATTAGTTTTTTACATCACTGGTTTAAAATCAAAAGTTGAAAACTAACAGCTATGGGGTTTATGCTGAAATCATAAACACACCAAGCCAACCGATAAGCTAATAAGAAAACACTGGGGAGGTTGGTTTGTTTTTACAAAGGAAAAAAAAAGGTGTTTTGAAGAAATCTGAAGCACAAGACAGTTGTCAGAATATGTGCTTCAGAGGATGTTTTTGGAAAGAGAAAAAGACATACGTGAAGAAGGGAATTGGCTGCACCAGCCTGAGGTCTGGCTCTCGGTCACGCACCAGCAGCGCTTGTCTTTTCTTACGCAGCTCCAGCGCCTCATTTAGGATTCTTCCTGTTTCAGCTGCACTCACATTCACATTATGGATAGACATGTCACTAAGAGACAATATAAAATGGAAAAATGTTAAAGTTTTTGTTCGCTGGGTTTTTTTTATTAAAGCCTAGAGGGGATTCATTTAATACCCTCATATAACATAAGAAAAACAGCCTTAAAAGAAGCCTTCACATAACACTGTTACCAACTTTACACATACATATAGAGGTATCAACCATCAGAAATCTTTGTTCTGAATGATCAGTTAACTTAGACAGATCCTGTCTCTATTTGCCCACTTTCCTCCCATCCACTCATTCTATAAAATCCATACAGAACGAAAAGCAGTAACATGTGGGGTTGGAAAGAGAAGGTTTTCTTGGGGGTGAGAGTTCTTTTGGTTGCTATTGGTTTGTTTTAATTAGGAAAACTAAAGTGAATGCTGCAGGGTTCAGGAACTAATATGTAAAACAAAGAGATTACAAGAGATCTAGGTATGAAAATAAATGAGCAGCAACAAATGGATTATTTTCCTCTTTCTACCTTCCTCCAAAAGGAATTCCTGAAGAACACTCTGTCAGCAGCACCAATACATAACATTATTATTATGCAGAAGGCAGATCAGTAAATTATTCCTATCACTTAAAGCACGAGATCCGAGCAGGTTTTTTGAACAACCCCAAAGCCAAAATTTACACTCCAAAGGCAGTATACACTCTAAGATAATATTTACCATTTAAGGAACATCCTTAAGGAATCTTTCTGGAGGCAAGGCTGCTCCTCAAAGATCTTCTCCTTCAGAACCAATCCTTTGCTATACAGACAGTCTTTTTCCAGAGCTTTGCAGATAAAGTACAAACATGCTGCAGAGAAATAGAAATTGAATGGCCAAAGGCTGCTTTGGTTCATTCAAAGCTCCCATTTACGGGCCTCACATACACCACTGACTTCCACCCAAATGTGACATTTACAAAAATTAGTCCAATTGCTTTGTAAGGTGTCAAATAATTACATGCATACAGTTAAAATTGCCTATTGTGTCTTCCTAAGCATTGTAACCAGAAAAAGAATGTAATTAATTTTGTTTAAACAATGTTTGCAGTACATCTTTCACATACTTTCAAGCCTGTTCAGGCACAGAAGAAATTAGAACCATAAAACAGAAACACAATTATTCTCCATATTTATGTTATCAAATGTCTTAGCTGCAAAGTCCATTAGAGAAGCACGCAAAGTATCCACTGCTGTAACTACAAATAATCCTACCAGGCTATCAATGAGACTGTGGGTTTATACCCAATCCTAGAGCCATGCAGCAGGAAATTCTTAGAAAGCCAAAACAAACATACATGGAAAGGCAAACAGTGTACAGGGAAACTTCCTGCAGAGGCTCTGATCTGTGAGACCACAGATATTTATTTTTAGGTTAACCAAAATTCATCTAAACCATCATGCTCTATAATTCAGTAAAATCTCTATCATGAAGTAGCAGTTTCTGTCAAACTCTGATGAATTGCACTTCGACCTATATGATTTGTCACAATTGCTCTTGGTATGTAAAATTACACACATGCTGAGATGTTTTTCATGCACTGTACTCACTCGTGTAGTCACTGAGTGTATACAAAATTGTGATAAGGTTATCCAAACAAGGCCAGTGATCAGGATTACACCTGAGCCCTTCCTCAAAAGCATGACGAGCCAAGGGGAGGCGGATCAGTTTTATTGCCACACGACCAATTTTATACCAGAGGTTGACATCAGTGGAGTCCAGCATTACAGCCTGGAAAGCACAACAAACAATATTATCCACATTTCAGACATACTTACCCACTTTGCTGCAGGAACTGGCACTGTTTTAGTTTTCAGCAGGATCACAACTGCTTTGGGGACTGAATGGTGGACCAATTTTATCCCATATAGCACCAGAAAAAATATAGCATTCGACTGTATGCTGGATGTGTGTGTCTGTATTTCAGAAAGTTTTTACAAACATTAAGGCTCCAGTGTCTAATTTCAGCTGCACTGTACCTCCAGATAGAACTCCATGGCTGTCTCTAAGTCATCCCGCTGTGCTGCCAGTTGTGCTAGGTTTTTATAGGTGGAATATTTTAACATCAAACCCGGGTGTTTCAGCCCTTCTTTCTCATCACCAGAAAGAACTGCCTAGAAATTATAAAATAAATGCAACGTGGGCATTAGCAATCAGACACGTAGTAAGAACAGCAAACAACTTGCTAATTGATAATACTGACATTTCTAGTTAGCCAGTTAGAAATTAAGTAAGACAAAATACAGCAAACAGTTTCTAGAGTGTCATTCCTTCAAGGTCACTGACCTCTCTCAGAAGACGAATCTCAAGTAGTTCATGATAAGCTTTAGCAGATTCTTCAAATCTATCATGTTTCTGAAGGTCCAAAGCTTTGTGGTACAAAGCAAAAGCTTCTGCTTCCTGTGATTTAAATAATTAGTATGTATTTATTAAGACAACTTCATTAAATATACTTATATTTATTACGTATTTCAGTGGCTTCATACTTCTAATACTCACCGCTATCTAGCAGAACATTTGTGTTACTGTCCTAAAATAATTCATTTGAGTGAAGCATTAGTTTGCTAAAGGAGGGTTCAAGAGATACAGTAACTAAGCTTTCATAAAAACAAAACACCATGGTTGAACAAATCCCTGCAATTAGAGGACAAAACTTCATTAAGAAAATTGTGGAATTAGTTACCTGAGCTTCCTTTGTCTGTGTCTTATGACTTTTGAAGGTACCTTCATAGTCATCCTCAACTGTGGAGCTGGCATTTAGTGCTGCAATTCGAATCTGGAATGACAATTGAGACAAGAAATGTGACATCTACATATGCCCTAGTTTCCTCTGAAAACGGCATTTTTCTCTTTTTTTTTTTTAATTAACTGGTACATGAACAATATTGAGAGATCTCTACATAAAGTTACAAGAGCTGTAATTAATTTAATCATCCCTAATTGCAAAAAACAAATATCAAAAACATTTTCTATCTGAAATTTGCTGAAAAAAACAAATTTCAAGTGTCTTGCAAGCAACAGCTTTCCTAGAATAGACATGTGCTTTAGAGTGATTTTTTTCCAAATTCTTAAATTTACCAATAACTATGTTCTCATTGTGGCAATTTATTCTTAGTCCCAGGAAAAGGAGAAAATTCTCAATTTTATTTCTCCCAAAACACCTCAAAAGCCATCTCAAAGAACTCTTACCATGTTCACAACTATTCACAACGTCTTTCTCCAGGGACAGAAGGAAGGGTCTATCACAAACAGGTCTGGAAAGCAAACAGGATTAGAATATTTATTCTGTTCACAAAGAAAACATTCAGAAGTAAAAAACAAGCTGGGAATACTTTACAAGCATACTTTAATAACCAATTAACCACCACCCCATGCCAAGAGATAGACAGCCCAACCACTGAGGAGCAATAATTCCACTGAGGAATAATTTTCATTACTGCCATCCCTGCTAGAACATAACCAGTGTTTGTGCCAGAGCTGTTCTGAGTATGCTGATCAACCTCTACAGAGCAGCCCTAATGCAAAAACAAGTTACAACTACTGCAGACACATTTAGATCTACTAGATGGATGCAAACACAAGAAACTGAACTTCTACTAACTACCATTTCTTCATTCTGGAAAAGGATACTCATATTTCCAGGCCCTTTTACCACTGATAAAAAGTTTGAAGGGGTAAATACACCTTTATAACCTGTAAGTAATTTTCCCCATAAGCACATTCATCATTTATATTCAATTAAGTGCTTGAAACATTATGTCAGTAAAGGCAAAAATACATGAAAGAGCTCTGTGCTGCTTTTATAGAAAAGCTTCACTGCTGTATGATAAAACCTTCCCATCACCTCAAACAAGATGACATATGCAAGACAGGCTAAAAACAGTCTTTAATATGGGAGACTACATTAATAGAAGAGTAAATCCAGAATTAAACACAGCAGGAAGCAGTGGGAGTTTTGAACTATAAGCTGAATTAACTCATACATCATCATGATTAGTTCTGCATGTAGAGAAAATAATGCCTTGACAGGAATTTCCCTCATTCAGCAATGAGCATTTGCTTGCCCCTGCACCACTGGCTCTCCTCGCTTGCAGTTAAATCAAACTGACAGCTGCACAGCAATAAAGCATTTTTCTCTTTAAAGTCACCAGATAAACATTAATAAAACTTCCAATCTCCTTCAGGACAGATTCCATGTCTACTTTGCACATGAAGAAAACACATGCCCAGAGATTAATGGTTACCTCTTTCAGACAGATGTTACCCATGTGGACAGGGTGTAGATGCAAATTACATTTAAGTCAGTCTGTATGATCCCAAATCAACTACATATTTAAGTTGGTGGGGTTGAAGTCCACTTACAGAAATGCCTATATTCAGGAACATGCCCAAGACTTTTGCTGAATCCAAATAATCTTGCTCAAGGTGGCAGAGGAAGAGACTGCAGTCAGGACTTTACTTCTGAGGCTGGACTCTTGGGGAAACTGCAAGTGTAGAAAACGTGGGAAAACAATTCCAGTTCTATTTTTTATTTATACTAAAAGCTTGGAACACACAGGAACTCAGTAACACCCACTGAGCACCTCTCCTGCCTGGTGCTCACAGGCTGAAAGCACAGAACCAAACAGGAGTGGGAGATGCTGCTGGAAAACAAGGGCAGGGTGCTGCCCCAGCACAGCTTTGCACAGGGGTGATTTCATTTCGGCTCAGAGCAGGCACTGCACATGGCTGCAAAACCACCCTGACCGTGGAGCCAGTCACACCAGTGCCACAGGGCTCAGGAACTGCTCTCAGCACTGCCAGAGGAACACAGCTACATGAGACAAGCAGGCAAAAAAAAATAATTACCCTTTCATATTAATTATTACATACCAGTTGGAATTTTTTCAGACACAAAAGTGTCTCAGCTATAAATCTGCAGCTACAACACGTATGCACATCCTGAAAGGCAACAAGCCTCTTGCCTTCAAAACCTTCTCTCCTTTTACCTTGGTAGCTCAAAACTTAAATAAATATTTCCAATGTCAGCTCCTGCTCCCAGCGCTTGTGTTCTTAACTTCTAAGTAAGAAACAAAGGGAGTGACTTGGGCTTCCCCAGCTTTTGTTGCTCCTACTACACTTGGGATCCATACACTGCAGATACACGTTTAGAAAAACACCTGATTTTTGCTTTGGATTTCTTTTTAACACTGCAAAGCTCCGCCTCACTTCAGCACCAGCCGTTTCGACCGAAACAC
>VXBU01003588.1:241643-279343 GCA_013400315.1 Bombycilla garrulus | reverse complement strand
TTTCTGCACGGAGGGGCAGGGACGCCGCTCCCCTGAGGGCGGCACACGGGGCCGGGAGGAGCCGAGAGCCCACGCTCGCTTCCGATCGAGGCTCCGCCGAGGGAGGGGCGCGGCCGAGCCCGCCCAGGCCGGGCTCTCGCTGCCCTCACCGGGCAGGGCCCAGACGCCGCCTGCCCCTCCGCGGGGCCGGGCGGACGGGACACTCACCTCGCGGGGCCGGCCCCGGCATGCCGGCGCTGCTCCCGGGGCGTTCCCGGGGGGCTCCCCGGGGGTTGCCGGGGCGCTCCCGCCGCTGNGCTCAAAACTTAAATAAATATTTCCAATGTCAGCTCCTGCTCCCAGCGCTTGTGTTCTTAACTTCTAAGTAAGAAACAAAGGGAGTGACTTGGGCTTCCCCAGCTTTTGTTGCTCCTACTACACTTGGGATCCATACACTGCAGATACACGTTTAGAAAAACACCTGATTTTTGCTTTGGATTTCTTTTTAACACTGCAAAGCTCCGCCTCACTTCAGCACCAGCCGTTTCGACCGAAACACGATCACTTTCTGCACGGAGGGGCAGGGACGCCGCTCCCCTGAGGGCGGCACACGGGGCCGGGAGGAGCCGAGAGCCCACGCTCGCTTCCGATCGAGGCTCCGCCGAGGGAGGGGCGCGGCCGAGCCCGCCCAGGCCGGGCTCTCGCTACCCTCACCGGGCAGGGCNCGGCGCGGGTCCCTCAGGCTCCCGCCGCTCCCCCGGGAGCCGCGCACCGCCCGTTTCCCCGCAACCGCCTCCGGAGCCACGGCGCAGCAAGGCAGCGCCTCATTGGCCGAGCCGCCCTCCCGCACACAGCCAATGGGAGCGCAGCGCACTGGGAGGCGGTGAGGGCTCTGAGGGCGCTCCCGGTCCCGGGATCGGTCGGGCTGGGAAGGGGCGGCGGGGCACGGTCCTGCCCGGGACCCAGCACCGCCCATCGACCGCACCGCGTCCACTCCTGCTCTAAATGCGTCCCGTGAGTGACTCCGCCACCTCCCCGGGCAGTACGGTCTATTGTCTTAATCTAATTCCTCCCAATATCCAGTCTAAACCACCCCTGGCGCAGCTTACGACTCTGATTGCTCCAACACTAAAAGTACCAGGACAGCAAAGTCTTGCTGACTTTTACCTCTCCATGGCCCCCTGGTATCTGAAACACTGCGTCCAGGTGTTTGCTTTCCTGTGGAAAAGCGTCACCATTCCCTTTCAGGGATCCACCACTGACATTTGGATACCACCTCCAAGAATTAATATATCCAAGGATTGATCCCACTCAAAAGCTGTCAGGACAGAAAGGAGCTCCCTGTACCCCTGGACAGTCTTGTCTGACCCATAAGACACCAGGACCACGAGCATTCCTTCCCAAGGAAAGGCACTGTGATTATCTTTCAGCAGCCCAATTCCAAAATGTGGAGCTGATCTTCCAAATTGACTATGTCTGGGGATTTCTCACAGAAAAATGGTGCAAGGGCAGAAAGCAGTTCCTTACCTTTTCAACCCTCAAGCACCCTAACACCTGCACAAACAATGCTGGGCAGTGCTGCTTTCTTTCACAAAGTAAGGCACTGTCATCCTGTTTTTGCAGACTACTGCAAAATTTGGATTCCAGCTTCAGAAATTAATAGGTCTAAAGACTGCTCCTACTCAACAGGTGACTGAAGGGCAGACATTATTCTGCCCCAGGAGCTTCAGATGCAGCAAGTGTGGGGTGTGTGGGCAAAACCCAGAATGAGTGTGGATCACCTGCCCAGGGGCTGGAAATTAGCCCAAGGCCACTGAGTTTGCCTAAAGCTTGCCATTTCATTGCCATTCTCAGCTCAACAACAGTTCCAATGTCAAATTAATATATGACATATGAAGAAACATATGAAGTAAAAGGCAATTAAGAGCACACCTGGAGATATTTACCTGCTTTGTCATGATAGTTCACAGCCTCTGTCTCCTTCCAGGCATTATCAGCTAGCTGGGGATGGGAAGACACTTCTGGGATCTGGGGGAAGTGAAGCCCAGCACCAGTGAGACAGCTTCGTGTGTAAGTGACTTTATTTAGGTGTAAGATGGTCAGACTGCAGCGAGTGTCAGAGAGCAAATGTGGCACCTGCAGCCCCACAGGGACCTCAGCACAGCCTGAACACGTGCCAGACAGGCTGGCAAGGCCCCAGCTGTGGGACAGAGCCTCATGTTTAAATACATCACACTGATGGAGGTAAGCTTGTGCTCAAGCACTGCCCTGAATCACACTGGGCACTGTGAGGACGAGCTCTCTTCATCCCAAATGCACCATTTGTGTTAATGCCCTTCCTTCCACCATGACACACCAAGCACAGGGCTGCTGTGAGCAGCAGCATCACACTGCTGTGTTTGGAGAGTAACTCACAAAGCTCTCACAGCCCTGCAGTACTTTCCTGTCAGTGGTGCCTTGCATCATCCTCAGGGCCTGACTGCTCCTCTCTAGTGTAAATACACAGAAAGATTGCCCAAAGTCCAAAGGTTTGAGGCTAGGAAACGGCTACTCAGCATTCAGAATCAGGGCATTGTCTTTCAATTTGAATATACACCTATACAGCACTCTCAGACAACAGAGGCCACTTTGGGGAGCAGAAATATTTGTTAACCTTAGGAGGTTGAGCCTGGGAAGTGACAACAGTGGGAGATACTAACTCCAGATTCCAGGCAGGCTTCAGCCCATGGAACAGGGACCATCTGCACGTAGCATTCAGGGGAAAGGGATTTATAACGTCATTGCTGAGCCACAGATAAGGGCAGTGTATCTGATTTTCTCCAACCTTCTGTTGGTTGATGTGTTCATGCCCTGGGGGAGGGTTTCAGGGGCCTGCATAACCCCTTTGCAGGTTATGAGTCCCAAAATACTGTCAAACCTTCTCCAACATTAGCTCAGTGAAGTAAAACATAGGCCATTTCTTCAGATCAACATGAACTTTCTTACATCTTCTTGCTCAGCTCTGCAATACTGGGAAGTTGTTCCCAGCCACAAGCTCACACTGGGAGCAGCCAAGGGTGAGGAAAGCACAAAGGCTGCAGAAGTCCCCAGGGTGGCCAACATGGCCCAAAACTAAGAGAGCTGGGGCCCAGGGCTGAGCAAGTCTTCTCTGAAGGAAACAAAAGCTTTGGCAAGGGTTTGTGGTTGTTACTTCAGGAGGCAGAAGGACCTCCAGGAAATTAACCATCTGCAGATCAGAATTAAAGTGAGATTATTTTCTGTGTTTCGGAACATTCACATCAAGCTGGTGCAAAGCCAGGGCTGTCCATCCCTTCTCTGGAACACAGTACTGCTGAGGCAGTGCTCTCAGACTCAGTTCACCTACCTGTTCATTGCCTGAGTTTCAAAAACTTTTCACTGAAAAGACCTCCTGAGAAAGTGGAGAGACCTGAGCAGCACCATGTGTCCCTAAGCATTGACCTACAAACCCCCAGTGCTGTGAGCCAGTAAACTGACATTTATCAAAAGAAGCTTAGGTACAATTTATTAACCAGATAAGTTGCAGCCCCCTAGCCTGACACACAAATTTGTGTTTGGTATTATATTCCTGTCTGATTTGTCGAACATAGAAGTTATTTATGGTGTATAGGGAACAAACACCTTTGAAATGGTAATTAGAAGGAATATTTTTAATGATCTTGATACCTCAAGCCATAAACAACTAAAACTCCATTTAGAAAGATGAAGGAGCACAGAAGCTCCCTTCAGCCTTGTGTTCTCATGGACCCCCATGTCCCAGGGATGTGCTCTCAGCTCTGCTGAGCTCTCTGAGCTCCACCTGACCAAGTCACAAAGTGAAAGGGAACTGATAAATGCTTTTATTAGCAGCAGAAGGCAGAGACAACATTGTGCACAAAGAGTACCCTGTTTGTGCTTTAATAAAATGCCCTGTGTATAAAGTGAGGGAGTATAAGGGTCCTAAAAACCCAAAACACTTCTCTGCAGGGACACTGAGCCAGAAACATCAGGCACAGATCACAGTGAGATGCTGGATTATTCCAAAACTCCACATAACAGTGAGAAGAAGGACTCTGAACAAACAATGAACAACAGAGATTAAAGCTGGCAGTAGCAGAAACTTCAAAATATTTTCTGGTGGCACAGTGCAGGTCTTCAGAAGTGACCCTCTCCTCCAGACACTGCCATCAGCAAACACTGAGCCCTGAAAACCTTGTGAACAAGTAACACTTTGGAGGAGCTGTCACAGTGTGACTTGGTGGCAATGGCAGAGCACAGAGCACAGATCTGGAATGAGCCTTCAATGTCTAAACTTCTCTCCCCATAATCACCTCTCTTTTCAGAAAGGGCTTTCAGAGGAGCCTGAAAAAGAAAATAATTTGACTTCCAGGTCATCTTTGCTGGCCTGGGACCCTTCTGCTGCCACAGAGAAACAAAAAAAAAAAAAATTCTTTTCTAGCTTGCAAACTATGAGAAAAACTAGATAAACCTCAGAACCTCTCTGGTCCTCAGTAAATCTAAGTTACGGAATTAAACTTTTTACTGCTACAAGCAGCTATGTCTAGGCCTGAGCTTGAGACAAAGACTTTGAACTATTTCAGTAAAATCATCACAGCTGATGGCCTCACTCTTGAGCTTTGTGTGCACCGGCTGCAAAGACAAAAGTGAATCATTCAGGTGTAGAGCTACACAGATTTGATCACAAGAGGAAACAAGTAAGATAGACAGAGCTGATCATGTCTGGGTTGCCTTCATCATTGCTTCATTCCAGCCAGCAAAGGATCACAGGAATGTCATGACTGTCCTGTTCTTGCCAATCTGCCAGGGCTCCAGTGGGAAAAAGCGGATGACAATCCTTTTGGGTATAAGAGCAAAAATGTGGACAGAAAACATTATTTTACAATTAAACATTATTGCTGCTCAGTTTGCAACATAGTAGAAAATCTGCACTAGGGTCTCACTGTCTTACACTTCAGGGCATTCATTTAACTGAAGGAAACACAAACTGTGTATGGTCAGGGTACAGACTTCACTCACACAAACAAAAGCAGTCTGTATTTCAACACTTTAAATGAGATACTTGTCCATTTTAGAAGGAAACACATAGTGCATAATCTTGCCAGGGGTTTATCCTGACAGCATCCAAGAGGCAGGGAAGCACTATCATCACTCTCTTTTGGGGAGATGGGTAAGACAAGCAGAGATGGACATGGCTGACCTTCAGGAACAGCCTTGTTCCAGCATTTGGCAGGGTGAACCCCGTGAAGCTCTACCAGTTCTGGTAGGGTTTCACACCAGTTTCACCAACTCTAACTACTGATCCTCAGAGCACAGTAATACCCAGACTGTTCAATAAGTGCATACCAGTCTATGGTTTTATCTGGCTCCAAGCCACGTCCGGGATTCAGCATGCATGAGCACTTAGTGTTTGCAATCTCCTGGACCTGTATTACAACTTAGTCTCCTGAAGGACACGGGAACTGCCACTATCTCCACTACTCAGAACATCCCCTCGGTGCTTGTTTGTCGTGTTCCGTATCCATGGACCACACAGACCGGTAGGCCCGATGGGAGGACGCCCTCGCTGCCCTTGGGGTGAGCACGGTGCCGCCCGCGCTGAGCCCCCGCCGGGCCGCACTCACCGCTCGGGGCCGAGGCCCAGCTGCGCCGTCAGGACGTCGAAGAAGCGGGCGCTGTGCTGCCGGTTCTGCTCCGCCGTGCCCACCACGCCGATGGAGGAGACGACCAGCTGGGCGCAGGGCTCGGCCGAGCCCGACAGCACCATGGCCAGCCCGCTCCGCACCGTCACGTGCACCCGCTGTNACGAACGGCATGGCGCTGCTGCCCGCGGCCCGCTCCGCCTCTGCTGCGGCCCCCGGAGCCGCGGAGAGGGCGGGCTCAGCCCCGGGACCGCCCGCAGCAGCGCGGGGCGCGTCCTGCCCTGCCCGTGCAGCTCGCTCTGTGTCAGCCCCGGGCGCGGCTCGGGCTTACTCCGCTTCTCCCTGGCTGCACCAGCTGGCTGCCTGCCCTTTTTCACCGTGGGCATTGCTGGGATGTGCGGTAGAGGCCGTGAGACCAAAAGCATCGCATCTCGCTAATGGATGGGTGAAATTAATTTTGTGACGGCCCCTTCTGCCAGTGGAAAACCATTTCAGGTGACTACAACAGACAGCTCTGTGCAGGGAGGGTTGAGAATGGAATTCTCAATGGTAATTTATCAGAACAACCAACGCTACAAGAAATTAAAAAGCAAGCAGAGAGATTTATTGCTTTACCCAACGTGTATTAATTACTAGGACTTTGAGCTATCAGGACTTTGAGCTTCCAAGTTGCTAAGTGATCACGGCAGGCTAGCTCACAGGGACGGTCTAATCCATAGATCACAGGTGTCTAAACTAGAGATCAGAGCCTTCTCAGAAGCTAAGCTACTGTCCAGTGAGGTTCCATGAGCTCATTTACAGCTCATGAGGGTTATGAACTAGCTATACTAAAAGGTCATCATTTAAGGCACAAAACTGTTGGGAAAATTTGCCTTGTGTAATGTGACATCTTGGTTTTCTACAATTCTAGACAATGCTAATGATAACTGATGAAATTGCTCTTTTTTTTTTTTTTTTTTTTTTTTTTTTTTTGCTTAGGGAATTGCTTGGCATTCACTGCTGCTAGTGAAGACAATACTGGCACAAAGAGTCATGTGCAAAAAACCAGCCAGGCTGGGAAAAGATTTCTAGGACAGGGTAGTATCTAGAACTGGAACCTTGGTGAAAAACACCATGAGAAAACAACAGGTTTTTTAGAACTTGCCAGCAAAAATGTCACTAGCCAAGACAGGGTAGCAGTGGAGCAAAAAAACCAGCAGTTATTTGATTAGTGAAAGAAGCAAATCCTGAATTCCATTACTCATTTTGTTTCAGTTTTCACAGGAAGAATTTTTGGCAAGGATTTTAGGGTAGGAGGAACAACTACTTATGAATGGAAATATACAGATATGCATTCCACCAATTTCTGCATCCTTTACAATTTGTTATTTTCAACTGAAGAAACTGGAAATGGTCAGATTTGCTCAGTTTTGCATCATAAATTGCGCTGTAATACAAAAGGATTTTGTGTCTGAGCTATAACTGAGCAGAAACAAACAGCCGAGAAAAAGAGCCTGAAAGCTCCAAAACAACTCTTTGCCCTTTTATTGTGATGCATGTGTTGCTCAATGCCACAAAATCTCTCTTATTGCTTCAGCTGCACAGGGTGACTTACTTGAACTTCCATCCAAAACAGTCTCAGAAGAGCATGTCTGCATTTATTCCCTCTCTCCATTTCCTAGGAGAAATGTGGATTGCTATTACAGCATTACCATAGAAAAAACCCCAGTTTGTGTACTGTTATATTCTCTTCCACGAAAACACTGTGAATGCATTCTTTCAGGGTACTCTCTATATAAAGTCAGCATGGTACTTTAGGTAGGCAGTTATTCCAAGGCTGTGGCCACCAGCAGCATGAATCTACAAGAACAGCTGCTGCCACAAATGTACTGGTAGACAGAGCAGCAACAGAACCCAGGCTTTCACCAATCCAAAGCAGTAGTTAAACTGAAGAATTATAAAGACTCACACTTGTAGATGAATACAATGAAATTTCTCAATGGAACTTCAAGGGAAAATGAAGTGTGGAATGTACATGGACAGCCACGGAAGATGCCTCAACAATAAGAATTTTTTTTTTTTTTTCACTTTTGTGAAGTAGTTTTGTGCTCTACTTGTCTGTGCAGGCACATGCTGGGAAGATGAGGATCAGGAACATTTTGCAGTACAAAGGTTAAAATTGAAACCAATGATCCTCATCCTGTTCAGTTCTTTAATGTTCTCAGTTTATAGGCCGGCTTGAATTTTGTCAGGAAATACTGTTCTTGTCTCTACCAGGTCTGAGAAGACTGACACCGAAATAAAACCCAGATGCTCCTTAAGTGACCTGTAGGGCCTCATCAGTATAAATTTAATGTTTTAGGTCTTAAACCTTCCCCAGCTTCCACCCTCAAAAAATAAAAGAAACACCTGACCCACAGGGAAACACTGCATTTTCTATGTTAGAATTACAGTGCTCTTTCCAGTTACAGTAGAACTGGATGTCAGAGAAGTTAAAAAGGAAAAAAATAAGGCAGGAAAAATGCTAAGATAGGTTGATTCATTTCAACATCTTCATCAACACAGGCGCCAGTTGCTCTTTCAGCTGTGGATCAATTTGAATATTGCTCAGTTCTTTGATATTGAGGATCATCTCATGGGCTTGGAAAAAAAGCTCTTTCCCCACAGCATCCTCCACCCGCCTGCGCCACTCCCTCAGCCTGGGTCTGTCTTCAAAGACGTCACAACCAACTCCAACAGGCTGCAGAAAGGGGAGAGAGCAACAGTGAGGCTTGGGACAGTCACTTCTTAGACAACAGGCACTAAAGGTGTACTTGCAGGTACAGGTAAAGGGGGAAAAAAGGGAAGAGCTCATAGAGGAGCACTAGGAAAGAGGGAAAGCTCCTCTGGTTGGGTGTACCTATCTGAGGGACACAAGAGCTAACTTGTATTTTAAACAGCATTGACAACTCAGTTCCTGGGTGTTGGAATAGATGTTTAATGCAGCATGGATGGCCACATACTGTGAGTGTCTTTCAGCCACACCACTGAAGATGTGGTGGGCTGGCAGTTCCAGGGAGCACAGCTCAGTTTGCAGTACAGAGTGCTGGGTTATACAGCAACACCCAGCACAGAGCATGAAGTGTTTAACTGAACCAGTGTCCTAACTAACATAATCTACCCCCCTTCTGCTTTCTGCCTGTGCCACTCTCTGGAACACAATGCAGAGAAGCAGAACTGCTGTTTTTCAGTCCCTTTGACACTGATCTGGGAGAAAGAAATAACTGCTGAGTTATTTCCAGGCCCTGGTGGTCTGGAAGGGAACAACCAGTTTGTAACAGACTTCATTTGATTGCCTCTGTCTGAGATTAATTCTGTCAGACATAGCATGGGCAAGTATTATATTCTTGAATGATAGAAATATTCCTATATGGTTGTCTCATTTCATCAGACCTGTCTGTTACTGCTTCTCACTTATATATGTTACCCCCTTCTCTGGAGGTTAAAAATAAAGTCATGATAAAAAATCATTATTGCTAGAGATGAGAAACAAAAGCGATCTGTTGCANTTTTTTTTTTTTTTTTGATTTTCACTGTTGTTCTGAACCCACTCCCACATTTTCCTCATTGTCTTAGGCCAGTTCTGCTGAGATATGTCCTCACTTCTCCTCTCGTGAAGTGTTACCACATGCTACACCCTCCCTGCTCAGCAGCATCTGTTTTCTCTTGTGCTGATGCTTCCTCACCACACTCCAGCACTCACTTGCATCAGTTCCACAATGGCCACAAGATCTGCCAGGGAGATCTCACTCCCAATGATAAAAGCCTTGTCCTGCAGAAATCTTTCCTCAAATTGCTTCAGGGAAGTGGACAGCCCCTCCATAACCTCCTGGAGCTTCTCCGAGGGCAGTGGCTGTCCTGTGAAGAGGGGAATCAACACCTGAGGAGAGAAGGGACATAACAGTACACATGACCATCTTCTCTGGTAGTGGTAACTTAAGTTACACCCCATGGTCATCAGTGACCTGCAATAAAGCCACAGAAGGGGATGGCAGAGCTTTGTGGGCTGTGGCAGCTCCACAGAGCTCCCGGACAGAGGCACACCAGCAGTCCTAAGCTGCTGACCTGCCACGGCAGTGACCTCCAGATAATCAGCAGCAACGTGCAGAACAAAATCAAGGATCCTCCTCTCATTTTGTGCTCTCCCACTCCACCTCATTGGGCTATAAAATCAAAATGGGCAACAGCTCCAGGGAAAACAAATCACTGCCACAGTCACCCCTGCTACATCCTCTGTGTCACCAGCAGCTTCCCAGCAGCCACCCCTGCAGCCATCCTGCTGTGAACTGTTTGCTGCAGGCAGCTGCCTGTCCCACAGGGTGATGGAGAGGAGGGAATGGTGGTGGCTGTGGTAGGAGCATTAGGAGGATTAGAATGCATCATCACTGGCTGGACAGACAGAAATGGCTTCCTCTGTGTGGCAGCAGCCAGAAAGGTTGGAAGCGGTCAACACCATTTTTACACAAACCTTTCTGTGGCTTAAAGCCTCATTCTTTAAACCACCAGAAACGTTTCTGGAGCAATCACATAAGTGCAGTCCTTGTGTCTGCACAGACTTTCTGGCATGGGGGGTAGTTGACTTTCCACAATATTTTTCACCAGTCACAGAGGTGTATGCCCCACTGGAGCCTGCAGTGTTTCACACCTGTGCTGCCTTCACCTTCCACAGCTAAAGAAGTGCAGTTTATTTAGAGAATCAGAATTAAAGACACAAATTTCAGTCAGTGTGAGTGGACTGAATTTCTACTTACTATTAGTATATTCAACAATTCAAGCTGGGATTGCTTAATCCAAGCCAGGATTTTGGCCAAATACATGTGGAATCTATTTCATCAGAAAATTCATGGCCAGTTCTGCTCCTAAGTGATTTCAATTATGCATGATGGGATCTTTAGGTAAAATCACTTGAAACAGCATCTTCTTCCTTTTCCTTATCTCAGGGCTGTCTATCTTCTCCCATTTCTAGCTAATGTGCTTCTCTTATATGGTGACTTTATATATTTCCATATTTACAGTTATTCTGAGGACCTCTTCTGCATCTGGGCTATCTAATCATCATCAGCAGCAATTAGTTGGATTTCTTTCCCTTGGAGCAGTGCAGTGACAGTCTGCAGAGGCTGGAAGAAACTGCTTCTTGTATGAATCTGACTGATATTTGAATTGCTTCTCTGTACTCTATAGCCAAAAAATCAAATATCAATAAATTCAAGAAGACAAATGAGTCCTGATATGCTTTGTTAGGCACAAACAAGGGCAAACTTCACAATGGAAGGGTGAAGTTCTTACCTGTTCACTAGCACTCCTGATTTCATCTGAAATTCCATACCAGCTGTCCTGGCAGAGCTATACTTGCACCTAAGTCTCTCTAGGGATACTTGCATTAATTGTCTGGTGGGTTGGCTGGAAATAGGTGTCCAGCAAAATCATCTGATACTACATTATCTTCTGGCTCAGAATGAATCAGGTAATTTTGCCTAAATGTAAATTTGCCTAACTACACTGAGTAAAGAAAATCTGCTTCTCAGTGTCTCTCTCCTCTCTGTCCCTGAGCCTATTTCAGAGAAGCACATAAGTGTGCTGGAAGCGGAAGGCTCCTTCTGCATTTCCACTCTAAGGAGGCTACAGGGACTTGTAGGAAGAATGCGAGTCTTTCTGCTTCCAGCAACAAAACACACGCTCACCAAAGCCAAACTCTGCCTATGTGCAGCTGTGCAGGGAGGGAGAGGCCCTTGGAAGCAATACTAAGTTACATATTCGCTCACAAACCCAGGCAATGAAAGTCTGATGGGTTTGAGACGTTCTGTACCAGACCTTCTTTAAGGGAAAAAATCAAAATGGCCAAATCTGCTTTTGCCAAATCCTGACGTTGATCAGTTTGGAACAGCTCCCTCTCCAACAGCTCCTTTCAGCTTGGAATGGTGCTGGTTTGTTGTTTCATCATGACAAACTGTCTCTGCACTGGGGCTGTTGAAATGCTCAGTATTCTCACAGGAAAACACCACTTTACTCACGTTTTTACATTCCGTCTCCTTACCTTGATCCACATGGTCTTGGGAGCGTTAGCCCGGATGTTCGCATGGTGCCAGGACAGGTACTCATCCACCCGGGCCCGTTTCTGGATGTCTGACGGGTACCAGTGGTCAGGGGTGTTGTACTTTCGACTCAGGTACAGCAGAATGGCAGTGCTGCTCACGCAGCAGCAGGAGACAAGAAAGGGGTCAGGCGGTTACAGTGCAGAATGCTTTTGCCTAAACTCCCTCTCCTGCTCCTTCTCACCTTGTTGCTTCCACTAAAAAGCATTCAGATCAGGATTTCCAGTGGAGCCTAGGGACCATATAAAGGCATCAAATTCATGTTGACATCAGTGGCCCTAAATCACCTCAGCTCCCATGAAAATTTTAATCTGCTGGAAAACCATAGCACTGTTATATGGTGCTGCTGGACAGTACTGGACAATAAACCTCCACGATCTTCTATCAGTGATGGTAACTCCACTTGCTCCTTGCCTGTTCTGACCCATCGCTCTGAGACCTGGCTGTTTCTGTGCCTGTGTACTAAATGAAACTCTCTGATGGGTTATTGCTGCCTTTTCATCAGGTCTGTCTCCAGCATGCAGCTTCCACTGAAGTCAGTGGAAGTCTCAGCAAGGAAATCCTACATAAGCTTTTTGTGTTTGTCCAGATGTTAATACTTTCACTAACTGGCAGAAGTCAGATGGAAAAATATCTTAGTCATCTGCAACAATACTTGGGCTATTACTACAAAAAAGGATGCCACAGAACATGTGCTGACAAAATGGAAGAAAATGCAGACACCCCTACTATGCTGATAGTGCTATAGTTCAGTTGTTTCAGTGTTATGACATCATTAACCAGTCTCCATATTAATCTTTCAATGTAAAGCCTAAATTGTATCTGTGTAGATGTTCGCTCAGCCTTTATAACTAACTCAGATAAACAGAATTCTTTCCTAGAGTAAAAGGGATTTCTTTTCCTAGGGTGAAAGGGATTTTTATAAGCTTTAAACATCTCCCAGAAATGTTTATAATCCCATTTTGAGGTAAGTGCATTCAGGGTGAGATGAAGAAGTTATGTCAGTTGAGTTGTTTACATTCTGAAAGATAATTCAAACAGAAAGTGGAAAGAGATCAAATGAGGTTACACTATTAAAAATAACCAGTGTGTTCATATATTCTGTGATCCTTAATAATTCCATGGGAATGACATCTTCTGAATGCAGCACAGGTTGCTGGTACCCAAGGAAGTCTAAGGACTGAGTTCTTACCATTCTGCAAGGGTGAAGTCTCCATCCTTCAATGCTGGTACTTTCTTCAAGAGGCTGACCTTGCCTGCACCTTCACTATTTGATGGCCCTAAGAACACGAGCAGACAAGTCTGAGGTGAGCAGTGTATCTGTCAGTCCATGATAAATGAAATACCTGCAGCCAGCTGGATGACCCAAGAACTGTGTGAGTTTTTCCCAGAGGGTCACAGCTCACAACTGGAAGGAACTGAAATGGCAGAATCAGCGTGAGAGCTGTCTGCAGGGGCATCGGCTCAGACTGGGCACACGGCACGGAGCAGTTCATATTTCTGACAGGAGTTCTCTTGCTTGACTCAGGTACCACGATACTCGCAGAACTTACTGACAGTGGATTGGATAGGGGCAGGGAAGCTCAGACACCAACCCTGCACTACTCCTGACCCTGTGTTACTCCTGGCTCTGCATGTCGACCTACTTCTAACAGGAAAACACAGGAGGAAGACACCATTTGGTAAGAACTTAAACTCCACAGCCCCTTGGAGAAAATAACAGCTGACTATCTAATCAGGCTTTCAGTTTCGTACTGCTGCCACCGGGCTTGCCGGTCTGCAGCTAAATGCCAGGGAATTGCACAACAGCCCAGGAACACCTGAGTAAGAAAAGCTGTGAGGAATTTGTTTGCTTTGCTTGTTTTAAGTGCTCCTGATGACAATTAAGATGCAAATCCTGATCAAATCAGCATGACCAGCAGGAGGTTTTGTACAAAAATCCCTTTGTTCAAAGAAAGATAAGAAAAAGGATCATTAACTTACAGTGATCCCCATCTCTGGAAATCTCTATTTGTACTCACTGAGGAAGCAGTGGCAGTGTCTACATTACTGGACAAATGTGCAGTAGGAAACTGTCTCTGGGAAATAAACCAGCCTCTGGACAAACAAGTTTATTTACAGCTGGTTTGGGAAGGGCTGGGAGAAGGCAGGTCGCAACTCCAGACTGCTTTCCCTTATATCGATTTCACATCACAAGTTAAATCAAGCAGAGCACACATTACCACTTGTTATCCTTTCTGGCTGACTAGCCTCTACCTTGCTTCTTCTTTGAGAAGTGTTTTGGTTTTTTTTTAATTCCAGTGTAATTAGCTTCATCAGAGACTAAGGTTTACATTCATCTGCTATTTGAAAGGATTCAAATCCACATTTTCTCTTTCATTAGGAAAAGTCTCTGGCTACCTGCTGTGACCATGGCTTCCAGCTTAGCTGGGTGAGACATTCCATCTGCACAGCAGAACTAAGCAACACTGTCAAAAGAGGTAGGAAATCCTAGGTAGGGCTTCTTAAAAATAATAGCCTGACAGAAAGTGCAAGTTAAGCCTAATAATTGAGAAAACTGAGTATAAAAATGTCCAAAAATCAAGCCAGCAGGCAAAGTACAGGTTGCCTCACTCCCATGATTTGTATCACAGAAACAGTGAGGCAAATGTTTGTAAATCTACTGTCATGCAAGGAGCTGCTCAGGGAAGGTGCTTTGTTGTGCCCTTTTAGAAGGACCCCAAGAGCCAGTAGTAACCACACACCCAGCTCTGGTGAGATCTGTAGTGCTCAGTTATTCTTTGGAAAAATGCAGTCGAAAGTTGCCAGTCAGTAATGCTTACAGCTAATGAGCAGTCCCTTGTCAGACCCAGCTGTTTGGTTGTCCTGCTGTCTGTGTTTATTATCCAGGGCAGCAGGAAACTAAGAAACAAGGACATGAGAAGTAAGCAGTGGGTGAAGGCAGCCTGAATCAGATTTCAGAGCGCTTTCATCATGCAGCAATTCTAGCAGGAATACTGAGCATATTTGTTCCCTGACTGGGCTAAGGTTGCTACAGCAGGTTGGAGAGCAGGTCAGTGTCTGTGACACAGCCTGCACCACAGCCCAGGGATGGCATCACTTGCTTTGCTTTGTACATGGACATAAAAGAACTGTGCTGAGACTCTGACCTGTGAACTGGCAAAGGCCTCGGTGTGAACACTAACTCCAGGCTGCTTCACTGGGACCCACTACTTATTGTATGAAAATAGAGACTAATACTCGTATTTGCAGTTAAGGAGAATTTAAGCTTGTGCCTCTCTTCCGGCCAGCAGAGCCAGCCTTGTTCTTTACTGGTATTGGGCCCATCTCTGTAATTCCTGTGATGTTGGCTTGACTTACAGTTCTGTTTAACATCGGTTGTATCTGGGGTAATTAGTTCTTGACGACTCCCAAGGATGAATGGAGATATAGATATACAGATACACACACAGTGTGTATTGTTGGGCTTTGAGGTGTAACTTCAACAAGCAAAGAATCCACAGTCAAAAAGCAGGGCAGGCTGCACACATGAGGAAATCTTAAGCGTAACTCATAGAGCAGAGAAGGTTTATTGGTGGGTGAAAAGAGCAGTAGAGAAGATTTTATGGGAATAGAAGGGGGAAAATCCCGCTCTATTTGCCAATCACATACCTGCCTAATCATCTAATCCTCAACCAAGGGTTTCCAAGTAACATGCTTTACCTTAGGCACAAAGGTAACAATTTACTAGGAAAATGCAACATTTAACTGGCAATAGTCATTCAGCTGGAGGAGCCTGAACAGCTAAGTGTTTCTGCAAAGTACAGCATTCCCAGAGCACTCCTCGGCTGTCAGTGTGACTAACTTGCTAGAAATGGCTAGAGGAACATTCCTCGGAGAGCCACAAAAATAGATGCAGCGGAACTAGGAGACTGCTCTGGAAAGTGAAGCCGCACGGTCAAACCACTGCGTTCAATGCCCCTGGGCAGTGCAGGGGTTCAGCATCACTCGGCTGACCCGGGGAGCTCGTCCTGCCCTCTCACCGGGCTGAAGGACGCGCTGTTCTCCCGTGCCGGGAGGCGAAGGGGTCCCCCCGGCGTCCGTGAGAGCAAACCCCGCCAGGTCCAGGCCCGCAGCAGCGGGCTCGGCCCGGCCCCCGCCCGGGGATCGCGTTACGGCGCCGAGCGCTTGCGGGGCCCGTCCGGTCCCTCCCGGGGACGCGCTCGGCCTGGGGGGACCCTCCCGTCCCCTGCCCTGCCCTCACCTGCACGGGGCTGCTCCGCGCCGCTCCCCGCCGCCGGCTTCTTCCCCAGCACCGAGTCTGCCAAGAGCCAAGAAAGGGGCTGAGCCCGCGCCCCGCCGGGCCGCGCCCGCCCCGGCCCCGCCGCTTCGGCCGCGCCCGTCCCACCTTTGAACAGCTCCACGTGCTTGAACTCGAAGGGGATGTTGTTGCTCCGNNNNGGTTACAGAGTTCCCCTTCCCACAGCGTCAGGCGGCCCGGGCCCGCTGTGGCTGGCATCGTGTTCATTCATTTTCCTTCAGGAAGGGAAGGTAGCGTGAGTAGTGACAATCTGCGAGTAACCGTCAATTACCAGCCTCAAAAGAGAAGTTGGTACTAAGCAGTGAGAGAGAGGGGGCTGTCACTCCTCAACACAGCTTTGGCTGGCACCGCAGGGGCTCGGGAGCCACTCTCACCCACAGCACCCCACCACGACTCTCACAGGGTAAATGCTGAGTTTTGTAACACAGTTCTGCAGGGTTGTGCCACCCCACAGACAGAGCTTTTGCACAGTGTCCTCTAAAGTGTTAATCATACACCGCCAGATCTCAGTATAGTTTTCAGTTCAGAACATAATTCTTTGGTCACATAATCTCTGCTGCAAGGTGACATCTGAAAGGCAGTGAAGTGTGGAGGACTTCTCTGTGGACATTACAACTGCTTACTCACTCAAAGTGACTTTCCTCTCTCCCTGGTACTTGTCGTTCAGATTTTCGTGCAACGGAAGAACTAAAGAAGCTTAGACTCAATTCAAGCCCCTGCACTGAGCCTGCAGCGTTTCACAGCTGTGTGATTTGGGAAGGTGACATGCTGCCTGAGTACAGGGACTTCTGGGACCTGGGACATAGAGCAGCTGAACCACTCGGGGCAAAGTCACCCTCAATCAAACCCACCTCAGCTGTGCTGACACCTTGCTATCAGTGTCGTGCCAGAGAGCTTGTATGTCACACACAGGTCTCTGGAAAGAGCCGTGGGAATCTCAGGGAGAGGGAACTGGAGGATCAGTTGCTCTTTTTCTTGTGTAAAGGATGAAAAGGTGAAAAGGGTGGCGAAAAGGCTTGGGCACTGAGCTGGGAGCTTGTGGACTAGACAAAGAACAAACTGGACCATTTCCAGGGGTTTAGAACTTTCAGATTTAGAAGAGCACTGTAAGAATTTCTCAGTTTCTCAGCCAGAAGAGGAGAGTGGCTGCATGCACCCATCACTTCCCCTGCAGCACAGTTCACCCTGGGAGCACCTGCACCCAGCATTGACTGGAGATCACAGCTCAGAGCACTGGGGCAGGTGCTTGAGTTCAAACTCCTTCAGTGCCAAGGAATCTTAAATGTCAAGGGAGTGGGGAAAAGGAGCATAAAAGTGGCTCTGCACAGGTAATAGTTGGAGAAGTCTCTGTGCTTCAAAGTGCTCCCGTGCCCATACTCTGAGTTATCATTGAGAAGAGTGTTGATCTCAGCAGTGTGCAGCAACATCTGCAGGGTGGGTTCACTTTGCTCCTTTATTCATGGTTCAGTTGATCCATTAGTCCTATCTGAACTTCAAATATCTTTTCATGTGCCCCCTGGAAATGTTCCTTCCTTAAGTTTCTCTCCAATTTGCTGACTGCACTGCACAGCCCACATAACCAGAGAGGTATTTTTATCTGGTTGTATTATAGGTAATTTGATTGATTATTCCTGGCTCCAGGCTACTGCTTCTAGCACTGTATTTTCATTTGACTCCATCACCTCAAAGACCACTTTTCCTGCCCTTATTTTCTCTATCAGCACTTTGAAAACAGGAACAAGACTGAAAAAAATGCATTAATTTTTGCTGTTTATTTCTCAATCATTTAGAAAAAGTCTCAGGTGTTTTTCTGTTTTTTAAACATTCCTCCTGTTTTGTGTGTTCCAGCTTCATTTTATTCCAGAAACCACAGGTTCTCGCTTATTTGCCCTGGCAAGAATTGAGGAAATTGAATCGAACCCGTTCGATTAAGCTGACACGTTAAGCTGACAGGGGAGGTGTAAGCCCTCTCCCTTTTCAGGATGAAAGGGGAGTAGACACTCAACAGACCTCGTACCAACGCAAGCAAAACTCTTGCACAACCTGCTGGGTTTTGGCAGGCAGCTCCCGGGGCTTTCAATCTAGGAACTGGAACCAGACAATGACACGAAGGAAAAAAATACAGAGGTGGAGGGATAGCAAAAGGCAAAGTACAAGGATGAGCAGCCTTATGTCCACAATTTAGAGCAAAGAACAAGGCAGATTTATTTGTTTGATAACTCTGCGGCCATCCAAGGAGTTACTCTAGGGAGGTGCTTTGTCCTGTGGGAATGGGTCAAAATGCCACCGGTCACTGCATACATGCCAGGCAGAAACTATGGGAAAAACAATTCAAAATCCCTTCCTGTCATCATGACCAGGCTGGAGTGAGGCAAGAGTACTTATCCTTTGTGAAACAGCAGTGGAGGAGCACCAGAGAGCCAGCTCTGAACATAGGCCCGCCCCGGTTTTGAAGGCAGCCGTCCTTGCAGGAGTGCACAGTGAGTGACATTTAAGGAACTTGTGCCTCATTGCAACAAGCAGAGAATTGGCTCAAGACTCTTACATGGAACTCTTGTGCTACCAATATCGTAAATAAAAGGTTTTAAAAAGACACTTTTTAAATTTTTATTTGCCTCGGCTTGTGCAATCGTTTGCATGCAGAGCAGCCCTATCTGGAGATACTGCAAAATGTGTCACAAAAGCCTCTGCTCTAAGTCCATTTTGAGATCTGTCAAGATTAGCACCCTACAAAATAGACTCATGGTTTTGATTGTTTTTCTGCTCTGCTTATACAGCAGAAAGTGTGGGAAATATTTACGATGCTAGTAGAAGTTTGCTCTCTCCAAGAAACTGAAAAGTTGCAAGTCAGGGAAAGTACAAAGGTGCCAACAGCAGAGAGCAGCGAGGCTGGGCAGCCTTGGTGAGGCAGTGAAGGTACCTCTCTAACTGCAGAGGTGCAGAGCTGCCCAGCTGCTGAGTGTGGTAAAGCTGCAGCCCAGCTGGTGAGGACTGTAAAGCTGCAGTTGGAAGGGAAGGAAGTGGTTGGTGGTACAACGTAAACACCTCTTGAGGCTCAGCACTTTGGCAGCTGCACAGGACAGCGCCGTCAGGGCCTGCTGCTCAGGCACCAGGCATGCAAGCACTCCGAGGGCCAGAGGAGAGCTGCTGACATTGACTTTGCTCACTGGCACGCAACAGGCCCTTCTCAACACATTACCAATAAAAAATCAGGTAGGAAGACAAATATCCCTGCCTGCGTCAGCACGGAAAGGGAGAGAGTTTGAGGGCAAATGTGCCTTTTCAGCAGTGACATTGAGGATTTCCTGCAGGTTGGAAGGATGGAAAGCAGAGGCACCAGGCTGCTTGGCTCCCATAGCTCAGCCTGCAGGCATGTGCATTGCAGACTGTGGCCTTTTGAACTAAAGGGCAGGTTTACTCAGAAAACAAACAGAAAAGCCAGCTGGCTCATTCCCCAAAACCAGCAAATCCAGTTGAAAGAATGTGCGAGACCTTGAGCAGCTACATTCACCATTTGTGGGCACTGTAATGACTTGAATTCAGATGACTGACATCTAACACCCAGCATACTGTGCAGCCTTCCCCATGGATGGAGTAACCAGCAGCAGAGACAAACAGACTTCCAGGTACAAACACAGCTTAACAAGGAGGGGAAAAAAACAATTTCTCAAACTGGAATCCTCCTCGTGGAGGCCTGTACCTGGAAATGGGAGGTCACAGGGACAGGAGAACAGGAAAGCAGGAGTGGCACAAAGGGATACAGGCAAGAGGTTATGAAGAGTGCTGCACAGGTGTGGATGATGACTTAATGTCCACTTCCTTCCAAATCCTGATTACAAATCCAAACAGAGCTATAGCACCTGGCAAATGCAGCCACTGGCTTCAAGGAGGATCTAATGAGACTGAAGAGCAGTGGAGCATGAACTATGTGTGGGACATTCCTCAGCTCATGCACCAAGCTGGCCAGCACAGCTCCCTGTGCTACCTACCAGTGCTAGCCCAGCCACCGCAGCACTCAGTGCTGACAGCCTGGTCCAAATGGTTTCTATGTGCTGACAAACCACTCTGGGAGAGGGACAGAGCCCTGATGTGGTTTGCAGAGAGGACCGTGTGGTTGGCAGCAGCTTTACCAAAAAAAGCAGCTTTTTTCCACTGTGCAAGATGTCGTTTGTAGAGCGTAGCACGAGGCTCTGGGTGAGGAGTTTTATTGACTCTGTCCTTGCCAGAGGCTGGAGGCAACCCTTGGGTACCAGCACAGCTCCCTGCTCCTGGGCACTGTGTCCCTCTGCTCTCACAGGTGATGCAGCAGCATCTAGTGGCCAGGTGTTCTAAGGGCCCTGGCAGGATTCCCCTGGGGGCTGCGTCCTGACCTCTTTCCTAAAGAGCAAAATCTTCCAGCAGACTGTTTTCACTTGGCAAAGTGAAAACCATCTGCTACAAGGGTTTTTCCTTGTTTCAGACACACCTGTTCTGCCATACCCTCAGGAAACCTTTGCTCTGGCCTGGGAAACTCAGAACAGAGATGGGAGGGCAGCTCTGACTGCCCCTGTTCCTACACAGACTGAATCACCTCAGCCCTGAAACAGATCCAGTGGTACTGGAGCATGAATGAAAAGCCTACAGAGATACAGTTCCCATGCTGCAGTGGACAAGAGGGAAAAGCAGCTCATGACAGTCTAAGATGCATTTTTCTTCCCTTCTAAGTTGCAGAAAGGCTGTGAATGAAGGGAAGCGCTGTTTGTGGAATGATGTTTCTGTATGATTTTTAGAAGAAATACTGAAAGACTACAATAATCTTTCAGAAAACAATCCATTTTATTAGAGCATAGCCTCTAATTATAGCTGAACTGCTTTGAGAGCTGCTGCTTGAAATTCTCCATCAACTCAGGGGAAAGCTGATCAGCAGTCAAGTTCTTAACATTCATGATCTCTTTGTGGGCTTCCTGGAAGAGCTGCTTCCCCACGGCCTCTTCCACTCTCCTGCGCCACTCCGTTAACTTCGGCCTCTCCTCAAACAGATCATAACCAGCACACACAGGCTGCAGAGACAGACAGAGCACCCAGGAGTGAGGCAAACACGGCATTTGCCAGGGAGGGGACCAAATGAAGGACGGATATGCTTCTGGTTCAAGGCAGCACAGTCATGACATTAGGTGGAGCTCATCTCCGGCACTTAGGTTACAGGAAGCAAGTGATGACATCCTCAGCAGCTGCTGTCCTTGGGACGTGCAGCAAAGAGCTCTGCCAAGGCCAACCCAAGACATGGAAGTCCATGCACACCAACACAGCTCTTCCAAATATCTGTACTTTCCCGCCTAGTTTGTAATTTATCTTTATTTCCTGCTGAATTCTGTCCATATTTCTATAGAAAGAATTGTTTCATCAGAGGAGGTTTTCCCGGGTAAACTTATTTGCGTTCAAAGTCAAAAAGGAACAAGACTTAACCCCAGGGAAGATCTGCCATTACAGAGGTGGGGCTGCAGCAGCCCCCCCTGGCCTGGCCTGCCCACAGCCTGACTCTCATATCCAGCAGTGCTGGGCTTGGTGCTCACCTGCATGAGCTCCACCAGTGCTACGAGGTCTGCCAGGGAGACCTCGCTGCCTGCGATGAAGGGCTTGTCCTGCAAGAACTTTTCCTCAAACTGCTTCAGGGCAATGTTCAGCTCCTCGGTAGCAAACTCCAGTTTCTCTGGAGGAAGTGGCTGGCCTGTGAGGAGAGGCAGCAGCACCTGGTAGGGAAAAGACACAAGTTGTTTTTTATGTGTTTCCTCACAAATCTAGTCATCATACTCTCACTGCCACCTTCTGAGGATCCCTCACCAGCCACACATGAGAACAAACAGCACTGCTCATTAACCTTGCCAGGTAAACATTAATGTCAGTCATTACTACCCGCCTCTCCTTGTCTGCTGCCTAGAAATCTGAAAATTCAACCACAAGAGTCTCCTCTCAAGGAAAGACTGTATCATCTGCCAGCACTTGCAATTTATTTTCCAGAGGGAGATTGTTTCTTTCCATGAAGCACTGAGCTGTGTCTGGGGGAGCTGCTCACCCAGGGTGCATTTGATCTGGACCTTTGGCTGCAGCATGAAGGATTCAGGCCACTTCAGCTAGGCTCGCTTCAGCAGCCAAGCCATTTTGTTCCTATCTCTCACCTGCCCTATTTGCTGAGAAAAGCCCTGTACACAGGCAGGCCATTTCACTTACAGCTCTTAGCACTTCATTTTTGATACAAAATGGTTTTACCTTGCTTAAGAACAACTTGCTCCCCTTCGCACGGATGTTGGCATGCTGCCAGGACAGGTACTCATCAACCCTGGCCCTTTTTTGCAGGTCAGATGGGTACCAGTGATCAGGAGTCTTGAATTTATGGACCAGGTACAGGAGGATTGCAATGCTGCCCAGAGAGCAAGAAAGACCGGTGAGCTGATCATCTGAGATTAAAGCACCTCATCCTTTCTTTCCCCCCAGATTCTGCACTGCTGGATGAGCAGCCACACAAACCTGACGGGAGTCAGGAAGAAGTGCAGCAGGGACAGCACAGGAGAGAGTTTGTGCTGCAGCTTGTGGACTGCAATCTCTGATATGAGGTAATGGCTCAGCAAGACAGGTGTGGTCTGCTGGTGCAGTTCTGAGCAAATAGAAGCTGCAGAATGAATTTGTACCAAATCTGGGCTTCATGTTGCCCAGGCATCCAGCAGTGGGTGCTTTATGTGAGATTTCCTGCCCTGACCTACAGCCTCCAGCTGCAGGCAGAGAGGAGGTGGAGAGGTGTTTAAGCTCAGAAACACTGCCTACAAAGTAGCTCCAGGCAGCAGCTTTTTCTACTATTAATGCTGTTCAAGTTGCTTACATAAGATAGCTTCTCTTGAAACTTAGGATTTGTAACGTACAAGTGAATCACAGGAGAGGAAGGAGACAAAAACCTACCTGCACTGGAGTCCCAACAGTACACTGGCAGAATCCAAGCACTGGGATAAACAATACTGCAACAGGGGATTGAGCTTATTTGAGCCTCACCTCTCTGCTAAGGTGAAAGAACCATCCTTTAGTGCAGGCACCTTCATCAGGACATTCACCTTCCGGAACTCCTCTGTCCTGTGCTGCCCTGAGGAGGGAAATGAGGAGTTTCACTTGGCAGGGATACTCAGGACCTGTTTGCAAACACCTGAGGAGTTTGTGGGGACTGTCTGGCTTCAGGTTCTTGTTTTTGATTGTACAAGTCGAGTCTTGTATCAAGTTTATAAGCAATGATTAAGTGCTGCAGGGTGAGGAGGGGGCTAGCCCTGTGGTATCAGCTATTGCCTGCATACCAGACCCACCTCTCAGCCAAGGGCAGGATGGTTAGGAGTCCTTTCATACCAACAGCACTTGACAGCTTGGGGCTCTATCCACTCCAGCTTTGTGCCTGGAGCTACCTGTCCTGTTCAAACCCAGAGGGAGCAGCAAACACCTTGGAGGAAAAGGATCTCACTATGCCTTTGCTGCAAGGAAGGGAGGACAGTGAGAAAGCAGATATTGAATTTATATTCAACTACGCCTTCTAAAGTCCACAGATGAAAATAAATTCCTGTGATAAAGCCATGGTACTTCATTACAGATATTTAAATTAGCTCCTGTGCATTTTGCATATCTTTTGTAAGAGCAAATATGTATTTGAAGTTGCTTTTAAGCTATCTTGTAGGTCTTCCCCAAAAGGTAGGCAGAGTGAACCTGATGGGAGAAGGTGCTCTGTTCATCTGAGGTCTCAGTGTACTCCATTCTATCTGAAACCAGTCCCACAAGCATTTTTTTATGGGACTTGTTTGTGACAGCCCTTTTCTACCCCCTCACTTCAGTCACAGGTGGCTACCTGGGTATTCAAGCCTCTCTAATGTGTAACTAACCTTGCGCCACGTCCTGCTCTGTGAGCCATCTGGGAATCCATGTGCCAGAGGAGATACTCTGGAGAAAATTTAGCTTTTCTGGTACTTGGCAAACCTGATTTGTGACTATTCCCCTGTCACTTGGCTCACATCCATCTCCCCTACCTCTCCCAAAAAGATGAAGTGTGCAAATTCCAGGTCTTCAGGTCCTTTGAATGTCATTATGATTCCTATCCATTCTCACTCTTTCTACCCCTTTCCTTGACACCTGGCCCTACTGGGGGCCAAGAGCTTTTCTGGAGCATCACATTTAACCCACCAGCTCAATTCTGAGCGTCAGTTCCCTCACCTTGTCCTTATAAACCGTGCAGTGACAGCTACCAGTGCAGTGAGGAAACCTTAGAAAGCAGTGACAGGTACCAGTGCAGTGAAGCCTCCCCCACTGTAGTACCCAGTGCAGGTACCTGGAGAGCTTCTCCATGGCATGGGAAGTGCACACTCTGCAGGAATGGGATGAGATGCACCCAAATCAGAAAGTCAGAATCTTGAATTCACAGGCCAAAAGTGGTCACTGTTGCCAAGGGGCACAGAGCATTGGGAATCTGTGATTTAATTCCGTTTCCTTCCTCTCACTTCCCCTATCCTTGCATTTCAGTTGTTCCATTTTCTTTGGTGCTCTCATTTCTTGCCTGCCAGTCTCCTCTGCTTTGCTCCAGTGTCTCACCACAGCAGTGAATTTATTGGGAAAGGAGAGGAAGGACACAAGATGAGCCAGCCCCCAGCTACAAATGATTGCAAAAATTTTTGCTACAAGACAAGTGGGAGGAAAGGCACAGTAAGGTACAACCAAGGCACAGATCAGGTGCAGGGGAACATCCAAAGACTCAACCACAACACGGCTGAGGTTTGTCTCAAGTTGGAGCCTCTTTTGTTCCTTTATCAGTTTCAGCTCCAGGAACCTTCTCATTTTTCATTGTTTTTAAGCATTACTTACTGAGGCCTCTTTATGTCCAATGCATTACCTTAATTTCAAATCCATCAGATATCTGGAAAGGTTGAAGGATAGGTTTTACCAGCTTCAGTTACAAAGAAAGAAGATACAGATCTTTGTGCCTCCTTTGGTGAAAACACACCTTTGCACAGGCTCCTACCAGTTATCAGCTGGTTTTAACCCAACTAAACCACCTTCCTTCATTTCTGTGTTCAGATTACTGGCAGCTGCACTGTCTCGCTCCACAGCCATCACAAGCTGGTCCTCAACTCTCTCAAAATAACCTGACCACAAACCTCTTGACCCAGTGGGACCCCAGAGGGGCAGCCCTGCCCCTGCCCTGCCCCACGGAGACATAGGCACAGCGAGGCAGACTGGTGCGTGACGAGCCTCCCAGGGGGGTGCTAACCCCTGCCAAGAGGAGAAGGGCTCCTCTGCAGCAACTGCTGCTGCTTACCAGAGCACAAACTTTTCTGAGTTGAATTACTGAACAAGAACCACACACCTCAGCCATCCTGGCCCACATGCCAATGTCCCATCTCCCCAGCTTTTTGTTTCCCAGCTAAATGGGGGATGCCTCAGACCTGGCACATCCTGAGCGCTTCTCAGAAAAGCGTCTCTTTTTTTCAGAGACCCATTTTCTGCTGGGGTGGGGCCGATTTCTAAGATATCACATGCCTTGGCAGAGTCCTGTTCGCTACAGAGGAGCACAGGCACTGAGATCAGTACTTAAAGTACAGGATTTCCCTGAAGAATTAGGCGGTTTTGTGTAGGCACCAGGACCCCTGTGCAGAGGGAGGGCCACCCCACCCTCTCTCAGCTGTCGCGCTGATGGGGACGGTGAGTAACGCTCCTGCTTCCCCCGCTGGGATCGAGCACGGCCCCGGGAGGGGCGGAGGGGCCCGGAGTGGCGGCAGAGGGACACACGCACGGCTGGGGCTGGCACGCCCGGGACACAGGGGTCCCCCCGCCGCCCCGGCCCCGCTCACCCTTGGCCAGCTGCACCCGCTTGAACTCGAAGGGGATGTTGTTGCTCCGGGCGAAGATGTAGAGCGCCCGGCAGGGCTGCGAGAGCAGGTCCAGGTACAGCTCCAGCCCCATCCCGTCGCTGTCGCTGCTGCTGCCCGGTGCTGTTAAATCCCGTCCCGCCCGGTCCCTGAACACCGGTCCCGCCCTGCGCTCCCCACCCAGGGGCGGTGCCCCACTCACAGCACGGCCCTCTTGGCACTTCCCTTCACCCGACAGCTCGGCTGAGGGGAGGTAGATGCTGGTTTTGCCCGTGGGAGCTCACAGTTCTTGCAAAAGAGGACTTTGCACTCCTGACTCCAGCACCAGCCCACACACCCGTGCTATGGAAAAACAACTGGAGATCAAACAATCACTACAGAACACACACTGCTTCACTGCTATGAAACAACATTGCTCCTATCTTCACAAAATTCAACCACCATTCCCAAAACCCATTCCTTCAATATTCCCAGCTTCCAATAATTTATTGCTAATGCCGGTGTACATTTATTTTGCTTTGCAAAATGAAAGCCAGAGGTGGAGCCATTCCTGCTGCAGGAAAAGCAACCCTTGGAGAGCAGCTGTAGGCCACAGCTACAAGGCAGCTCTAAGCCTTCTGCCAGGGCAGCTAAAATGGCTTGCAGTGACACGAGCTGGGCCCAGGACGTTCATATTAGACACCAGACACTTCAGTCTGCATTAACATCAATCTACACTTAATATAATACCTGCTGTTACCTCTGCTACAGAATGTTGGAGGGAAACAACATAGGCAAGAAAAGGACAAGGCATAAGACTGTAACAGTGAAAAGTTCTTTTAACAGTATCTCCATCCCTAATCATAAAATATCCTGAGTTGGAAGGGACCCACAGAATCATCAAGCCCAATTCCTGAGCCCAGGAATCTTCATTAGACACTGTTTTAAAATATATATATAATGTTTATTAAATATTTAGTTAAAAGTTGAAGTCACTGCAGCCTAGAGCAGCTCTCCAAACACATTTCTGCTACTGCACAGGTGTTTATGCATCTGCAGACAGACAGAACCATTGTCCCAGGGCAGAAGTGAGGGCCCAGCCCTCTCCACTGGAGGACAGCAGTTCCATCAGGCCCCGCTCAGAGCTGGTGTATTTGTATATGCCAGCAGGATCCAATGCAAAGTCCTCTTCAAGACAACCTGTATCTCAAAACTTATCTTTTTTTTTTTTTTAACCAGTAACTGAACTCTGGTGACAGCGTCCTTGAAAGAGGAATAAGGCCTGTAAATAGCAGACTTCAGACACAGGCTGAGGAGCCAACCACTGAGGGACCATGACTCGGTGACAGTCCATGGCCTGTCCCACGCAGCAGCTCCAGTGCCACATCAGCTTCCACTCCTTCAGGCTCGCTTCTGTGCTCGCTCGTTCTGTTCAAAATTAAAGTTGAGAAGGTGACTGAAGATGCCTCTGTCTCAGAGTCACACAGAAGAGACTTCAGAGAGCAATGGACAATTTAATAATCCTTTCTGTCCCAGTTCTCACACATTCCTAGTCTACAAGTCAAAATGATCATTTTTCAGGGCCAGGTATTTATGAGTTCTCACACTGAGAGCAGAACACTTTCCCAAATCATGCAGCACAAAGCCTATTAAGGACCCCTAGTCCATCCATCTGGCAAGGTAAATGCTACCCAGCTTTTGTCTCAAAGATCTCAGCTTCACACTGGTATATAAAAAGGGTCTGGAGACAGCTGTACATTACAGTCTTGAACTCTGTAATGACAAAAAGTTTCATCTCTGCATTTTGCTTGCAGTCCTCTGGGTAGCTGTCAAAATCCCAGAGGTAAAGAGAAGGGCAGAATAGAAAAAGACCCACCAAAAATCAGAATTGCTTTGGTTGAAAAAGACCCTTAAGACCATCTAATCCAACCAATTACCTGGCACTGCCAAATCTATCACTAAATCACATCCCCAGGTGCCACATCTACACATCTTTTAAACCCCTCCAGTTTAAACCCCTCTAGTCTTTTAAACCACTCCAGTAGTGCTGCCTAACTGACAGAAAACCTCTCTCTCCCCACCCCACTCCACCATTTCTGAGCATTCCATAACATGCACCCACTCATGTTGCCTTCACACTGAATTGGTCCTGTCTCAGACAGGATCCTGGACATTAATACTTGTGCTAAGGATCTACTGCAATAAAAAAAAAAAATCAACTTGCAACTTGCACAGTTTATTTTCTTCCCCTTTTCAATTACCTTGACTGTCTTCTCCAGCTTACACAGAGCTCCCTCATATTGCTGCACCAATGGCTTCAGGGAGTTGCCCTTCACTGGGTGTTTCTTTATGTCCTGGACGCCAGCATCCCTCAACATGCGCAGAAACCGCCGCTCCTGCACAAAACAGACCCTGGAGATGAGACACCCCCTGCCTAGCAGCTAGAAAATGAGCACACTTGAGAACATGCTGCCTAGTCAGGAAATAATCCAAGTTTCCAAGCACACAGCTCAGCTGACTGGAAAAGGTGGGAAGTTGCATGAGCTTTGTGATCCTTATGCCGCTGCATGCATCCTCATCTAATGAATCCCACACCAAAGACATACCTGAATTCTAAGGACAAAGCTGTAAGCAACACCTGCTTCTCCTGCACGAGCTGTTCTTCCAACCCTGAAAACAGAGAAAGTAGCTTCAAGTCAGTTTAGCTCCACAGTCACTGCCACTATCAACTTGAAGATTCTCATGCTGAAATTCTCCAGTTTTAAGAAAGTCTGATTCCAAGCAATGCTAAGCTTAATTTTTGCTAGAAAGCTATTTGCATATTAAAGTAAAAAGAAAAGCTAAAAGCCCTTTTAAGTGCATGTCACCTTTGCTAAATATTTCAAAGCAAACCAAGCTAAGACATCTTCCTTTTGTTCCTGTTGTCTTACCGGTGAATGTACGTCCTGATGAACTGTGGTGCATCGTAGTTTATCACATAATTCACACCTTTAACATCAATCCCTCGGGCTGTGGCATCTGTGCTGATTAACCTGTTTGTCAACGTGCATACAGTCATTTTCAGGAACATCTCAGGCACTACACACACAAATAAAACACAGGTTACACAGCACAACTCTTGCTAATCTCTGTTCAAACTGGATAGTCAGCCTCTGCCTCTAAGCCTGGCAGCAGCACTGCAAGTCACTCCTTACTGCCCTGGCCTTATTTAGCTGCCCACAGAGCTCCAAGCATCACTACAGACCTGTCACCTTCGCTAAACATGAAAAGTTACCGGGTGTTTCCAGATTCTGCAAGCACACCAGACACCTCCCAGCTCACTGGAGGTTCCAAATCTCTAAGGAATCTGAACATTCCATACAAGCAAGAAACAGAAATAGTGAGGTGAGAAATTCCAGTAGTCAAGGAGGAATTTATACACTAGATTTGGATAAAAAGAATACCCAGAAAACAAGTATTTACCTTTTCCTCAGAGGCATTCCACAGATACAATCTCATACAGCTACCAAAAGCACAATGCAAATCAAACACATGGCTAGAAGGAGACCTGTATGCCAGTCTGAGCAGGGAATGCTTTGCTGGGAAGCTCTAACACTATATACAGTTTCAGCACCAACATCCATTTCTGCCCTACAAGTACCAGATGCCCAGCAAAAACATTAAACTCTCAGATTAAGATCTGCAAACCCGTGTGTTTTCAGCAACTCTGTAAGCAAGCATTTGTATTTATTGCTTGTTATAAAACAATACATAAAAATTCAGACTGCAGCTAGATTAGACAGGCTGAGTTACAAGAAGGATAAACAATTCAAAGTCACAAGTCCAAGTCTCACATCCATTCTGCAACAGACTCCTGCATGCTCCATTTTAAAAGACCCCATGTAACTGTGTCTCTTGTTCTGTTTAGCTTTCTACACTGGCAACAGCCTGTGCTGGAAAACATACAGGAAAGTAGTTTAAAGATGCTCACAGTTGTATTTTCCCTTGTTCAAACTCCTTCATGGTTCTCCTTCTCTCATTTGGAGGTAACCGAGAAGAAAACTCTGCCACTGTGACTCCACCAAAGGCTTGAACCAGCAGGAACAACCTGCAGGTGAACAGGAGAGGAACTGTCACTGCCTCACCTCTGTAAGGTCTCTTGGAGATACCTGTGACAGTGATCTCATTCGTGTTTACCTGTGAGAGGCTTCCCTGGAGTTGGTAAAGCACAACACGCGGGTGAATTTCATTGTCAGCATGAAATACAAGAGGAGCAAAGGCTTGGAATTCAGGTCACAAGGCACGTAACATTGCTGCAGTCAACAGGGAAGGAGTTCAGAGAGAAAAATTACTTCTTGCCAAGACTATCTTCCCTTGAAACCCACTGCCTGTCCATGACCCACACAGGCTTGGATGTTTCACAGCTGACTAACAGCAGCAAAAGCAGAGCCCACAGTGCCACCCCCTTTAGAGGAAACAGGCAGGCAGGACACAAAACAAGTGGAGACAGGAGACCTGAGGTTCTAATGCTCTTACAGCTCCATGGCAAGTAACAACATGCACTGCCTTCCTGCCCACAGGCTGGCCTGTATATACAGGTCTTGAAATGACTGTCACACATATGGACAATTGACAGGTGCTACTACATTATTATGATTTCCCAGCTCCAATCCCCATTGCTGCTAAACTTAATTCCATATGAAGAGAGATTAATAAAAAAAAAACATCAAGTCTTAATCAAATGAACATTAAGTAATAAGAAAACATATGTGCAAAGGTACAGCTCTCTGGGTCATACATACTCCCAAAGCCACTTTTGCAAGGAAACACAGGGAAGACATACTTGTTTTAGGGTAAAACCACAAGATAGTCCAGAATTAAACAAATCTTCAAGTGTAACTTATTCAAAAGAATTCACATCATACCGATAGCCCCTCAGGGAGTGTGTATTTACTGTTAGTATCTTGCTCAGTTTCTGTTCCATCACTATTTTTCTCAGAATACACAGAAGTGAAGAGACGAGGCTGGAATAAATCCAGCTGCTGCAATTTCTCTGGGTCTTGGGTCAGTGTGGCTGAAAACAGCAGTTTCTGTAAGGGTATCTGAGGAGAGCAGGAACTGAAAGAAACAGCACAAAGAAACTGGGCTTTGAGGATTGGGCAAAGGAGTTTCACCCCAAGTGCCTTCACATGCTATCAGGGAAGCAGTCAATGCTCTTTAGTGCTCTTTCCCTGCCCTGGCCCTTTCTTGCTGTTTTTTTTTCCACCCTTGTTTTAAGGTGAAGTTCACAGACAGAACTGATAAGCATTCTCAGTCAAATGCAAAGCCCAACCCATTACTCCTGCACAAGTCCCTGCACCCTGGTTACCCATGTCCTCATTCTAGTCATGTCCTTCCTTGGCCATTCATCTGTTTCTGACACATCTCTGCCACTGCTGTACAAAAACAGCAGCTGCAGATAGTTAAGTGCAAGAGTTTTCCTCCAAATCCATTACTCATCTTTGCCAGAAGGCATTACTATAGTTACTGTGCAAATGGATCACAGATTTTCAATATTTGTGCTCTTCCGATGCTCCTTTAGTCTAAATAAGGAAATCCTGGAGGATACAACACTTAGTCTGAAGGACATCCTCTGGCAGACATTTATCAGAGGAATCAAGCTTTGAGAGTCTGTGTGGCAGTGTACAGTGAAATCCAGGTGCTGGTGTCCATCCTATCAGTACAAAGAAATCCACTCTGCAACTTACCTGGCTGCTGTTAAGGGCCCTGGTTTGGTCCTCTGAAAAAGCATCTTGGAGCCAGAGCCATTTTCTCCCTGGAATGCAGCTTTGACAATTTGGTTCAGACAGTTCTGGTGCATGTCATCAATCATACGGTCAGCTTCATCCACGACCTGAATTCACAAGGATGAAAACCACCACTTGTTAAATGCTGGGAGCTTTTATTTTCCTTTGTATCTGTAACCAGCGAGCCAGAAGGGAAGTGGGTGGATGCTTGGGTGTCACGAGTTGGAATCAAACATCTCATCTTGTGACTGCTCCCTCCACAATCTGGAGTGCAGACAGGCCCACACAACAGCTCCAACAGAGAGGTATTTATGCTGCACACAAGAAGCAAGCAGGAATTACTGCTGGAGCAGACACTGCACTCAGATGGGAGAGCTGTGGAGGTGACTCACCAGGAAGCGAAGCTGTGTCAGGCTGAAGCCTGGGGTCTGGTTAATGTGATCTGTGAGCCTCCCTGGTGTGGCCACGACAATGTCAGCCAGGCTGCAGTAGCCTGTCACTCTGAAAGGACAAGCAGCCCATCAGTAAGTCTCTCTCTTCACAATAAAGTCTGTAGCAGAGACCTTAAGAAACAGACCTTAATGTTTTCCTACCGCTCAATTAATTGAAGAATAACAGAATTCACATATGGACTTGACACTGGAGAGCATGCAGGGGCAGTGGTGGACACCAAACACCTGTCTCCACTGTGCTGCCTCATTTTAAACAGAAAGTGTCATTCTTCATTGCTCTTCAAAAAAGTTTAATTGCAGCAAAATCCCACACAGTCACACGCACCCGTGGGCACAAGGTGAACCTTTGCATTGTGAGCATTTGCTGGTGAAGAACCCCAAAAATCCAGTAAAACATTACAATCACAAAACAGGGATAGTAACGAGCACTGTGACCAAGACAGAACCACCAGAGTCCAGCATATAAACCCATTATCCAAAATCATGATAAGCATGATGCTGTGCTGCGATAGTCTGTATCTCAACCCCGCCTTAATGAAATTAATTAGCTTGCAATCCCTATAAACCTTGTCAAAATACCTTTTAACCTACTTTTTCTGGACAAGCATCTCCTGCTCCTTTGCAAAAGATTTCTGGCCAGTAATCAGAACGACCTTCAGACCTGTCCCGTCAGTGTAAATGTTGAACACTTTACTCACCTGCAAAGAGATGGGCTTTATCAGCTGCCACAGAATCAGCTGCAGTAAACACTTTGCATTCCATTAACAGCATCAAACCCAGTGGCAGGACATCAGCCTGCCCCACAGAACGGCCAAAGCACTGTCTGTACCAGCCTGTCCCTCAGCCCAGCTCTGCTCAGAGCCACTGAGGAGCCACATACCTGCTGTGCCAGCTCTTTGGTGGGCAGAACAACCAGAGCTCGTACGTGGCAAACCACTCGCTCTAACAGAACCTGCCAAAATAAAGGACAAGTGAGTCCCTGAAAAAATGGGGGAGAACAGGGCTCTTGAGCCCAACTTAGCCAGAGAATATGGGCTTGACACATTCTCACAGTTTTATGTTTCCATTTTTCTCCCTCCACCCTCACACCTCCCCATGCTGTGCCTACTGTTTGAGAAAAGGAGTGGGATGCTGACAAGAAGCTCCCTCGGGCAGCTCTGAGCTGAAAATCTGCTGCCTTATGTCCATGAATTACTTGGCTTTTCAACCTACTTCCAAGTTCAGGTTTTGCCTGAACAAAAGCAACGCCAGCATTTCCCCTAGAGATAACTTCCCTGAGCATGAACTCACCTGCACAATGGGTATGACAAAAGCCAGGGTCTTCCCACTGCCCGTGGGGGCTGAGACACAGATGTCCTTGGGGCGGAATCCCCCCCGCCCTATCAGGTACCCATTGGAGGCACTCTGGAGAATGGCAGGAATCACCTCTGCCTGGACTGAGCAAAAGCAGAAATACACACACACTGTATTAATGAGCTTCTAACAACTGGGAACGTTATATAAAAGCATTTTTCAAATGAGAAAATGTGTGCTGGCTTCCCAACACAACCCTGATAGGCGTCTGACAGCCTGAGTCTCCAGGCTCAGCTGGACTAAGGACTCTATCCTTATTCTCTCTTTGTATTTAAGAGCCAGCATTTATTGTACTTGTTTGCAAAACTGTCAAAATAACAGAAAACAGACAGATTTCTTTGTTTTGTTTGGATTTTTTCAGGTGCTTTAATGAGTTGAATGAATTCCCAGAAAGCTCTGATCAGCAGCAGAGATGGTGGAAAGGAAGGAGCTAAAGCACAGGCTTCCACAAGGAGGAAAACTGTGAGGACACAAGTCAGACTCCCCTCTTGGGGCAGCTCTGAGCCACTACTCCAAGCTGTGTTTATGAGTAGGTACCAGGCTTTTACTCAGCCTAGACAAAGCTTGGAGAAGGAAAGGTTAAATCTGCTACCATCACTTTCATGCATTACATTTTGTCCCGTATTTACTTCACCGCCTACATAAAATATACAGCACCAGACTGCAGGAACTCTCCAAGCCCCTTTAGAAAGAAACAAAAGCACTGTCAAGGTACCTGGAAAAAAGGACTCTATTCCATTCATTTGCAGCTTTTTCAACAGCCTGGGATGGATTCCTGGCACCTCTCTGACTGGACACAGATTATCCCTGATGCGCTTCTGCACCCGCTTGGGCTGAGCAAGCCACTGAGGTAAGAAGGGCTGGACCTGAGGTGAGGGAAAGGGGATTGTGGCAATACCACATGTAAAATAAACTTGTGAGAAGAATTCTTCTCCTAAGCATCATCAAAATTCAGTCAAGCTGGTTACCTTCTGCACTGGCTTTGTGTCATAGTCTCCAAGAATCATCATACTGGAGGGTGGACAGTCTGCCTCTTCCCCTGAGGCTACTGAGGGCAGCTCCTCCTTTTTATTTTGACTTTCTTCAGCTTTTTCATTGCTCTCTTTCCTCCCTGTTTTATCTCCTTGTGTTTCCTCATCAGTCTTTTTCCTTTTACTAGACTTGTTTTTAACGTTGTTTCTGTTTTCCTGTTGTTTGATGTCTTCTTCAGAACCTGGAAGTTGGATAACAGCAATACAAAACTATACGTCAGAACATGCCACAGAAAAGGGATTTGGCAATATTACAACACAAGCATTTAAGCAACAACTTGCAAGCTTTCTTTCCTAAATCCAAGTGCAGAAGTCAAACATTTCTTTGTTGGTATAGACACAACAAGACTGAGGTGATGTGACNCTTGGCTTTTCAACCTACTTCCAAGTTCAGGTTTTGCCTGAACAAAAGCAACGCCAGCATTTCCCCTAGAGATAACTTCCCTGAGCATGAACTCACCTGCACAATGGGTATGACAAAAGCCAGGGTCTTCCCACTGCCCGTGGGGGCTGAGACACAGATGTCCTTGGGGCGGAATCCCCCCCGCCCTATCAGGTACCCATTGGAGGCACTCTGGAGAATGGCAGGAATCACCTCTGCCTGGACTGAGCAAAAGCAGAAATACACACACACTGTATTAATGAGCTTCTAACAACTGGGAACGTTATATAAAAGCATTTTTCAAATGAGAAAATGTGTGCTGGCTTCCCAACACAACCCTGATAGGCGTCTGACAGCCTGAGTCTCCAGGCTCAGCTGGACTAAGGACTCTATCCTTATTCTCTCTTTGTATTTAAGAGCCAGCATTTATTGTACTTGTTTGCAAAACTGTCAAAATAACAGAAAACAGACAGATTTCTTTGTTTTGTTTGGATTTTTTCAGGTGCTTTAATGAGTTGAATGAATTCCCAGAAAGCTCTGATCAGCAGCAGAGATGGTGGAAAGGAAGGAGCTAAAGCACAGGCTTCCACAAGGAGGAAAACTGTGAGGACACAAGTCAGACTCCCCTCTTGGGGCAGCTCTGAGCCACTACTCCAAGCTGTGTTTATGAGCAGGTACCAGGCTCTTACTCAGCCTAGGCAAAGCTTGGAGAAGGAAAGGTTAAATCTGCTACCATCACTTTCATGCATTACATTTTGTCCCGTATTTACTTCACCGCCTACATAAAATATACAGCACCAGACTGCAGGAACTCTCCAAGCCCCTTTAGAAAGAAACAAAAGCACTGTCAAGGTACCTGGAAAAAAGGACTCTATTCCATTCATTTGCAGCTTTTTCAACAGCCTGGGATGGATTCCTGGCACCTCTCTGACTGGACACAGATTATCCCTGATGCGCTTCTGCACCCGCTTGGGCTGAGCAAGCCACTGAGGTAAGAAGGGCTGGACCTGAGGTGAGGGAAAGGGGATTGTGGCAATACCACATGTAAAATAAACTTGTGAGAAGAATTCTTCTCCTAAGCATCATCAAAATTCAGTCAAGCTGGTTACCTTCTGCACTGGCTTTGTGTCATAGTCTCCAAGAATCATCATACTGGAGGGTGGACAGTCTGCCTCTTCCCCTGAGGCTACTGAGGGCAGCTCCTCCTTTTTATTTTGACTTTCTTCAGCTTTTTCATTGCTCTCTTTCCTCCCTGTTTTATCTCCTTGTGTTTCCTCATCAGTCTTTTTCCTTTTACTAGACTTGTTTTTAACGTTGTTTCTGTTTTCCTGTTGTTTGATGTCTTCTTCAGAACCTGGAAGTTGGATAACAGCAATACAAAACTATACGTCAGAACATGTCACAGAAAAGGGATTTGGCAATATTACAACACAAGCATTTAAGCAACAACTTGCAAGCTCTTTTTTTCCTAAATCCAAGTGCAGAAGTCAAACATTTCTTTGTTGGTATAGACACAACAAGACTGAGGTGATGTGACATGCTTCCCTCCTGCCCTTACAGTAAGCTGATCCTCAAAGTTCGCAGCAGGGGCCTTTCCTTAAAAGAAATGGGAACATATTAAGGAGAAGAAAATAAAATCAGGCAAACTGGGCAAAGTACTCAAACAGCAAACAGCAAACCGTGTCCACTTTTCTGGGGAAACTGCCAACCACGACGAACTGAAATCCGACAGCCTCACTTTATCCTTACCTGCTTCAGTCCTCTCTCGCTGTACTTTCGATTTTTTCCTATTTGCTTTCTTCTTCTTTGTGGGGCTGCTGCCATCTGCTGCCTCCTCAGAACCAGCCCTTTCTTCCGAGGAGCTGCGGGGCCCTTGTTTCGTCTTTAGCTTCTTCTGCCTGTGCGCGCCGGGCTGCTCTTCACTGTCCCTCTTCCTCTTTCCTTTTCCCTTTCCTTCGCCGGGCTCGCCCCCCGCGGCCTCCCCTCCCTGGGGCTGCTCCTCCCGCTGCTTCTGCAGCTGCCGGGCCCTGGCCTGCTGCTGCAGCCGCTCCAGCAGAACCCGCGCCCGCTGCTCCGCCTCAGCCTCCTCCGCGCCCCGCTCCTCCTCCTCGCCGTACCTGAAACGGCGCAGACACAGCTGCTGAGGCGCGGGCGGACACACGGCCCTGCACAGACACAGCTGCTGAGGCGCGGGCGGACACACGGCCCTGCACAGACACAGCTGCTGAGGCGCGGGCCTCCGGACGGACACACGGCCCTGCGCGGGACAGCGGCAGCGCCCGGTGTAGGAGGAGGACGGGAGCGGAGCAGGGAGCGGAGCAGGGAGCGGAGAAGGGAGCAGAGCAGAAGCAGGAGCAGGGAGCGGAGCAGGGAGCCAGGAGTGGGAGTGAGGAGTGGAGCAGGTGCGGGGAACAGAGCGGGGAGGGGAGCCGATCAGAAGCAGGGAGCCGGGAGCGGTAGTGAGGAGCGGAGCAGGTGCGGGGAACGGTGAGGGGAGGGGAGAGGAGGTGAGCCGAGCAGGAGCGGGGCCATGCCCGCAGTACCTGCGGATGCAGAACAGCGCCATGGCCACGCCGCGCCAGGCGGGCGCACGGAGGTGACGTCATCGCGCCCCGCCAGGGAAGCCTCCAGAAGGCGCGGGGCGGGCGCGCCCCCTGCCGGCCGGCGGTGCAAGGGGGAACCCTGAGGGGAGGAACGGGAACGGCAGCGCCGGGGACAGCGTGGGGCGGGACAGGGCACCGCACAGCGACGGACAGAGCACAGCACCGCTGAGACAGGCTGGGACACGGCCCAGCACCAGCGAGAGAGGGGCACCGCAAAGCATCAGCG
>VXBU01003588.1:182718-239924 GCA_013400315.1 Bombycilla garrulus | reverse complement strand
GAGGAACAGGCTGGGACACGGCCCAGCACCAGCGAGGGACGGGCTGGCACAACACAGCATCAGCGAGGAACAGGCTGGGACCAGGCACAGCATCAGTGAGGGATGGCCTGGCAGAGGGCACAGCACCAGCGAGGGACGGGCACCGCACCGCTGAGGGACAGGCTGGGACACGGCACAGCACCAGCGAGGGACGGGCACCGCACCGCTGAGGGACAGGCTGGGACACGGCACAGCACCAGCGATGGACGGGCACCGCACCGCTGAGGGACAGGCTGGGACACGGCCCAGCACCAGCGAGGGACGGGCACCGCACAGCATCAGCGAGGAACAGGCTGGGACCGGGCACAGCACCAGAGAGGGAAGGGCTGGCACAGCACAGCATCAGCGAGGAACAGGCTGGGACACGGCCCAGCACCAGCGAGGGACGGGCTGGCACAACACAGCATCAGCGAGGAACAGGCTGGGACCAGGCACAGCATCAGTGAGGGATGGCCTGGCAGAGGGCACAGCACCAGAGAGGGATGGGCTGGCACAGCACAGTACCAGTGCAGGACAGTCTGGCAGAGCACACTGAAGCTCCCCACGGTCCCCTGCAGAGCTTCCACAGCACTGAGGGCCATCCCCGCTGCCTGGAGCAGGTACTTGAAGCAATGTGGATAACAGCATTTCCCCTCAGCGAGCTCAAGCACTCCTTCCTTGCTCGTTCGGCCACACACAGGTGGCACATCCTCGGAGGAAAGCTGCCCTGAAGCAGCAGGCACAGGGCTGGTCCAAGGACTGCAATAGCAGACACAATCCAAACACAAATCTCAGAGCAAGAAGCAGCCCTGAATACACCACCAGCAAGGTAAAAATCACTGGAGTGCTGTCAGGAACCAGCCCCAGCCACCACCACCATAGTGAGAAATACTGTGTCTAAGAACCATGGGCAAGCCGAAAACATTCCATTTGTTCACTTTAGGATCAGAGTGAAACAGGCATGTTAGCAATTGCCCAACTCCATCCCCAACCTGCCAAAGCCTACACCACACAGCTTACTTCTAAATCTTTATTTGTTTTCTACACAGAGAAAACAGAGGAATGTTGAAGCAGCAATATTTAAACACACTAGCAAGGAGCCATCAATCTGTGAGAGTGCACCAAGTGCAACACAGGGCCGTTTGTGGCGTGGTCTCTGCTACAGGGCAGGGTGAGGGGAGGTCCAGGAACAGCCTCTTCAGACGTACGAGAGAGCTCTACGCAAAGGTGGAGCCATTCCAGCCAACGTTGGCGGCATTCATGTCGAAGTAGTTGATGTAGACCCTGCAGAAGAGGTACAGGAGGAAATAACAACTCATTTATGTAAGTCGGGACAAGACAACAGGGGACAGTGCTTCCCATTCTTCTGCTTGAAAAAAACATCAAGGGTTATCTTTACCAAAAATCTGGTGGAGCCTCCAAACAGCCAATATTTCTCAGTCCTCAAAACTGTATTTATTTTTTTTTTTAATACAAATTCTTTTGCAGTCAGGGACTGTCCAGACACCAGACAGCTTTTGTTTAGCAGCCTGTCAAGAATTTCCAGAGATCAGTCCCTTTTGTTTCTGAACCCCGCGGTCCCTCACACGTGTCACACAGGCTGGCAGCCTTGCAGAGTTAAGCAGGCCCTCAGGCCTGTCTCTCTTCAACCCTCATGGCATCAGGTTCTTCCCAGCTGCACACAGACACTCTCCTGAACTTTGCAGCCTGCAAGGGAGCTGTTCACAGCCTGCTGGCTTCTTCTTTTGTCTCTCAGCTCCAGCCTGTTACTGCTCCTTGCTCATGCTTTCAGCCTTGTTTCCCCAGAGGACAAGCCAGGACACCTCAGAGGCAAAAGACAAACTGAGCAACTTGTCAGTGCTCTGGTATTTTTCCCTACTCTCAGAGCAGAAAGGCATTGAACAGGACTCTCCAGGGAAAGAGGCAGGCACTGAATTCTTACCTGGACGTGAAAATGCTGCAAGCAATCACTTGGTATTTTCCAAAACACAAGGACTTATTCCTGGCTTTTTAAATTTTAAATAGACTTTTCAAACCAGTTTCAGAAAGCCAGATAAATATTGTTGAAACCGTGTCCCAGCCTTACCTGTCTGCAGATACGTGCAAGTGCTTCGAGATCAGATCACACAGCATCTTGGTGTAAGTCTTGTTCTGCTGTCCTCCTATTTTGCCGATGCTGTAGAGGCTGCAGAGCGCGCAGGGATCAGTGGAGCCCCCAAAGGACATCATCTGGTCAGGTATGATGTGCACAGCTATGTACTGCGGGAGGGAAACACTCCGTTATAGGCTGTCTGAACCGCCCTCTCCTGACGAAAATTTGCCTTAGGTACCAACTCTAAACAGTTGTATGGGGTCAGGCAGCTCTCCAGTGCTGGCCTCCGCGGCCCAGGGGAGGCTCAGGCCCGGCAGCCCCCACGGGGGTCACGGCCCTGGAGGCCGCGGGGTCCCTCGGCCCGGCTCTCAGCTCCAGGAGCGCGGATGTGTGCGCACAAAGCCGCCGGCGAGGCGAGCGCTCCTGCCCGCCACGACCTCGCCACCGCGCGGGGCGGAGCGACATAAAGGCCCACAAACGGTGCCTGCGTGCCGGAGCTCACATCCCCAAATCACGGACCGAGGCGCCGGGCCTGCCCGAGAGCCGGACAGCGATTCGGTCTTATCGGGCTGCGGCTCCTGGGGGCCGCGTCGGATGGCTGAAGCGCCGGGAGTTGCCCGGAGCTCTCGGTCTATCCAAACCTTCGCCCGGAGCGGTCCGTGCCACTGCGCAGCTCCGCCGCTCGAACCGGCACAGGCGCGGCACATCCCCGGCTACGCGAGCGCCGCGCTCCTACAGGCCCGGCTGCTGCCCCAGGCGGGGCCCGGGCAAAGGGAGACTCGGCACCGCAGGGTGCAAGGGGTGCGAGCTCCTTCCTCCGTGCCGNCCGGGACCCCGCCGCGCACGTGCTCGCCCCGCTCCCCGCGGGCCGCAGCCGCCGCCCGCCCTCACCTGCGCGGGCTTGCCAGTGGCCTTGGCCAGCTGCTGGGTGAGGTCGCCCAACAGGCTATCGGGCACGGCGTCCTTGCAGACATTGGTGTAGATGGCGAACATGGGCATGGTGGCGGCGGCGGGGGTGGCGAGGCCGGCGATGAACGCGTAACCGAGCGGTGGGACGAGCACAGTGCAGCGGGGAGGCGTCAGCGGCGCTTTTAGTGCGCGGGGCCGCCCCGGACGCACAGCGGCCCCGCCCGGCAGGGAGGGCAGCGAGCGGGGCGGGGACACACGCACACACCAGCTCCGTGCTCTGTAGCCCTCGCCCTGGACCCTCCCTGCGGCAGGCTCTCCACCTGCGGTCCGTCCCGCTCCGCCGTTATTCCTTGGCTTTGTTACTGCCACAGAATATTTTTTGAGGGTTTGTTGCAGGCTCCTTCCTGGAGCAGCTGGACGGCTCATACATAACCTGGTATCGGCGCATGTGATACTACCGCCGTAGCACTCCCACTGGTTTCTGCGGGATCAGGGCCAGAGAGGGATATAGGCCTCAGCTTGGCGATTCGAAAACGGATACTTGCCCTGGCTCCGAGATATTTTTTTGCTTTTGCAAAAGAAAGTAACATTTGTAGCGGTTTTGCTTTAACTGTGTTTACAGCTTTAGATCCGTGTAAGCAGAGACGTCTGCCTTGCTGCCATATTAATTTTTCTCTAATGTATTTCAGTCAAATTAAAAATTACCTATTGCTCCTCAGCCTCTCAATTTTCACATCATATTATTGTACTGGAAAAAGGCAGAAGTGAATTTTGTTTTGCTTAGGAACGAGCTGGTGCGTGCCTGTTGGGAGGAGAGGCAGCAGAGCCGAGCCGTGTGCTGGGCTGTGTGATGTGATGCACGTAGGCTGCCAGGGCATGGCTCCCCACCCTGACTCTTGCCTGCCCCGACGGCGGCAGCGCTGCTCTGCTGCACGAAATGACTCACAGGAGGGCTAAAGGGCATCACGCCTGGAGCCCTCTGCACCCAGGCATTTCACACATGGCAGTCACGCACCGCTGCTCCTCAAAGGCTTGCCTACATGTACAAGTTACATACGTGAACACCCCTAGCCCTGAATGAGGAGTAAGGAATGGTGTCATTCATTGGAGTGACACAGGTTATAGTGTTGGGAACTGCAGCACTTCCTTTCCTAGTGATTAACTCTGCTTAAGAACAGCCACTAAGAACTGATTAAGTTTCCTCCCTTTGATATCCTCAGCTCCCTGCCATTGCATAGTCACACTTATTCCTCTCAAATCCTCCCAGATTTGTTGCATGGAGGTGGGGTGGCAATTCTACCTGTGCAGGGAGAAAAAGAAAATCCTGAGTGCAACAGCACCACCAGTGTTCTTGCCCTGTGGCCTGCTAGGCCCAGAGTAGCAGCCCCAGCCCACAATGGAGAGATATCTGCAGTTTCATTCTCTTTTGCCTCCCTGACTAAGAAAGAAGCTTTCACCAAAGCAGCTTCCATTTGTTATCCCAACAAAGCATTTTCGTTGTTTGAGGTGCAGGTCTGTATTTAAAGTCTGTGGCTGCCAGGCAAAGCTGTGGTAGGGACACAATGGGATGTTAACAATAGAGTTCAGAACAAGGGTGTGATAAGGTTTGCTCTTCCAGGAAAAAAAAAAATCACAATACACTTAACTATAGAATTTCAGGAAACATCTCCACTCAACCTTTTATTTTCCTTTGGAAGCAAATGATCTTATCTGACCAAGGGCTTAAATAATAAATATTTGTATGCAAATCTTCCTTTCATAATTAATTCACCACTTCAGTCCCTAGGAATGGCTTACTGTGGCTTGCTGTGCCTCTGCCTCATTCTGAGCTGAGCTCTAATCTGCACTGTCACTACAAATTGTTCAATGGATGAAAAGGGGAGGGCACAGCAGTGAGTGGTGGTTTTTTCCACTCGCTCCCTCTGCCTGTGCTGAGTCCTGGGAGACTCACAGCCTTTTTCTGCTACTCAGCTAGGTATCCCTGTAGTGTTAGGCCTAAAGAGGACCTGGACTGCAATCTATTCCTCTTAAATAAGAGGTAATCATGTCTTTGCTTCTTTTGAAGGGAGGTCCATGTGCAACATTTGTAGCCACATCTATTAACTTAAATATATTTTGAAACCAGGTCGAGATGTATTTCTGTCTTGTGGAAATTCGGCTCTTGAACATGGACAGGGCAAAGGCAAAAGGAGTTCATTTACAACTAAACTTTTTTTGAAAGAAAAGCTTCTGTTAAGAGTATTTTGAGAAGGCACCCTCCATCTCAACTACAGGTCTTCCCAGAGTAACAAGAAAGTCTCACTCATAAAGTCATAAGTCATAAAGTCATAATTCTTCTGCATTTTTATTTCAGCGGCAGGCAAGACGTTAAACAGCAGTGGGTAGCAGCAACTGAGATACCAAAGCCTTTTGCATGTGGCAGATGCCAGCAGGTGAGTGGGACTGCAGCTCTCAAACCACGGAGAGAGTTCAGGGATAAGCTGTGATCCCCCAGGGCACCTCAAGCGAAGGTGGTGTTATTCCAGCCCACATTGCCAGGGCTGAGCTCAAAGAAGCTGATGTAGATTCTGGAGGGGAGGACAGGCACCGTTAGGAGCTGAGAGCAGAGAGCTGGGGGCTCCTGCCCAGGACACAGCTGCAGATCCCCCCAAGGGCTTTATCCTCCTCAGGCCTTACACTCCCTTCCTCCTGCCCCTCTTAATGCCTCATCTGCTTGTGTTCTGGGGTTCCTAGTGACCCAGTTATTGTGTCTGCGCCTGGTCTTTTGCACATGATATCTCTGGGTACACACAGTGCCTGAACCTACATCATTTTAACCAAGAAATTCTGCACCTTCTGGACATCAGCATTGCAGCTCATGCAATGGCTCCTTTTTCTGTTTAGCTGGGGAGTTGCTCAGTTGACTTGGCCTTTAGCCTCTTCAATCAGCACGTTAAATAGAGAACACCAAAGGATGGGATGAATCTGTGGAAATCATGTCAGACAAGCTGCTGTATGAGCTCACCTGTCAGATGGTATTTTCAGCTGTTTGTTCAGCAGATCACAAAGCAATTTGGAGTAGACCTTGTTCTCCTGCTCCCCTATCTTTCCAATGCTGTAGAGAAAGCACATAGCACAAGGGTCTGTGGAGCCGCCAAAGGACATCACCTGATCAGGAGAGATCTGTATTGCTAGGTACTGTTGGAAGAAGAAAATGAACGTTATTTTCTCTGCTTTATTAAGAAAAGTTTTGAAAATCCAGGAAGGCATTTATGTACCTAAACTGCAGTGAAAATAAGTGCATATTTTTCCTTTGCAAGGCTTTCATTTGTTGACATTGTATTGTCTAGATTTGCATTCTACTCGAGGATATTCACTGCTGTGTCAAAGGCCAGTAGAAAGGCTCCATAGTTTTTAGGCTTCCTAGTCCAGGTGCTCCAGGAGCTCAGTGACCTGTAAGGTCTCCAGCAGCTCCTCCAGCCAGCAGGCTCTCCCTGCCTGTGTGGGGAGGTCAGGGGCAAGGGGTGTGCGATAGTTCTGCTGCCGCATTGCGTTCCAGAGAGATTTTGCACCTCACTGCCTCCTGCTGCAGTCCTTCCCTGCTGAGGTAAATGTGAACTGACACAGCAGAGGCCTAAATCAACATTCCCCTCATTAAACAAAACACAGCCTAATCCCGCTTTTGTTCTTGATACCAGGAGAAACAGAAGAAAGTATCTATGTTAATATTAATGACCAGCCTGCGATTTTCCCTGCTGCTAATCCACGGTGTCAGATCCACACACTGGGGAATCCAGGGATCAGTTCCTCTGGCATCCATCTGACTCCTGTGCTGCTCTTACCCACGTTTATTAGCAGCGCATCGCTGGAACTCGGCACCAATTAACCCTCTTGCTAAAACAAGCTAGCCTGACCACCAGGAGTTGTCTGGGTAATTAGTCTTGGCCATCGTTTGCAGTTTGTTTGGGTGTTAAGGTGCATCAGACCACAGCAGTACAGGATAAGCTAAGGAGATCCTGCTGAGGTACCACTTGCTTGGCCTTGTTCTCTCCTGTCTGGACACCTTGTGCTCTCGGCTTTATGCCAAATGTAGGTACATCCATGCCTTTAATATGTACCCAGGAAGCAGGTTATCACTATTAAAAGAAAAATCAAGTTGAAGCATTAATCAGCGCTATTTTCTTCTTAGAGCAGTTTGAAAATCTTTGGAACAGTTCTTCCAGTAGGAAAAAACCCCTATTTGATTAAAGATCTGTATTCTTCCCAAATGGTACAGTTTCCTGTGAGAGGAAAGCTCTGCATTCCAGCCCACCCTAATCCTTTCTTTCTTTCTGTGTTATAACTAAGAGACTCTCCCTTTCCTATTGCCTCCTTTGTCATGAAGAGCTTGTATGTCCTCTTCAGAAAAATCTCTTTTTTATTCCCTGTATATTTCTAAGTCCCATTACAAATCCCTTCCACACAGCTGCACAAACCTGTTCCAGCTGCATCCCAGCCCTGGCTCTAGATTTATATTCAAAACCCGTTATGCAAGACACACCCCTTGCCCCCCCAACAGCAAGTACTTGTTTGCCAGACTGATAAAAAAATGGCTTTTTTGAAAGAGGGATAAAACACATCAGGTTTACATAAGAGTTTAATGTGTACAAGTGTCCCTGTGCATAGAGAAAGGTTTGCTGGGGAACCCTCAGAGCCCTTTCTGCAGGCACCAAAACTTCATTCTTTCCAGAGTTTCAAAACATCACTCCCAGAGCAAAATAAACATTTTCTGAAAATGGGCTCGTGAATGTGCAGAAAGGCTGCTTAAACAAGCAGCTACAGATCCATAGCCAATTCACTAAAGTTACTGCTGCTACAGCAACTGAACTATAGCTCATCTTATGAAGTTTAAAGCTCTGTAGAGAAGTTTTCTTTTGGTTTTACGTATTCAACAATCTTCAGTAAGCAATTGATACAGTGACTAGGGACCAATCACTATTGAGAAAATAACAGCCTTATCCTTATAAGACCCTCAATACCTGTATTTCAGGACTTCACCTCAGTAGCATACTGCCATATGTTTTGCCAGGTAAAACCTCTCCAGTTTGGTAGTGAAACCAGCAGGCAGCTTTTACTCTGGTATTTTGACTGCAAATAGCAGGATGCCACACAGATATTTTTGCCAGATGTCCAAGCAAGCTGAATAAATAATTTTTTTTTACTTTAACTGTAACCACTAGGCTACAGGCAACTTGGTGGCAAATAACAGGCACTTATTCAACAGGACTCATGAAGGAAGTGGAGGATGAGGTTTGCTTTTCAGTCAGATTCTTGAGAGGTACCTGTGGACACATAACTACATGCAATGTCATCCTACACACAGCTAGCTTGAATACTCCAAGGTTTTGAGACCTCAATAGAACTAAGTTACACTGAACAAGTATTTGATATTCTCCCAGAGACAAGACTGCAAATATTGGTGAGTCATTACTCTATTAGTTTATCAAGGCTATCGCTCAGAAACAGCTCACTGCATAGGCACAGCTAACTAAAGAAGGAAAGCATTTCAGCAAATGGACTTACCTGAGCTGGTTTGCCCAATGCTTTTGATAATTGTTGGGTGAGCTCCCCTGCAAAAGATTCTGGAACTTTATCCTTGCTTATATTTGTGTTAACAATGAATTTAGGCATCTTTCAATCACAAGCAAGTTTTTTTCAGCTCACTTTTTTCTCAGCTTTATTTCTCATTCACCCACAAGCCAGCTCAGCCCACTGTGCCAGCAAGCACCAGAGGAGCCTCTAAACAGTCAGTGATACCTTCAGCAGGTGCACTGAGAGGGGTGGGAGTGTCTCAGGAGAGGTGAGGCTGACTGTGCCATCTGCAGGCTGCTGACACAGACAGCCAGAGCACTGGACGGGGAAGGAACCTGGCTTTAGCACTCAGGAAAACAAAGCTTCCAAAGTGACACCTTATATTTGGATACAGCCCCACCGTGAAACCAGTGAAAAAGCAAGTGTTTGAGAAAGTCAGTGTAGGTTGTAATGCACCTCTTTATGTAAGCCTAGTAATATTTTTTAAAAATTGGATGAATGATTCAGCTGTGAGGTCTGAAACTCTCTCTGTGGAATGGACCATAACAAAAAAACCCCAGTGACACATGCTGTGCAGACCTTTCCTGAACCATGACTGAGTCATGACAAAGATGCCTGAAAATCAGGGTCTTGATTTTCCGCTGTGGTGATGGATTCTACATGCCCAGAGAAGGCTTGCTTTCAACTCGCTCCTTTGTTGTGCAAATAGTTCCATAACAGTCATAGCTCCTGAGAGATAGGAAATCCACAGGCTTTCTGACATGAGCAGCTTTCATGCAGAGTGGAGGGAGTGCGTGGCAAGGCTGGGATCAGTCCTCACTGCTGCCTAGAAGAGCCTTACATGAGAGTAGTGATTTAGAGGGGGTCATACAGCATTTGGTAGGGGGTGCTCACAGTGAAATGTGTGGGGAAGGCAGCTTGAAAATGTTGATGGGGATGAAATAAATGGTTTGCTGATCTCTCTGTGTTAGAAATGATGGGTGTCTTTATGCCCAGTAGTTTCTCAGTTAAGAGCTTTTCTACTTACTCCATTTTCTCCAGGCAGCAGAAATAGGGAGAGCTTTCTCTAGCTTGCACTAAATGCTTGTATTGAATTGTGTTATTGAAGCAAACATTTTTAAATGGTGAAAACTTCTGTAGGAACGTGCTGAAGCTGATTGTGTTCAAGATCAGGCTGACTGGGCCCTGAGCAACCTGACCTAAACGGTGACATCCCTGCCCCTGGCAGGGTAGTGGAACCAGATGATCTTTAAGGTCCCTTCCAACCCCATCCAGTCCATGATTGTGTGCTGCATGTTGATTTTAATTTAGTTCCTTCACTGTAGCAGCCTTGCAGTAAAAAGTCAGCAAATAAAAAGTCAGGAGATGAAATTACTGTGTCAGTGTTCATTTACAGCCCACGTTTGTGGATTGCATTTCCTGTATGCACACTGAAAATAATGAAAGCCCTAAAAAAGCCCAGAAATAAAATCTGGTTTACAAAAAGCCTTTTCAGGGTATGTTTCCTAAGCCAAACTGTTAAAAACAAACCCAAGTGACACCTCCATCTGTAAGGAGAGGAGCTGTAGTTTGTAATATTGATTCATTTTTTCTTCAGTGGTTAGAGGAAAGGCATGATCCAAACTGTCTAGTTACAAGTCATCCTATGCTTGTTATTGGTCATCTGGAAAAACTTAGACTATTTCCAATGAACTTCACAACCTATTTTTACTGCTGGGTACGATAATCAGTCGTTATTCCCAGCTTGCTTACATAACAAGAAAAAACATTTCCAAAACAAACTCTTTCTTCTGTGAAAACATCTGATGTAATTCCCAGAAGCTGATGCACCAGGTTGAAAATCAGTTCCTTAGACACCAGAGATGCTCTCCAGAGGCTGCTTTGTTTTCTAGCAGCCATTTTACCTCTTTGGCATTCAAGAATGTCTCAGTTTAGCAGGTCCTTCTCCCTACCTAGAGTTACTAGGATGTTTTTCATTGAGATTTCCATTACATCTCCAGGACTGTCGTGCAGCAAATTTCACGTTTGATGCTTTTTTTCTGTTGTCATGCTGAAACTCATTTTCTCAATTTGAGGTGTTTTTAGTCTGTATCTGCTTGGGTCACCCTAAACCATGTATTTAATTTTTCCTCTGTGTGCCTGTCAGCCAAATGCTTTAGACTTCTGTGTCTCCCCAGGCTCATAACTGTTGGTCATTGAGCCTTCATCATTCTTTACTTTGGTTCACCGTCTTAAAATATTTCACTTGTTCTTTCATATTTCTGATACTCTTCTTTGAGTTGTTTGCCAGCAGGTTCCTGCTTATGAGGTACTTAGTGTTACTCTAGAGTAATGAGTTTCATATCTATCTTAAAAAAAAAAAAAGAGACAGAAGAGCTTGCAGTCTGTTTTTAATGTTTCCTTTTTAGTTTTATTGCAATATTATTTCCCGTGTTTTCTAAGAGATGCAAATTTCTTCTCTGAACATTCAGAGCTTGGTGCAAAATGACTGTTCCTTAGGAAAGTTATTTTCAGTGACAGAGGTTTCTTTTATCCCAAAGTTCAGCTTGTTGAATTCTGCTTTTATTTCCATGATTGACTTTCCCTTGGTCTCAGGAAGATACAGGTAGATGAAAATTGCTGATAAAGCAAGGATTCCCAAAAAGATAAGGAAGCAGAAGGGTCCAAGGTTATCCTGCAAGCAGAAATGCAAGATAATGTAAGAAAAATAAGAAACTCATTTCTATTTCCCTGCCCTTAAGGGCAAGCCTGTGTCCTAGAAGTTCAGATTCAAAGATTTGCTCAATACACAACCCAGGACAGGCATCAAACTAGGAATTTCCACTGGCCATGTTTGACCTGACTCCAGTTGCTGCTCCTTGACAAGCCTGGGAATTTCTCAGCAGGTTTGGTGCTTAGACACAGTACTGAGCTTTGAATGTCATTGCAATTTATTGCTATTATTTTGCCCCTTGTCGGCATTCAGAAATAAATTAGCCTGGAAAGAGGGGTTCTGTGAGAGTCACTTACAACAATTACTGGAAAAATCATCCCAAGTACAAACAGTCCCATCCAGTTGATGCAGCCAACAATCAGAAAGGCTGATGGTCTGTATGACTGGCTGAAGATCTCAACCATCACAGATATGGTGGCTCCAGCTGGAAAAGCAAAGCCAAACACACACCAGGTTTGTTTCCTTGTTTCTGCTGAAGCTCCTCCCAACGGCAGAGACAGAGACCACAGGCAAAATATGTGACCTGTTAATAGGAGACCTCTCTATGAGGGTGAAAGGCTTTGATTCCAGAAATGGAATCCAGAAGTTAATTTAGGCTCCTCTTGTATGTTCTGGAATCCTTTTTCTGGGCTCAGTGGATCTGTGCAGTTCCATATTGCACTGGTCATTGTTACTGGTGCAATGGTTTATAAAACCAGCCTCCCTCTTGGCTCCTGTGGCCCCTTCCACCTGGAGCATGTTGGCAGGCATAAGCTGAACTTGTTGAGTTATTGAAGGTGATTACTAGAACATTCCTGGCAATGCCTAGAATCCTGTTTTTACCTGATGGATTTAGGAATTGTTTTGAAATTTCCATCTCATACCCTCTGGAGAAGATGATACTGCTTTAGATTATTTAGATCATGTGATCAGCAATAAAATTTGAGATGTTTCCTGTCTCCCACTTGTATGTGTCTGCCCTTCCCTCCTTAATTTCCAGAACTTTTAGCAAGGCACTATCCTGTTCTTCCTCTGCCAGTTGCTTTGCCAGCCAATACAATACCAAATTTCCTCCCAGCATAACCACTGATGTACTCACATGGTCCAATTCCATAGAAGACAACGAACAAAAAGATCAAGATAACACTGAAGTAATGCATCCAGAAAAACCGATGCTAAAAGTGAGAAACCAGCAGCATCAAACCATTAGACACAGGACAGAGTGGCAGAGCTCTGTACCTGCTGCCACTGGCTGGAGTGTTTACACATCTCCTGCAAGGTGAGAGCAGAAGGGTGGGCTGGGGCTGGGGAAGAGCTGCTGCCTCTTTACCTGCAGTGACAGGGTCATGGTGAGCAGAGCCAGCACAGAGCACATCAGTGAGTATCCCCCCCAGAGCAGCACCTTCCTCCCAAACCGGTCTATAAGGGTGCTCTGGAAAGCAGAAAGCATGGATCACAAACCCCTGTTCTCAAAGGAAATAATTCCTCCTCTCTCCATGTGTTCTGCGCACAAGACTTGGCTAAATAATAGCCATAAATCAGTGTCATTTGACAGTCTCTTAGTTTTAATGAATTTGGTTAGTTTCTTCAATTCGTTATTAATTAAGCTGTGTTTATTGGTCAATCCTAAGCTGTTTTTAGACAGTTCCCTCTCTTGCATGCTGGCATATGTCAAATTGTCCTCACATACATACACACATCTAATCCAGAGCATCAGAAAATTATTATTTTGCATTAAAAAGTGAGTCTACAGACACACACACATGCAAATAATTTGGGAAAAAAACTTCATTGTATCCTGCCTGTACTTTTGCAGAAGCAGGAGGATGTGGCTTAGGTTATGCAAAATTTCCCTGAGCCCAGTTATAAGAAAGGAAAAGCACAGTTGTTGACCACATTAAATTTTTCCTTCAAACTCAAAGCTGAAAGGACTTACACACAGTATAGAGGATAAGCACTCACACAACCCAACTCCCAGGGACACGTATGGGATAAGGTATTCTTCAAACTTGGCTGTGTGGAATACTTCAAAAGAATAGAAGTAGATCTGAAAAATGCAAAGAGGAAATTACCTGTGAAAAAAAAAGTGTTGCATTTGAGATACAGTTCTAAGCTGGTTTAATAACATTGACTTTGAGAGGTTTGTAATGCTTCCTAAGCATTGTCTCTTGTCCTGGGGATAAAGAGAGCACTCAACTGCATTGATTCCACAGAGCTGCAACGTGGTCATGACAGTCACCAAAATGTAGAACTGCCAGCGCAAAGATTGCTCTTTTAGCACTTCCAGGACACGCAAGGTTTTCGTGCTCGCCATTGCACCCTTCTCCTTCATAATGTCATCAATTTCTGCTTGGTGGTCTCCTTCCCCCCAGAGCTTCCTGACGGCTGTAGGGGAGAAACAGACAAGTGGGTTATTCTACCAGGACAGCTCCATCAGGAGTGGCTGCATTAAACCCCTCGGGCTGCCTGTCCATTGGAGTAGTGCTCATGCTGGTGCTGCTTCTGCCATCTGGCTGCTGCAGGGGCAGTGGGCAATTGGAAGGATTTTGTCTCTCTGGTTGTCAGTGTGGCACAGCTTTCTAATGTGGAGTTTACTTAACTGTGAACAAAGGAAACATTTGAGTACTTTTTATTTAACAATACAAAAAAGGCCAGCTGCCTGAACCTCTTCCTTTAAAGAAATAAAGCAGTGCCCACCAAGGCAGGAAGTGTTAGACGTGCTGATGTACATCAATGCTTCTTGTCTTCATGGAGTGCCTGAGGCTGAGTGAGGCCTAGGGGAATGCAGACATTGCTGTGGCACTCAGCTGGTGGGTGTGAAACTGCCTGTGCTCCGTGGCACTGCCTGTGCAGCACAGCTCTGCCCTGCCTCCTCTTCTGCAGAGCCTCTCCCTGGGACAGGGCAGGCGGAGGGGAGAAAGTGAGGAAAGCAGACACTCTACCTTTCCTGCAGGCTTCCTCATTACCCTTCTGTATCAGGAGGTAGGATGGTGAATCAGGGAAAAATGGGAGGGTAACCAGTTGAACCAATGCTGAAAGTCCACTAGATGCTAACAACCATGGCCACAAAGCTTCGCTTCCTAAAATCTCCCTGGAAAGTGTATGTGAAACAAAATTATGCTGAAATAATGGAATGAATGCACAGGAAGTTTTTCTGAGTGATAAAGATTGCTCAGATTTCATTCAAGGAGTTCACTGTAGTTAACCCCTGAATTTTAATTTGGCAAATTTCGCAAATTTGGCTATTTTTATTTCTGACAATTTATTTTAAAGGAATTATCTGATATTTTAAAAATCTTTCTGAATATCATTGGAACCCAGTATAATGTCTAGAGAGCTGCTGAGATTCATTTGACCACTGCTTGGCCACGAGAGCAAAACACCTTGCTAAGACTTTTCATGCAAGTACAATGAATTTTGAAGGGGAAGTCTCCTTGTAGAAAGAGCGTGGAAAAAAGAAGAAATCAGATTATGAGCAAATAGTTTTCTGCCTTCTATATTTAAAACTGTATTTTCCTGAAATACGATCAATATTTTTCTTCTGGCATAAGCTAAGGCATGTTTTGCCTTAGCAAAGGTAAAACAAACGGGAGGAGGAGAGTGTTTCTCAGTCCCTGACTAGGTGAGAGGGTAAAGTTATAGAAATATTTCTACTTTTAGGGAAACCTGATAGAAAAATTGGAGAATTTACCGTAGTCCAACAACCTGTCCTGTGAGTTTTCCCAGGGTCAGAAATACAGCAACAGTGGAGTTGGTAAACCCACGCAGCTTCTTGGGTGATATCTCTCCTACATACTGAGGATGTATATTGAGAGAAAAACCTTGAACATACAAGAGGATAAATAACAGTTAAAATATTTAGAAAAGCTTAACTTTTTGACCATTTACTCTAGTATTTAGATTACAATTTCTTGCAGAAGAGATGATATCCTTCTCTTTTATTGAGTGCCTGGTGTATTTGCTTTAAAAACCTTACAAATTCTTCAAGGATGGCTGTGGAGACAACCCCAGGGCAGCAAGTGAGGGGCCTGCAGGCCTTGCAGGCCATGGTGACATACCTGAACCAAAGCCATAGAGAAAGCGCCCAACCAGAATCATCTCGAAGGATTTGGCTGTTTTACTGAGGGCCATGAAAAGGGCAGCGACCAACATGATCAGGTTGGTGAACATTTGGCACTTTTTCCTGAAAAAAAAAACAAAGACCTTGATAATTGAGTGTGAAATGAGAACCTCTTGTACTCTTTTGACTACTCTTGCTGTGACAGGAAGCATAGTACAGTCATTCCTACTGTTTTGAGGAATGGCTGAAATAATTATGACTTAGGATAGTCAAAACGGTTCTGTAAAATTTTAGGATATTTTAGATTTGAATTAATAAAATATTTTAGGTTAGAATTTAAACAGTTGGAACCCTTTGCCAGTTTTCCACAATACAATATTGGAAAAAGACTGGAGGACTGGCCCAGTTTGTGACCAAGATTTTTAAATGGCTATAAGTCTTCATAAAATGTCATGTTGTTCCCCAGAAACAGTCTGAGTTCACAGGTCCCATTCTAGAATGGCTCATACTAAAGACACTCTGGGCTAAATGGGTGCTCTGGGGTGGCAGACAGAGTTATTTCGAATATTTCATTTCAAAAGCCACTCTGTGGGAATCACAGGCTGGTGTGTTCACCACCCCGCTGTCTCAGGCTCACAGTCTTGTGCACTCAGATGTTTTGCTGTGACACTTGTTAGACAAGAGCCCCCTTGCACACATTTGGGATCACAGAGACTCTGTGTTTAGGCTGTGATTCAGAAGTTAGGCTACCACGTGTTAAATGACCCATGGGAGAGCTGCACGATCTTGTTTCCAGTCTTGGGAGACTCTCAGCGTGTGGGATGAGGCAGTGTCCCACAAGAAATTTCTTGGGGGCACTTACCTGTTAGTAAAGAACACAATTGCAGGCAGGCTAAGATGGTTTGTTGAGACCCAAATGAGGGGCCCCTGGATCAGTGTGTTGTGGAGCAGATCTTTAAGTGGGTCACACCAAGAAGATATGTTTGCCAATTTCTCTGCAAATGAAATCAGTGGTGTTACACACAAGGCACCGAGAACAGACCAGACTGGTGAGGAATCCTTCCTTCGGCCAGTGGCAAAGATAGTTTGGAACTCATTTTCAGTAAAATGGATTGCCAAGAACAGAGATGTCTCTTGGACATTTGTTTTGGTGCTGATTATATCTTTACAGTGAAATTCAAGCATTTTTTTTCCTCCTCTCTCCGTATTTCCACTAGAGTAGCTCTGAATATATAATGTAATGTCACCACCCCAAAATGAGTGTCTTTAAATGGAAATCTGACTCTTCTTTGTCACATAAGGGTATTTTTCCAGGTGTTTGAGTAACTGCATATGATGTGTTACAACACAAGACACCCAGCTCCTTTACTGGACTTTGTAAAGCTTGGGAGACCTCATGAGACTGATAGGGGACCTTGAAGAGAATGTGATCCTATGCCACTACTCCCAGAGGCACTGATGTGCTGATGTGATGATGACTGCAGCCCTTACCGAACACAGTTCCCTGGGGAGGGCAGATAAACAGGACAGAATGCTGCTTGGAAAAAGTGGATGTGCCAGGAAACCAAATCAATTGTCTTCAAACAAGGCTGCTTCAACCAAAAGGAAGGGATTGATTTGTCCGCCTCGGTATTGCCCTGTACTTTCTGACTGCTGAGCCGTTACAAGGAGCACTTACTTCCTGTATTTTGTAGTCAGGTAGCCACAGCAGAGGCTTCCCAGGAATCCTCCTATCCCATAAACAGACACAATGAAGGACCACAGGAGCATGATTGTCTCAGGATGGAGGGGAGAGCCATGTCGATCTATCCAGGTTTCATTAATAAACTTCCTGATGTGCTGAAAAATAAAACGAGATTTGCCTGGATAATGGGTGTAAGATCCCTTCACATTTGGCTGTTGTACTTCAGATCAAGCCTGTGGTTCTCATATTAGACTTACTTGGAGACTTTTTTAGTAAAACAAGTTAATTGAGATCACACTGCAATTTCTTCAAGTCTGTATCAGTCAGGAAGCTTCCTGGCCAGCATGCTGAGCTCATTTTGTGCCCTCCTTTGGAGGCTTGTAGACCACATGGCAAGAGCTTATTTAAAACAGAAAATGCTCTTCAGTTCTTTAAAGGAGGAAACGTTCTCTACACATGTGATGTTGCTGTTAGCCAAAGAAAAGGCCTAGACATATCAGCTGAATGCTCAGTAAATCTGGGATTTATGGGAGAGCAGAGGGCTCAGGCTCTCCCCTTTGTGTTTTCAGCCTCAGAGAGATGGCTACTTACCACAGAAGGGTAGTTGATGACAGAAATATGGAATCCATATGGGAAACTACCACCAATTCCCAGCACTATGATCATTTGAAGTAGTCCCCGGAACTGAACCTGCAAAGCAAAAATAAAACGCTCCATCAGCTTCTCACTACTCTGGTTTTGTGCAAGACCAGAAACTTTGTAGCCACGCTGCTCCTTCTGCTTTGTCCACTTCAGATCCTTTTGAATTTAAACATTTTCCAAAATCCCTCTAATCTGCTGCCAAAGCACGACCATCAGGCACAGAGCAAACAACATGGGTGTAAGGATAATAATCCATCACTCTGCTTGCAAGAAGGAAAAGGAGTTTGAAAATGTGTTCCCCATAGTACAACTCTCACTGTATGCCTGCAACATCTGACAGGTTGGCTGGATAAAGGTGCCAGTCCTGGATGTGGACAAGAGGGAATCATTTTCCCTGTCTGCAATTGACAGCAACCAATGTACACCAAACCCTAATGCGTGATGAGACATATCACTTCTTCCCTTTTTAAGATTATGGAAACTCTTGATGGATTATATTAATTATCTTCTGATGAAGTGAAGAAAGTAATTTATTTAAAAGTTTACATCATGATTTCTTAACCTTTTTCTGTACCGTTACTATATTCAGTATCTTGGGAAGTAATCAGAGTGCTTAATATTTAATATTGTTTTCATTAATTTAAAAGACAAAGTAAAGTATCATAGTCAGTGGTGGAAGAGCCAGAACTGTTGTTAGATTTTCATTTCATTTCATTTCATTTCATTTCATTTCATTTCATTTCATTTCATTTCATTTCATTTCATTTCATTTCATTTCATATTTTGTTACATAGAAAAGTCAATGCAACAGGATCTTCATGATCTCAAGCCCCATTGCTCTTTGTGATGTTAAACACAGAAAGGAAAGATGGTCTCTAACATAGGAATTTAAAATCTTTAAAGAACCTGAATCTCTAGTTTTATGCTGTGTCTGTGAGTCAGGGCCTGAGGAGATGTGAGCAGGTACTCACCAGGCTGGAGAAGAAGGCAGCCATGTCCTGTGAATGAGCCGGTGCCTGCTGCTCGCTGTGGTACCTGCCAAGGGAGCCAAATGCTCACATTATACAGCAGCAGTGTCAGTGAACTAGTCCCATGTTACTGAAGTTAAATTTTACTTCAGAGGTTTTTGAGTTAATTACATATATCCCAGCTGTCGTACAAAGTTTAGGATTGTTGGATTAAATATTTCAACCAATGGTTATGTCTAGCCCAAGTAAACAGGATGGTCCCTTGCAGAACCTGCGTACTTCATGCACTCTGTCTTCTGCTGGGAGGACAGGGGACCAAGAAAACAATTTTAGATAGGATCTCCATCATCATAACCTGCTCTGTTTTCAGTATGAGTGAGAAACTCAGACTTCTCTGTTGGGAATCTTAGATGGGGCTTGGGCAGTGAACTCCAGGACTTTGTCAGGTAGTAGGAAAGAGCAGTCCTCTCTCCAGTGGGTGGCAACTGGAGCACATCGAAACTTAATCATTACTGGAAGGAACTGAACTACTGCATGATTTTGAAATGGGGTGCAAACTTAACAATTAGCACACTAGGCTTGACCAGCCAAGTATTTAGTAGATGATTTTTCTTTGCTAGTAGAGAGAAATATTCCTCATGCACAAATTTGTCAGGCATTTCCACTAGTCAGTGTACTTATTTCTGGGTCTGCAATGAAAAATAAGCTTGTTTTGAAGCTGTTTTGTAACCTCCACAGCTGGATTGATGTCTGTTTCTTCTGAGAAAAAATTCTCAGGCTTTAACTTCAGTTATTTCACAATTAAGAGGATCTTGAATGTATTCAGTTGGTAAATGGCTTAGTTATCACTTGGCATTTGCACTTCAACTAAAGGAGAGGATGAAGAAATCATAAAGGGCTTAGTTGATGCAAGTCATATTTGCTAGAAAATATTTCATATGCAAAGCATATTCCTAGGTTCTCTAGCTAATGTTTGAAATGCAGTGTATGGCACCACCCAGCCATTTCTCCTGCCACTCCTGGGCCTCACCATGACTTTGAATTTGCTGTTGGTTTGTGCTGTGAGTTTGTGGAGGGATTTTTTTTTCAGTTGAGGTTTTCCAGCAGATAAGCTGTTGTTAGAGCACAAATGAGACCATCTCTTTGATGCTAAGAATTAATTTCCTTTTCTGTAAAGTTATACAAAGTTGAAACAGCATGATGGGCATGTGAAGAAGGGACAAAATTCCATGTTAGCTGCTGGCATCTGCCTTGCTCAGATCATACTGGGGGGACACACAAACGGGCAACAACATGTAGATTTCAGCATCAGGCACTCCTCAAATGCAGCCTGTTGCACGTTTTCTAGTGTTTTACTTTACCCTCTTCTACTTAGTGTATTTGCACATGTTGGAACTGACATTTTTTCCTCTTGGACTTTAATTTAGGATTCCTACTTTGGGTAGGTTGAATCTTCCTCTCATAACTCCCTTCCTGTGTAATGTCTTTTGCATTTGTGGTGATTAGTGACTGTGCTGCTTGTGTTACTGCTTAGGCTGTTCTGAGGCCCCATTTATGAGATGAATTAGATAAGTAGTTAGCAGATATCTCACAGATATCCTTTAGTCAGGTTTGTGCTCAGGACAGTAAATCTCACTGCATCAGGTCGTTTAGTCATTTAGCTTGCAGTTTTACAGTCATATGTGACACATACATCCAAAGCTGTGCTAAGCCTTCCTTAATACAGATCCATATTTTTTGTGTCCAGCTGACAGGAGTTGACAGATACATTTTTGAAGTTTTTATATCTGCCTCAGTTTTTGAGACATATCTTACCTATCATGGAACATGATGTGCATGTGGTGTTCCTGGGTTAGTGTCCCCTTTGTCCCCGTGCCCTCCCATGTATATTTGACCCATTCCTTTTGCTGTTTCACCCCTTGAGCACGCTGTCCCCGTGACACAGCTCTCGCTCCAGTGAGCAGAGCCAAGGCTGACCTGTGCTCCACATGGCTGTTCCACTTCACTGTCACAGCAATGTTCCACAGGGCATCGCTGCCTTCCTGGGGAGGGTCCTGGGAGGAAGGCTTCTCTCAATGGCACCTAATGAATAACTGAGAGAAGTGACCCACTGGAGAGTCAGTCTGCAGTGCTGCACTGTGCCACTCTGCTCTTGTTTCCAAAGATTTCAGGGATTGTTGGAATGGGATGCTGTTCCCAGAATGACTAGCAGAGGAGAGAATTCTGTTTTGCAGAATGTTGGTATTTCTTATCTATGTTGGTAGCTGTCTCCAGATGACTGGTAGATTTTCATCATATTACATGTATATGGAACCCTGCAAAATTATTGAGTTCTCTGACTTTAGGAGTCTTCATGTTTCATAGATATATAGTTCTATTTATAACTATATAATATATAATAATATATTTATATATATATTTCTATATATAACTATATATTCTATATATAGTTATATTTAATGAGNCTATATATAACTATATATTCTATATATAGTTATATATAGAAATAGAAATATATATATAATAATATAATTATATATATATTTCTATTTCTATATATAACTATATATTCTATATATAGTTATATTTAATGAGAGGTCTGAAGTGTCACTCAGTACTAAAGACAGGAATCATTAAAAACCCCAATCATGGAAGATTATGCACACCACCATCTTTTTTTTAGTCAACTCCCCCCCGAGGAGATCATGATGGGGGGAAAGAAATATATGTGGAGGCCAGAAGTTTTATCACAAGGCAATCTGCCATTTTTATTGTGGTTACCACTTGCAATTGAAAATAAGCAGCAGTTAAGATGAGCAATTGAATTGTTATTTTGAATAACCTTGAGTTGAAGTAAATGTGCCAGTAAAAGCAACAGGTAAAACTGCTTATTTTACTGTGCCAGTCTAGAGTTTGGACTTTAAATTGTATAGTGTGCTTCACAGTAAGCCTTAGCTTTGTTCATGTTCTTCCTCACAGTATTGCTTTTCTTCTACAACTGTGTGAGCCTCTCATTAATAGAGGGAAACACACAGAATAATAGACACCTTCTAAAGAAAAGAAAAGTCCCATGGGCCTGTATATTTTAAAAAAAAGTTTCTGATTCAATCAGTTCCATTCTGAGACAGTTCTTCTGGGGTAAACAGGTTCCAGGGGGCCGAAAGTCACACAAGGAAAGAAGCAGTTCAGCTGCTGTGGGATTCACAGCCCTTGAGATATCGCTGGGAATTCTGCTCCAGGAGGAGGAGCTGCAGACTTGAGGTGACAGCAATGACGGGCAGGGTAGCACAGAGTACCTGCAATGACTGTGGCTGCTTGGGGTTTGTGGTGACTGGATTCTCTCCATCAGTTCTTTTAGCTCTATTGCTGCTGAAAGGCAATCTGAAACGGCTGAAGTCTGTCAAACTAGACACTACACAAGGACAACATGGCACTGTGCATGGGAACCTGGCAAGGTTTGGTTATTCAGCTGAATCTAGAGAAACAAAGAATTTATCTCCTATTCCACCAAATTTTTTCTTTAATCTGTTATGGATTGAACACTAGCCAGAGAGAGCAAGCCAAGAACTTCAGTGTTCCCATTTCAGCACTGTAAAAACATACTCAGAAATCACAGAGAGAGAGGATCACAGGTCTTTCCTTTCTCTGTGGTCAGCAGAGTGTTTATAAATTCTACATGTGTAGTTTCAGTGTGTATTAGTTGCTCTGTTAAGAAGAGATTTACACATCAGCACTTTAAGCCGAGAGGCTCACGAGTCACACAAGTCCATCCTGTTAATATCAGTCCTTATCCCTTTTCAGAGCTGCCCAGAGTGGAGTGCTTGAGAAAGAAGCTGGTTTGTCAAAATGGGAACCTTGTAAGTGACAGATAGGAAAGCTGACAGTCCATTTGGAGCAACTTGTTAGACAGAAAATGGCAAATGTCTGGGTTTTTTTCTACTTTTTTGCAAAATCCTGATTCCCCTTGCAGCCATTCAAAGCCTGGTGCAGAAGGTATAATCCTCTGTGACATGATTTGCAGTTGCTGGAATATGCTTGGTTTTGAAGTTTAGCTTATCAAATTCTTCTGTGATTTCCATGATTGATTTCCCCTTTGTTTCTGGAAGGAACAGGTGGATAATTGTCCCTGAAGTGAAAAGTATCACCATAAAGATGAGGAAGCAGAACTGCTTGAGTCTTTCCTGCAGGGGAGAACAAAGTGAGAAAGAGAGCAAGATAAGCATATCTTTGCTTTAGTAATTTTCTTGGCACATTTTTTGTATTTGGGTCCCATGACGCCTTAAGCTTTAGCTTTTATATTTTTCAGATTCTGTACTGCATTAGTGTGTAACTCTGAACTCCATAGAGTGTATGTTAGCTCTCCTCACATTTTGGTCAGACAACACAATCCTTCCAGGCCTGAGAAGGGGCTTCAGGCCCAAAAATTATCAACAAAAGTGAATTGGGCTGGAACAAACCAGGGGAATGGGGCTTCATTACCTGAAGCTGTAATTGGACAATTAACCTCTGATATGCTGACAGACCAAACTTTTTTCTGTCAGAGAAAATGAGACAGAAATTTATTTTGGCCGTGGCCATCGTCCATCCTGGGTGTAGCCCCTGCGAGACTTTTGCACTGCCCAAGGTGTGTCCTTTGAAGGCCTTTGATAAACACCCACTTTATTCTTGTAACTCTGTCTAGCCTCTACTCTGGGGAGCCACTCCAAGGCATCACCCATAGTATTTTGAATTTGTAAGGAATTCTTTCCATTTTGACCTTTGACAAATATTTCAGTCTGAATGAGTATCTTGAGCAAGTCAGGGCCCTTTAGTTGCAAAAGTGGACGTGGGAGAGCAGGTGCCAAGAGCAGTCCTGGCTGAGGCAGACTGTCATGTGAGGCAGTTTGTCACATGAGGCAGACTGTCACCTGAGGCAGATTGTCACCTGAGCCAGACTGTCAGGTGACACAGATTGTCACCTGAGGCAGCCTGTCCCCTGAGGCGCACTGTCCCCTGAGGCAGCCTGTCCCTCAGGCACTGTCCCTCAGGCACTGTCCCCTGAGGCAGTCTGTCCCTGTGGCACTGTCCCTCAGGCACTGTCCCTCAGGCACTGTCCCTCAGGCACTGTCCCGTCTGCTGCCGCAGCTGGAGCCCCGGGCACGGGCACTCACCACGATGAACGGGAAGGCGGTGCCGATCACAAACACTCCCAGCCAGTTCAGAACGGAGCTGATCACGAAGGCAGGAGGTCTGCAGGACAGCTTGACGATTTCAACCCTCGTGGAAACCGTGGCACCACCTGAAAGGAAAGAAAAAAAAATTGTTTCTTGTTTGTTGTGTTTGGCTTCGACATTTGGTTTGAGTGTTACTGTTACACAGTCAGCTAAGAGATGCTCTAAGTACTGGCATGAGTACCAGAATTGTGCAGGGGCATTGAGTATGTTGATCTTTTTACAAAAGAAAACATTTGTGGCATTTAATAAACTGCTAGACATCAGTTTATTAAAGTGGAAAATACTCAAATAAATTTTTGGGGACATCCAAGAATGAAGTAGTTGACACTTGGGAAAGCCTGACATCCTCTCATGAAAGAAGATGTGTAGGATGGAATGACAATTATTATTGCTAAAATGAATTTCCAATGTGATTCTGCTAGATTACCAATGAGTGACCTTCCCAGATTTACTTCCTGGGCATTTCAGTTATGTTTTGAAGTCATAGGATTTCAACTGTTTTGAGTTAGGAAAATAATTCAACCCTGCCATATGGGAAGGCAAATATTTAAATAATCATTAGCTTTTATAAAATAAAATTTAATGAGTACCAGGCAATAAATTCTAGGAAAAAAATTACTCCAAAGTAGGTCTTCTGCACTGCTGTCTATGTGGGATAAGATGTAACATTATACAATACTGAATTTAAAAGAACTCTTGATTTTTAATTTTTTTTCCTAGCATTTTTAAAAAAATATTTTACTCATCTGCTTTTGCTCTATTTTTTCTGTATTTTTCCAGTGTTCCTTTCCTCTTGTTAGCAAAACTCAAACCTGATGGTGTTGAATTTAATGTCCAATTAAAAATTAGACCCACAATGTTTAAATGACTGAAAGATTATGTTAAATTCATTATATAGTGAATAATATTTATGCTAAATATTATACAATATAAGGCAGTATTTTCCTAACCCTATTAATAAGCTCACCTGACTCAATTCCTTTATTTCCTTTGATTGAGGACTTACCTGGCCCAACAGCAAAGACAACTGAAAACAGGATAATGAGACCAAGGCTGCAGTATGGCATCCAGAAGTACCAGTCCTGGGGGAAAAAAAAAGCCCATGACAAACTTCTGGTTGAAAACTGTTAACAGCCCTAGGTGAGCAATGCTCCTGCTTTTCCAACACTGCCACCTCAAGAAAGAAATATTCAGTGTGTGAGAGCTGAGGGCTGTGAGTGCTTTACTCTGTGGAGGGAGCAGCTGAGGACTTTGTTGGGTAAGACACAGGTCTGCCAGCTGCAGATCTAGGGAGGCTTCAATAAAACCACATCTGAAGAGTACCTTTGCACCCTGTCCTTTCTTTTTGACCTCATAGTGCTTCCTCCGATCCTTAGAGATATGAGAAAGGCAAATCACATCTTTTGTAACTTCTGTTAAGTTATAAATTTAATAACTGGTACTGAAAACCAGTTTTTCTAGACCTTAGTCAAGGAGAAATGAGACTCGATGCTTTAGGAAAAAAAGATTTTTCTCTCCTGTGTTTGAGAGTTTTCATGAACGAAACAAAACCAGAAGTCTGCTGCCACCTTGCTTCCAGGTCAGTTTTGCAGTGTATCTACAGAGCAGCTCCCATGAGCACTGCTCACACGGGTGATTTGCTTCTGAAAAAGCTGCAGCAATGACACACAGGTGTCACTGCTCGAGAAGTGAACTGGTCTCCAGTCTGTGAACAGAGAGTGCCTTCCCACAATCATCTGCAGCAAAGAGCAATTTCAAATTAACTGATGCAAAAGGTCTGGACTTCTGTTGCTACTTGTTAAAAACAGCATGAATAGAAAGGGCCATTTTCCTAGGACTGTCTTGTGGTCTGTGCTGGCCACTGTTTGGTGTTCACAGTCTGATGAAGTCAGGAACCTGTCTCCCAGTGTTTTAGCTGTTTCTTCCTGAGGTCATGGGGTCATGCTGAAAGGAAAGCAGGAGTACAAAAGACTACTGGCTAAGAGGGAGTTTCATCCTACATACAGACAAACTTGATCTAAGCCTCACTTTCCTTTCTCAATAGTGTGTTCCTGCCAGTGAGCTTTAGATCAGAAATCTAAAGATCAGAATAGACAGAGCAATCTGCTGCCAGCAGAATTTCCTCACCTGTAGGGACAGAGTCACAGTGATAGCAGCTAGCAGTGAACCCATGATCCAGTAGCCTCCTCTTAGGAGCACTTTCCTGCCCAGTCGCTCAATGATGGAGCTCTGAAGGACAGAAATCACATCAGTGCCAGTGCTGGAGAGCAAAGCGTGCCCCACCCCCCTGGTAATGTCACTTACACAGACCACAGCAGCTACGAGTTCAGAGAGTCCAATAGACAGGGTCATATAGGAGGTCAATCTTTCATCAAAGCCAGCTGCCTGGAGGACTTCAAAAGTATAAAGATAAATCTGGAAAAAAAAATCAAACGGTAAGAGAAGAAAATAATTGATTTCTTACCAAACCTGCATGACACTGCCCTAGATATGAGCTGCTAATTAGGGAGCATGCAGCTCAGCTTTGGAGTAATCTGGAATTCTGCACACTTTTTGGTAGTATTTGGTAGTATTATCAGCAGACAAAAATATTTTAAAACATTATTGAATTAATTCAATAATTAATGTGATAAAAGATAAAATGCTGGGATAATTGAACTTCCAGCTACTACACTGCAATTAGGTTTGCAGACTCCTGATTTAGGTCCTTTCAGAAACAGCCAGATATATCTTGTTTTCAGAGCCCATCCAAAAACAAGAAAGAAGAGCGTGGGTTATGGAGTCATGGGGGGTAAACCAAACGTCTTTTCAAGTATCTCTGCCAGTGTTTGGAGATATGCTGAGGTGATAAAGATTCCAGTTTAAGCTGTGTTAGATTCAGCTGTGTATTTCCCTTACACATGCTGCTGCATCGTGGTGTTAGAGGCACGAGGGTCATGCAGGCAATGGCAAAGCTGTGACTTCAGAAGGGTCCCAGGAAAGAACTGCTGTGAGAAAAGCAGAGCTGCAGAAGCTGCAGAACAGGGAGCATGCTTGCTGTTAGCTTTACAGGCAGAGTGAGCAAACTGCCACCCCAGCATCTCAAGGTGCTAAGAGCCAGGGGACAAACAGCAGCGGCTGCAGTGAGCAGTCACATAAACCTACAGATTTTGCCAGTAGAGAGTGGGCTCATTGGTGAGAGTGAGCTCTGCAGCTCTGCAAAGGCTCCCAAAGGTGTTTGTTCAATGAGCCTAACTACAGAGGCAGGTAACTCCAGCAAGGACCAGCAGCTGGGCACAGGGATGTCACAATGTCACACAGAGAGCCCAGCCAAGCTTTGTGGCTGCTGCTGTCCTGTACAAGGGCTGGAAGACAGCAAGACTGTCCCTGAGAAGCCTGAGAAGCCTGAGAAAAATGGAGGAAGCTCCTGAGAGCTGTGATATCTTGGGACGTTAAGGGGGAAATACACTCAACTGCATTGATGCCACAGAGCTGAATTGTGGCGGTCAGAACAACTATCATGTACAGCTGCCAACGGAAAGCTGGTTCTTTCACTAGCTCCAGGACACTCAAGATCTTGGTGTTTTTCATTGTTGCCTTCTCTTTCATGATGTCATCAATCTCTGCTTGGTGTTGGCCTTCACCCCAAAGCTGCCTTATGGCTGTGAAGAAGGAGAGCGAGACCTGCCATGTTAATTCGTGTCTGTTTATTCCCTAACAAGTTTTCTGAGTAGGTGATACAAGTGTGTGACAGCCCAGTGTGAATGGGCTGGGGCTGTGCTGAGAGGCAGAGATGTCTCACAGGGTGTTCCAGAGCTCTGATCCCCTCCTGCACAGTGGGACCTGCTGTGACAGAGGGGCCTGGTGGGGTGCACAAGGGCTCCCTCCCTGCCCATGGGGCCACTTTTCTGCCTTTCTCCTTCTCTCAGGGTGTGAGCAGGGTACACAGCAAATAACCAGAGTTAAGTGGAGCCCTGCAGTGCAAACAGCTATTTTTCATTTACTGTTTAGCATTAATCATCAGACTCACAGTGCAGGTGGTGTCAGACAAATGCAAAAGGTTTTGTCATACAGAGCTGTAGAGGGAATTGATTTTGTGTTCTGTGTAGGGACTACAGCAATATGGACTTAGCTGGTATTCACAGAGCCATGTGGGAAATGAGCAGGGAGAAACTTTGTCCTACTTATTTTTTTCCATATGGGGAAAGCAAGCATCACAAAATGATTCTAAGTCAAGTGAGGAACAGGAACCTGAAGCCCTCAGTTACCTTTTTTACAGCCTTCCAGGTCGTCTTTATGCATGAGGAGATACGGTGGGGACTCTGGGAAGAAGGGAAGTGTGACCAGCTGCACCAGTGCTGGGAATCCACAGGAGGCCATCAGCACGGGCCACAATGACTGGCTGCCCAGCAGCTCCCTGGCAGGGAGAAAATGTGTGTTAGAGTTCATTGCATCAGCTTGGAGGAGAGAAAGGAGTGAATGGAAAAGCAGAGGAAGAAGCAAAAGGTGGAAGGGATCCAGAAATGAATTGTGTGGACAATCAATTGCATTATACCTTTGTCCTGAAATTTGCCCTACGGCTTTTCCCAGTGACCAAAAGAAAGAGGAAGTAGAGTTTGCAAATCCACGGAGCTTCTTAGGGGAAATTTCTCCAACATATTGGTGATGTAGAGGAACACAAAGACCTTGAGGCGAAGAGGGAATTATGGCAGAGAAGAAAGAAGACATAAGCATTGGAAATAAAACTAAGCGTAAATAATTAAGTATTACAGAATACAGCTGTTTCTGGCACATACCTCAACTCACATACAAGACTTTCAGTATTAGATTTTTTAACTCTTTCTACAAAAGTATCGATACTCTTTGCAGAATGCAGTTTCCTGATCTTAAGAAATGTACAGTTTTCCCTTTAAAGTGTAGGCATAGCCTCATCATAAGATCTCCTGTGAGCCTTAGCATGCTTTAAAGGACACAGGGTGTGCAAGTGCTGAATAACTAAACACTTTTTAGCAGTATTTAATATGCTTGTGATAACCTCAGCCTTTTCTGACATAATGCTATTGAAGAGCTGTATGGTACACTCATGGCAAGTTATCACACATAGTGCTATAGTCAGTGTTGATTGTGTGATTTAGGTGGAGACATGAGTATTTCTTTTCTGCAATCCAGCAATAATTTTTATTATTTCAGGCAGAGTTGATGTTTCCAGTTATATTTATTAACTCAGACATGCTAAATGCTGGTCTGGGAACAGAAGCTTTTTCCTGATATGGCAGTCACAGCCCCTTTTATCTGTTTCAAATGCAGCATGTTCTTCTCTTGGCAGTATGTGATGGCAAAGCAATCTCTTTTGATTTCAGTCTCTTTGACAAAAATCAGTTTTTTTAATGAGGCATGGTACACAGTCTAGACCAGAGCAAGGCCCCTGTGGGTAATCTGTTCTCAAATTACAGCCATAGCTCTTCAACACATCTCTGTGTCAGAGAAGCAATGTACAAAATCTGGTTATTTGAAAAACAGGCATTAACTTCTAAGTTAACTCTTTAATAAGTTAAAAGAGATATCCCTGTGAATATGCAAACAATAGAAAGACAAGTTTTGTGCAGGGAAAAAATACAAAAAAATCCTGATAGCAGCACAGGATGTTTTTACTGCCTGTAGTCTACTTGCCAGGAGTGATTTGGCTTTATTAAGTCCAGATCTTTGTACTAACCCCAAGGATTTACTACTTGGAATACTCCCCTTATGAAAACACTAGCTTTAAACTATATAATTTTCAGTACTGCTAGCTAAATTGAAGAAAATATTATACATATTTTTCCTTCAGAAAATCTCTTGTTTCATGTGGTATCAAAACATTTCTGACATCTCTGAATATTCATACACTTAGCTGAATTTCATTTGGTATCAGGGAAATTAATAATAATTATGCTTTTTATTGCAAAGCATTATAGACAATCTTCTTACAAAAGATCACTGACTTCAACATTTTGTTTTCTTAGTGGAGGCTTATAATTTACTCCGAATAAAGATGTAAAATTTTATGAGATTCTGCTGACCTGTGGGACAAATCACTCACCTGCACTTAGTCCACACATGAAGCGTCCAATTAGAATCATCTCAAAGGATTGGGACATTTTACTGCAGCCCATGATAGATGCTGCCACTATCATGAGCACATTGGTGCACAAGAGACATTTCTTTCTGTAAGTGCAAGAAAATGAAAAGATTGTTTTTATGACTCAGAAGGGCAATGGCACTTAATGCCATGCAGGAAGTCTTGGCTGAAATTGTCTTGGTAGTTTTTTGAAATTACACATATATTGTCCAGGATAAAATAACCCTGAACAACAGGGCTCCTGGTGTGCCTTGGCACGTGGCTGCACCTGGGAGTTTGGGAACACCTCTGGCTTGTGTAGCAGAGAAAACTCCGAAAGCTTTTCTGCATTGGAACATCCGCTGTGAAACACATTGTTGCAGCACCACAAGGATCTCAGTGCTTCTGTATTTTGAGTAGCACTTAAAAGAACTCATTGTGCCTTCAGCCAGGTGCTGCCTTTCCTCATTGCAGACATGAACCCAGTCTGAGGAGCCGTGCCTGCTATGCCAGGCTGACAGCACAGTCCATGCCACAGGACATGGGCAGCAAGCAGGAAAATCAGCTGACCCCACAACTAAGCTGGCTGTGCTACAGCCATGACTAAATCTAAAAGTCTGTCTCATTTAAAACCCTGACTACCATTTCCTTAAGCTAAGATTTGATTGACAAATTGTCTTTAAACGCACATACTTGCCAAATTTGACAGTGAGGTATCTGCTTCCTGAAGAACCCAAGAGACCTCCTATACCAAAGATGGACACAGTGATGGACCACAGGAACAAGAGATTATCCTGTTGGATGGGATGGCCATAGCGCTCCAGCCAAGTTTCATTAATGAAAGCCTTAACATGCTGAGACAGAAAAAAAAATATCATTAACAATACCTGTGACAGCAGCACAGGTATTTTTATATTTGCGAAATATTTTTGTTGCTGTTTCTCACAGGCTTTGAAAGTGTATTACCTAACAGACATATTATAATAGAGTGTGCTATCCTCATTCTGCCATTAAAAGTTCAATCTTTGAGTTTTTTATCCTTGAAATCTGAGGAAGTGAGGCATGGACTGGTACTAAAGAGTAGTGAAACAGTACTATAAAGTTCTGCCAATGAGTTATGGGTTTTCTCTCACATACCTGCCAAGAGTGTCACATTACACAGAACCTGTTCAGTGCAATTCCTAAATACTTTTTCACTCAGAAATTAGTGCTCTGAAGCCAGAAAATAATGCTTTCCCACTAAGGTGATATCTACAAAATAATGATGTCTTCCCTCTAGACTTCAGTGCCCTTAATGGAAGTTTTACTTGTGATCAGTGGAGAGAAGCAGACATTTTCCTAGAGCATGGCTCACTTCTGTTTTTCTGTGAAGATGGATAACCATAAAAATATCAACTGAAATCACTGAAGAAGGCACACATGCTATGAAATTTTATGGGAGACAGGTGCCACCCTCGTGTGTGTCTTCTGAGGAATAGTTCTATTACAACAATTTGCAGATCTCTCTTGCAGATAGCGTAGCCTAGCAAATGGGAAATGAGAGAATACTGTGATTAAACCCTTTCTGAATGCCAGAGGAGCAGCCTCAGGCAGCAATGGAGACTCAGTGCTCTCATGAACCAGGGTGCCATGTGCATCTTTGCCTACCTTTGACATGTAGGTGATGCTAGAAATTTGAAAGCCGATTTGGAATGTGCCACCAATCCCCAGGACAAGGATCATTTGAAAGAGCCCCTGGTACTGTACCTGCAGGAGTAGAACAAAATCTCCTTAAGGTTGTAGCCACATCAGGCTGTTCTCGTAATCTGTCTTTCATTCTCCAGAAATATCTCATCTGTTCAGGGGATTTTCAGGTAGGAATGTTCCCTCTGGTGTGAGGTGTACATCCTCCTGTGATTTCCCTCCATCCAACTCAAGGAAGTGCAGCTTCCAAAAACATCCTTGCCAAGGCACCACAGCTGCTAGCACCCAGTCCTGTTCCCTGCCTCTCAAAACCTCTGCCTGCCATGTCTTGCACTAAATAATTAGATGTATTTTTAAAAAAACAGGGTTTTTTTACCAGATAAGCAAAGCAAATTATGTTTCTAGATAAGCAAATATTTTCCAGTCCATGAAAACATTTAAGACATGTTAGCATAATGATAAAAAATATGGTAAAGATGTATGGCAGAGCTTATAAAGTGCTGTAATACCTCAAAATAATGAGCAGAACTGCTTCCAAGATGCTTGTAGAGAAGAGGAGCCTTGTTCTTACTAAGACACTCATCTTGTTTTCTTTGAAGCCCCAGTAGCACACAAAAATGTCACAGATGTAAATACCCCACCAAGGACTTACCAGGTTTGATAGGAAACCGGTCATGTCTGGCTGAGGGCTGGCTGTCCAGCGTGTGAGGTGTCTTTGTCATCACAGGCTTGTGTCTCTCTGTCTCCTGCCTGCTGCTACAGGCTCCAGGGATCAGAGTTAAATTTTTACTATTTCGTCTTCACTCACTTATATTTACTTCGACTGGCCAAAGTTAACACTACCAGATTAAATATTTCAGGAAATAATTGCATCTAGTCAAGTCTCTAGGGTGAAAGTTTTAAAGCAGAGAAAATTTGCATCTGGGGATCAGTGAGGGCTTTGGGAAGGGAAATGAGACGAGTTCAGGCAAAACAATCCAAATAGTTTTCCAGGAACAGTAAAATGCTTTACTTCTGTGATATAGACTAGTGTGTATATCTGCCATGATCTGCAGAAAGCAAAAAGCAGCTGGGACAAGGTTTAGCTATTGTTATTCATTAATAAGTAAAAGTATGTGGCATTCTGTTTTGGGTTCTTTGATAAAATAAATATTGTAATTAGAAGAAAGTAGGCAAATCTCAGAGCCTAATTTTGCTGTTCTGGACTCATGAATCAGTTAGACTGTGCTGAGGAGGGGTATTTGTTGTCTGGTGTTTATGGGGATGTTTGTCAACCAGGTGTGGTGAAAAAGCAGTAAGAGACTGAGACTCCTGAAAGTTGTCAGAGAAGACAAATATGTCCTGGTAATTGGGATAGGACCACTGGGATCTTACTCTCTCAGGTTTCAGCTTAGACACAGAATGGCTCCAAAATCACTGCTGCAGGCATTGAAAAATCACCTTTGATTCCCAGAGGCTCCTTTCTCGTGAGGTAAAGCTCAAACTGCAGCTCAGTGTAGCTTCACTGGAGCCAGCACTTGGAAAAAGAGGTTGGTTTGCCTGGGGCTTCCACGGGCTCTTCTTGCTTTCAGAGTTTAGAGTTTTTGCCCACTCTGCTCATGCCAGGGGACTGTCCTGCTGGGGACAGTGGGGCAATGGGGTGATAGTGAGGCCCTCAGTAAATGCCTAAGCTCAGCCTCAGGACCGGTACCTTCAGCTCGTAAAACACAGAATACAATTATTTACAGAAGGTTCACTGCAAATCCTGTGAGTCTAAATAAATGAGAAAAAAATGCATGTTAATATTAAAACCTTGGTTACTTGTGTAATTCCAGCTATTGTCTGTGTAACTGCATAGCAAATGCGGTTTATCCTGGCTGGCAGTTGTGTTTAGAATGATTTGGCATTTTTTGTATTTTCTCTTGAACACTGACTTTGCAACTACTTGCATATCTCTTGGCTATTGTTTCAAAATGTTAATGTTTCCTTTTCATTGTGTATTTTTTCTCAAACTGTAGTGAGGTGTAGGGAGGCTATGTCATAAGGATTCACTCCTTGAAAATAATTACTGAGGACCTCAAATCACAGCAAATCTCACCAGCTCACAGTAAAATTTCTCTTACATTTTGAGGGATTCTGAGCTATTTCACCATATAAGCAATTTTAGGAGAATTTCATTCTAGGAGCTTCTTGGATTTTTGTCAAGTCAATGAAATTGGCCATTTATGTTAAAAATGTCACCTATATTCTTGAAAAAGCTGCAACATTTGTGCACAGTTTTATGTTTAAAGCATTATTACTGAGTTAAGGAGATCTTGTAATTATTTTTTTTTATAAAGCTGTAAGAAATGCTTGCTGTGAAATGGACAAACACATGAACTCCACCTTCATGAAGTGTGTCAGTTTTGTGTGAAGAGCTGGAAACCAGGCTTGGTTCTAAGCCAGCTTGAGCCACACCAGACTGCTCATTGTGGGTGACTGAAGCCATCTGCAGTTTAATTCCTCCTTGAGAGAAACCCAGTGGTTTCTGTTACATTTGATTTGGGTTTGTTATAATCCACAACTCAAAATCCTGAATAACAAAATAATGGGGATTGGAACTAAAGAAGTTGTTTAGGTACAAAACACATTCTAAGTGAAATCTAAGAGTTTAACATGGCACCTTATGTTACAGTGACCTGCTGATTATTGTCTGCTCTCACATTTTCAAGGTGATTTGAGAGTGACTCTCATTTGTGAAGATTCCACTTGTGTCTGTGAAAAAAATATTGGTATATTTTTCCATAATGAAAAACAATAATTTGCCTTTGTTTTGCAGTCTGCAAGCATCAAGATCTTTTATGACCTTAATATATGGTCTTTCTGCTACCAGTTGCTGTAGGTGGTACTTCCTAAAAAGAAGTATTTCCTGTAAAGGAATGAGGTCTCTTCCTAAAATCTAACATGCCAGATTCTTTGGTTATTTTCATAAAAAAGTTTTCCTTTGTCTCTGGAAGGAAGAGGAAGATGTTGAACTGATGAGGATCTCAATAAAGATAAGGAAGAAGAAAGAGATGAGATTTTCCTGGAAATAAATCAGAGAAAGAAAATTTTATTTTATTATTTTGCTCCTCCTTTCACAGCATTTTGAACATGATGACAAAATGATTACAATGAAGGCAAAGTAGAACTTCATGAAATTCAGTTTGTTTGGTTACTGTGGCATGATACATTCCAGTCTTTAGGTGTGAAACAGCAATAGAAATAAAATAGTTAAAATTTTCTTCTTTCCTGAACGCAATTTAGGTAGGTTGAGTAGTCAAAATAATCTGAGATGTTGCTTGCAGAAGTATGAGAGAAAGGCCTTGGGACAGGATTAAAACGACTCACAAACAAACATTAATATTGGCAGGTTAATCATCTGCTCTCTGGTTTATCAGTAACTGCCAGAGATGCAGCAAGAGCGAGCATTTGGGAGAGCAGGCCTCCCGAGGTCTGGCCCTTTGGATCGGTGTGCTTTGGGAGGGTGAATGCTCCAGATGGAAAGGTTCATTAAGCCAGGAAGCACAGGAGGTGCCAGGAAAACCATGTGGCTCCTTGCAGGAGACACTGGAGCTGTAGCAGAGCCAGCGTGGCTGGACTTCAAAAGAGAGGGACAGAGGAATCCAAGGCACTTGTTTTTGAAGCAGTGTGACAGGGATGAACTGTCCCTCTGCAGTGCTCCAGCTGTGCTTCTGCTGAGACCAGCTCCTGCAAAAGGACCAGCAAAGAGAGTGAACTCCGAGACAAGGACTGAGACACCAAAGGGGAACTTACTGCAGCAGAGCACACCATGGTCTGGTACAGAGCCAGCAGTGAACACTGATCCCAATGGCTGCTCTGGCTATTCTTCATCTGTCCACTGAGTCTGCCACTCTGTGCCTTTAACGTCCGCTCAGCACGGTTCAGCTGCCACCTGCAACTGCATTTCACTGGGAAACCTGTGCAGACCAGGAAAGGACAACATGGAAGAAGAGAAATGTTACATTTGTGATCCATTTGGCCTCACGCTGTTCATTTGTCACACAGGAGCCACAGGCATTAGAATTTCCCTTTCTAACATTGCTAGGGGAGCTGCAAACTGTGCTGCCAGGGCGTAGGGAAGAGGGCATGCCAGCAACATCTCTGGAGTGGAGAGACTGATGTGCTTGTTACCTGAGTATGCCTGCTCTGAGGCAGCTATAGGTGAGCTCTTGTCCTTTTCTTCTGCAAAAAGGACTGGAATGAAAAGGTGGAAAGGACTGGGAATGAAAAGTCAATGGAAAAAAAATTGTAATTTGATTTGGGAAGCATCCTTTATATTTTGAGCCCATTGTCAATTACTCCTGAAGGCGCTATATCTGCTTTTCTTATCATGGAAAGGGACTTGTGAGGGATCCACCAGTTCCCAGCACAAAGAACATTACAACCAACCACTGGTACTGAGCACGCAAGGAACAGTACAAGCTCATCTCAGAAGAAGCTCTGATATCATAATCCCTGCATTTCTAGGATATTGGTTTGTTTGCTGGTGCTTAAACCACCTCAGCAGAACATGCAAAGCATAAATGCAAAAAAGATCAGCCAGATAAGGGTTCTGGATTTTCAGTTTTGCTGTTCTTCTTCACATTAACTAACTAAACCATCCACAAAACCTTTCTTTTCAAATGTACCATTTCATAACATTATCAGGCTACCAGCTAGGAGAGTATCCTGATAACATCACATGGAAGCAAGCAGGCAAAAATGGTACAGAAATACCTCACCATCTAAGAAGTACAGGAGTTTATTTCTAATTTTTTAAAATTAGCTTTTATAACCAGATGGAAAGTTCTTCAGAGTTTCCATGATGATTTAGTCCAGAACATTAAGTCTGTGTCTTTTGATTTTTTTTAATTTTAAATGTTAGCTCTAATTTTGAAGGATTATCCCCTGCCTACCCTATTATTTTGAAAAAAAGTTTGGTAAATATGTAATGCATTATCTTCAGGAATGGAAATTACAACAGGCAACAACCTCTCAGCTCTTCTGAAAGTTAATGCTAACAGCTGGTGCTGCCAGCTGCAGTACTCACCATTTCTGGAAGGAGCTCTTCCACCTCTGTCAGAAGTGTGGCTGGTCCCAGGCAGACAGAACTCTGTCAGACTGAGGAAGTGTTTTCTCCCATGCCTCTTCTGCACCTTCTCTTAAGTAACCATCCCACTCTGAGGCTGAGGTTAATGTTTACTTCGTATGATTTCTGTTGATTTATGTTTTTTGTAGCAATTGGACAATGCTTAAAATGGGTGGATTAAATATTCCAGTCCCCCAACAGGAAGGGCCCTCTGAATGAGGACATTCAGTATCATGAGTGCTCCCTGCTTTGATACAGGGAGTGATAAAGGGAGTAGATCTAAAATCTAAATCAGATTTCAATTGCTGGAACACACACTGACACTCTAATATCAGAGCTTCTTCCTCACTTATATTATATATTATATATTATAGCAGTGAGTATATTATTTGAAATTTTTAAATAGAAAACTCCCTAAAACTCAACACTAATTCAGACCTCAGCACAATGATAATAAATAAGAATGGTTAAACTGCAGAAAGGAAGAACTTAAGGTCCTGCTAAAGAGGAGGCATGAAATACCATTTGTAATCATGGCAGAAAAAGGAAAAGTAATTGATCATCCTATAGGTAGAGGAGTTTGGGGAGGAAAGTGATTAGATACTGCAGTGGGCAGCAGGACTGGCAGCTCTTGAGCAGCACAGAGCAGGGGTGCAGGGGTAGGATTCTGTGCTGGTGAGCAGCAGCAAAGTGCACTGTGTCCTAGAGCACCACACAGCAGCAGATACTGCCCATCACAACTCCTCCTTTTTTCCTTTTTTTTTTTTGAGCTGTTACTTTTTTATAAAATGGGCTGAATTTTCAAACTATCTACTCTTTCAGTATTCTCTCAAAATCTTTGTCTCTCTCCAGGGCTCTTTTCTTCCAGCTCTCAGCAGAGTGTGTGTATTTGTTAACCCTTGTGCCATCCATGAGGCACCAGAATATATTACAAGAACTTCCTCTTGATTTTGCTCCAACTGATCTGCTTGGAGAGTGCAGCCAGTTTGCTCTAGAGGATGCAAGTGAGAGTTCTGCACCAAATGCCTGGGGATCAGGGCTGATCCCTGGCAGTCATACAGACAATCAGGTACTTGTATTCTACCTGGCATTTGTTCATGTGCAGCTTTCACAATCAATACTAAGTCCTTTACATAAAGAAATGACATGAAAATTGTTTGCAAGAACTATGGCTATGTTTATTCCTATTTTCATCCTGCTCTTAAACCAGAGCAGAACTTTTGTATAAAGTAAGAAACATAGACACAAATCTTGCTGCTTTAAAATGATAGCAATGGAGAAAAACTTCAAATACAATCGATGTGTTATGCCTAAACAGTGGAAATTACTTATGGTGGCTTATCAGAGCTTGGTGCAAAATGTCTTTTCTTCTGCAGTGTGCATCTCCACAGCCTCATGACGCTTCTTCTTAAACTGGAAGGTTTTGAATTTTTCTGTGATTTCAGAGGATGACTTCCCTTTTGTTTCTGGGAGGAACAGGTAGATAAGAATTGCTGAGATGACCAGGACAGCAATAAAGATGAGGAAGCAAAAAGGACCAAGAAGCATCTGGAGATAAAAAATAGAACGAGATGAGTGATTTCTTTGGCAGCACTTCCCTGTAGATTCTTGAAACTTGTTGATTAGTTCCTGTGAAGTAGGGAATAGGCTAATTCTACAGAAATTATATTTATTTATCTTTTCAATCTGTTCTTGGGGCAGCAGGTGGTTTCTGAAGTATTGGGAAGTGTTTTATACAAATGGCCTCCATATGCCATAGCAATAAGGGATTCACAGTTTTGATCATCTACAAGTCATTTCATCCTACTCCCCGTCCAGATCTGCCGAGAAATCCAGATTAAATTGACAAAGAGAAGATTTGAATCCAATTACATACTACAGCAAAGGGGAAAATCATTCCAGTGAAGGTGAGGCCTAGCCAAATGACGATTCCACCAAGTACAAAAGCAGAGGCCCTTGTTGAGAGGGTGAAGATTTCATTCATGACAGCCACAACAACTCCAGCTGAGGAGAAAAAGAAAAAAAAAAACAACATAAAAAGTGATAGAAACATTGTTGTAATTGGCCATTTCCCATAGAAGATACCTCAGTTCTGCTGCTGTGGGAATTCTGTTATGTTTTCAAGACATTCATGGTTGTCAGGTACAACCCTGACAATACTAAAGGCTGACATTTGAATTTGGAGACTTTAGTAACTACTGGTAGTGTTTAGTCAGAGAACTTCCAGAGTAAATCCTGGTCTTAGGTGAGTGAGGTTCTACCACACAGCTGTAAATTTGGGCCTGGTGTTACTGATGTAGGCGATCAAGGGTGATCTTAGGGGAGGACAAGCAAGGATAGAGCAGTGCTAAGAGACAGATTATGCATGCTGTCAGCTGTCAGGCTTTCACAGAGTAGGATTTTACAGATAAATTGAGAAGACTCTGGTATTTTAGAAAAGCCTACCTCTGCCCTTTGGCAGAGATCAGCCATCTGAACCTGTATGCACTGAACAGCATTCACACCGTGCAAAACAAGTCTTCATGAGTTGAGTAACAAAAATTCATTTGGTCTGAACCTGTAATTCAGTGAGAGAAAACAGGGTCCTGATTCATCTGAGTGTGAGTAATTTAGTATAATTTGTTAAAGAAATTGTTTCTTGGGTAATTAATTCATCAAAAATTGAGATTCCCTCAGTCTCAGCCTCAACTAAGCTGTTGATTTTCAGAGGTATACTCACACATTCTCACACTTCTATACATTCATGGCCTGTGTTTATCCCCGTGGTCCAAGCTTTCCTTTTTTTTGTGCTTTTATTGTGGTACTCACCTGGTCCTATTCCATAAGCAATGATGAACAAAAAGATGAGAATAACACTGCAGTAACGCAACCAGAGGAACTGATCCTAGACAAAGGCGAAGGAAGAGAATGAAAATTAATTTTATAGCTGTAACACAACTGATGCAAGCACAGGAGCAGCAATATTTGTGAAAAAGCCCATGATGCTGAGCTGTGTAATAGATGCTCCCTAGACCTGCTTATCTTTCTTTACTGAACACAGTGGAAGGCCAGAAGCAGCTCGTGGTGCCAGAAGCAGCTCGTGGTGTCACATCTAGAGATGAGCTTGTGTTTAGGAGACATTCTGACCTGCTGGTTTGGACACGAAAGCTCAGGCTGACTATGTGCTGTCCTGCCTAGAGAATCCTGATGCAGATCCACTCCCAGAGAGACATTTGCTTACACTCAGCAGAAGGCTTGTTTCAAGAAGCACCAGTATCAGAGCCATCAGCAAATAACCACCACACAGGAGCGTTCGGCGTCCAAACCGATCGATTATGGAGCTCTGAGGAAGAGAAAACAATTGCCTGTCACTGGAAGCATGGCAAAATCCATCTGTGAGCCATCCAACAAATCAAGCATTCTCCTTCAGTTCTTTTTACTTCAGAGAACACAAATCCTATTGGTACCAACTTTGTTATTTTATTGAATTCCTTCTACACTCTTTAACACTATGAAATAAAGATTTTCATGGAAAGGGTGATAAAGCACTGGAATGGCTGCCCAGAGAGGTGGTGGAATCACCATTCCTGGATGTGTTTAGAAAAAGACTGGATATGGCACTTGGTGACATGGTCTAGTTGAGGTGTTAGGACATGGGTTGGATGATCTTGAAGGTCTCTTCCAACCTGGGGATTGTGTGATTCTGTGAATTGCCATCACAGCCCAGCATTGCAGCTACTTCTTAAACACTGTAATCAATGGAAGCATGTTACAACTCCATTTGAATGTATAGATATACACAAATATATGGAAATGAGTACACATATTTATGTTTGAATGACACTTCGTAAGGGATTCTTATAATAAATTAAGATGAATGAAGATGGGACAAAACACATGAAAGTTGGGACGAGATTTGCAGTGAATGTTAACAACCACTCTACAGATTTTTGCAGCACCACAGAAAAGTTCTTTGGTTCATAAGGAGAAGATTAATTTGCTTCAAGGAAGAATACTTTAATTCTTAAAATCCCAGGAAGCTCTGACTTACACAGAATATTATAGCAATGAGTTCAGAGATTGAAACTCCAAGAGATACATATGGTATTATGCTTTCCTGCAGGTTGGCTGTCAGAAAGATTTCTGAGGTGTAAAAGGTGATCTGGGAAATAAGAAAAATAAAGCACTGTTAATATATGTGATATGTGTTTATCCAGCATCACTTAGAACTAGATTTGTCATCACTGCAAACCAGCAATACATTATTGGGCCATAGTAGAGGTAATATAACTGCACCAGATGTGAGAAATCAAAAGGCTAATGGCATGAAGGAAACGGATTTGTAAGGGAAAAAAAAAAGGGAAGAAAAGGTAGTTGAAAGGAGCATATTGCCTATAAAACATGGGAAAAGGTTTGGCAAAAGTTTTGGCGAAAAGGAAAGGGAAGGCGATAAGAGAAAGAAAAGCAAATCTCAGTCTTAGCACATCATACACTGTCAAGCAAACAGTTGATTCTGTTGCCCTTTTCCAGTTGCTAAACAGAAGCTGCTCATCTGCAGAGTCCCTGAGGGGATGGGCAACATTTCCCTGCCAGCAGAGAGAATTCCACTGCTGGCAGCTGGAATGAACCACATCCAGCACAGGCTGAACCAGGGCTCATGGAGAGAGACCCCGAGACAAATGATAACATGAAGGGGAATGACTGCCAGCTTGGGCTGCACTGGGCTCAGCCAGCTTCACCTGGAAACAGCTGCAAGGATGTTACTTAATGGATAAATATCCCTTCTCAAATGAAATTAAACTGGATGGCAATAGCTGGCCATCTGCTACTGCAGAAATCAAAGGAAGCGGTGCAGGCTTGCAGGAAGCCTCAGGATAGCTGTAACCCTTTCCTCTACACATTCCTTGGTTGTACCACCAGAGGAGTGAAGGCCACAGTGCCCTTGCAGCAATTTAGGCTGAGCTGGAGCTCTTGTATTCCCACCTGAGAATCTCCCTTAAAGGTATGGACAATACTGGGGATGACACCACAGGTGTCAGGCAGTGTCAGGCTCTGTGTGAGGAGGAATAATGTTGATCCAGAGGAAAGGACAAGCTGGCATTGGCACTTTGGAGACTTACTAGCAGATGCAAGCATGGAAATGGGGCATACTCAACTGCACTCAGGCCACAGAGCTGCAGACTCAGCAGAAGGAGGAGCATGGCACACAGCTGTGGGTACACGGATCGTTCCCTCAGCACCTCCAGGACATTCATGATTTTGGTGCCTTTTGTCATAGCCTTTTCCTTCATCAAGTCATCAAATTCTGTCTGATAATTCTCTTCTCCCCAGAGTTGCTTCATGGCTACAGAAGAGATAGAATGAAGTATACTCCTCCATCATTTGATCCACTCATAATTCTGTGCTTTTCAACTTTTAACGATGCTAAATATTTGCAGTTGAGTCCATGCTTTGATCAGTTACTGAGCAAAGGACTGGAGGGAACATCACTTACTGGAACATGATGAAAATTCCCTGGAAAACGCTGTAGCAGTTAGGGGTAGATCTTAAATGTCTCTGATGACTCTGCTTGGTCTGGAGGACTTTAATCATGTAATTATCATGAAATCTGTAGCTGGCTAATAGAAAAGCCAATTCCTGCTGTTAGCTTCATTTTCCCAAGAGTTATGATTTAACAAACTAAGGATCTAAAGTTTTACTTTACCTTTCAAGCAACCAGCTTTGTCATCTTTTTGCAGCAAGAGATAGGGCGGGGACTCAGGAAAGAATGGCAAAAAGAGCAGTTGAATCAATGCCACCAACCCAGAGAAGGACAACAGCACGTTCCACATGTCTTCAGTTCCTAAAAGATCTCTATGAAGGCATGTTAGAATCTATTTATGGTTATAATTTATAATTTACAGTTTATAATGAAATTGGCATTTTCTAAATTCTAGGCTAGCTAAAGAGACACAAAATACACACAGTCATTGAAAAGTTCAATTGAAATAGATGATGTTTAGGTTAGCTACAGGAAAATAGACTAATAATATTTTATTTCTTCTGCAAGACTGACATTTTTCTTAGACTTTTAATTTCTGAAGTTCAGAATATTCCCACAAGAGCTCTCTGGACCAACACTGCAACTCTGCATAAGGTTATCAAGAAATTAGCAAAACATTTAGATCTCACAAATTTACTAAGAGCATTTACATACAATGTTTTCTTATTAAATTCAGCAGAGAGACTGCACCTCCAGAGAGGGAGTCATCCTTTCCCAAGAGAAAGGCCTTTCTCTCCCCAGAGAATGACATGGAAACCTCAGTGACTCGTATGGGGTAGATGCCTCCTTTTTGACCACTGTAGTTAAGCAAAATAAAACCCCACCCTTGGTGTATGTCCGTTTCTAGGACTTGGAGAACACCACTTCCCTGCTATATAGAAGAAAAATACATATAGAACAGGCTGAGAATGAGTAGCACAAGCACCTTAATCCAAGAATTCTTGCTACAGCTTTTCCTAGTGCAAGAAACACTGTGGAGGTCACATTTATAAACCCACGGAGCTTCTTAGGTGAGATCTCTCCAGCATACTGAATATGGGCATTCATATGTATTCCTAAAGGGAGAAGACAGGGGACTGCTGAATCAGTGGGAAGAAAGAGAGAGGGTCCCTTTTCAGTTCCTTTTCAGCTCCCTCCTCTCTCTTCTGAACCCTTTCCCATACATCCTCTGCAACAATGGGCTGAAGATGCACCTTTCACTTTCAGCAAGATGTTTAGCCAATCCATCAGATCTCACTACAAGACCTCTTGAAGGCAAAGGACAGCTCATCTTACCTTGCCCCAACCTGTTCCTTGTTCCACTGGGTTACAGCACATTCCTGGCTGCTGCCAGCAGGAAGATTTCTGAGTCCACCCCAAAGAAGCCACATTAACATGGAGTAGGGGGGAGTCCTACCAGCACCGATGCCCTCGAGGAAGCGCCCAACCAGGATCATCTCAAAAGCCTTGGCTCTCCTGCTGAAGCCAGTGTGCAGCGTGGCTGTGATCAGCACCACGTCGTTGAGCAGCAGACATTTCTTCCTGCAACAGCCGCCAACATGTGGGCGTGATCCATGCTTTACTTTTCCTTCTTTGTCTAATGTCTGACTCTTCCCTGGATTTACAGACTGAAGCCATGGCCATGATTAAACCCTTTGCTTACAGGAAAACCAAATCTGGTTATGGGAAGGTATGATGTCTTTGCAGAGGAGTGGAAAGGGAGAAGCTAGATTCCTCTTACTCGCTGTGTGAGCAAACCATGAGGCTCAAGGAAACTGCTGCAGGGTAAAGTGTCAGCAAAAATACGGGAATTGTATGTCAACAAAAGCTGTGACAAGAGAATCAGAGACATCTGCGCATTCTTGTCTCTCCGGTGCAGCCAGGTGTAGTTTTACATGCTGGGTAAATTCTGCGGCAGCAGGGGGCAGTGAAATTCTGGTATCCCTTCTATTGAATAATATTTAATAGCTTCCCCTGTTACAGCCCTGGGGAGAGAGACGCTGGAAAATGTACTTACTTTCCAAGTTTTGCAGTCAGGTAGCCACTGCACAGACACCCCATCATCCCACCAATGCAGTACATGGACACGATGAGCGACCACAGCAGCATCAGGGTCTCCTGGGACAGCGCAGAACCGTATCGCTCCAGCCAGGTTTCATTGATAAACTTCTGAATGTACTGGCACAGAAAAGAGATTTTCATTCCACCAAATCGTAATGTTCTTCATAATGTTCACAATTTCACAATTGTTGTTTACAGTTTTTAAAAATTAGATTAATAGTCGGGACTAAAAACGTGACTACGGGAGGTTTATTTGCAAATAAGGATTGATATTTCCTTTCATACGGCCTCATAGCGTACAGGCATCTTTCAAAAATTAATTATTCTCTTTAGGGTGTTGAATCCTACCTCCCCTACACCAAAAAATGAAGACCTTATATTCATTATAGTAAAGCACAAATGTTCTTGTGGCCAGTAATGGATATAAAGAGAAAAGGGTCTGACTGAAAGCTGACTCCTTCAGCTAGTTTTGTTTTGTTTTGCTTTGTTTTGTTTTCTCCATGGCATAAACTTTAAGGAGACATCTCAATATGTCATTTCCACAAAATTCTGCAGGAAGTTGTCTTTGGAGCACAGCTCCTTGCAGTCATGCAGACTTTGACAGTGACAGTATGGCATTGGAAACGGCAGGGAATAAACTGGCACAGCAACACCTAAGAGCTTTTACAAAGCATCTGCAAAGTGTAAGGCCTAGGATGATGAGGAACAGCTAGAGATGGGATTTTCCTTTCTCCAGCTTTGCCTACCGGAGAAGTGTAATTGATCACAGACATTTGAAACCCAGAGAGGTGCGTTCCACCAATTCCCAGCACCACAATCATTAGCAATAGCCTCCGGTACTGAACCTGCCAAAGAGAGCGAAACACATCCTAAGCTCCTGATAACCAGCACACCTTTCAGACCATGAGATAATTTAACAGAACCTTATATTGTCACATTTCTATGACTAAGAAACCTTTAACATGCAAAATCTCACCTTGAATTTTACAATAATCAAGCAAAATTAATTTGTTAAATCATTAAAACACAAATCTGCGCATTCTGCTATGTCCCTGTCCCGGTTATTAGCAATCTGGAAAGGAATTCTTTAATTCTGTTAGTTCTGCTAACCACAGAAAACAAAAATCATAAAAGCTTTGTTGAAATCATTTGTGTTTATTTTTGTAATACAAAGAAGCTACAGCTTTCTTGAATCCCTTTTTGCTTTTACCTTCGCCTCCTCAGGGACAGTGTTCACCATTTTCCAGAGATGACTCAAGTCTGTTCTCTCAAAACTTTTTTTTTTAATTCACATGACATGTTTATCAACCCTGTATGAAATTACCTTTATAGAGGCCCTATCCGAATGACTCAGAATACTGGAAATGCTGTGTTTCTATGATATACACTGAATTTCAGAGCATTTCTCACAAGCACATATGTTTTCAGGCATTAAGTCAAGTCACTTAAAACTGACAAGTATCCTCGATTATCCTTGAGAGTGCAGAGCAGTAGAGTGGGAGAGTATTTTGTGTTTTGTGTTTTTCACTGATACTAATGTTCTTTATCTTCCCCCAAATTCCCATCTCTCCTAGTTTCCCAGGTCCTCTTTTAAACCTCTCACTTTTTTGCATTTCTAATGTATTTTCTGCATGATGCCATTTAGTCAGGCATTGCTCAACCAGTGTTGTCCCAAGCTTCATTGCTTATTTTATTACAAGAAAGAATTATTCCCTTTGCTGCAATCTTAAAGACCATCTGCTGTTAGTGACCAGGGCTAGAACACAAGAATTTGGATACTCACCAGGTCTGAGAGGAAACCAGCCATTTCCCCTTGAAACCCTGCCTGCTCTGAGAGCCCTTGTCAAGTCTGCCAGATGAGAGAGATGGGCTCCACACCGAGATTGTAAGAGTTTGGGATCACAGCACAGAAGTTAAATTCTAACTATGTGGCTTTTAGCACATCGTGTCCTCCCCTGACACTGGCCAGGGCCTCTTCTTGCTGGTTTAATTATTCTAAGACCCAGATATGACAAGCTGATTACAACACTGGTAAATATTTATCCTTGTTGAATTGGGAGCACTGGCCCTTACAGATGCTGCTAAAAGCCCTGCGTGTTCCGGTGTGTGAGGAGTCAGACAGTGCCACCATCTTCCCTTCAGTGGAGCAGAGTCCCTCATCACTTCTCTGAAAAGCACCTTGGGCAGGGGAGGTTTTCTTCCACTCCAGCCTACAAGAGGCCTTTAGAATTGTAGCTCAGCCATAATGCCTCTTCTTGCCTGGCTAGAAGATTTACAATTGCTTGAACAATTTCTCAGATGCAGGAAATGAAGTATTGGAATATTGGCATTTTGTGTCCTTGCTAACACCCAGTTCTTTATAGAGGCTCAGAGTTTGTCCAGAACCACTCAGAAACTTCTCTGTAACAGTGCAACTGACCCACTGTGCGCCAGAGCAAGATATCACATCTCAGTGGGCAAGGAGCTGACGAGCCTAGAGGAACTAGAGAGGAAAGGAAGATTATTCTTTGAGCTGAGGATGGAAGGAAGGACACACATGGCAGCTCTGGACCTTTCTGGGGAGGTTTCTAAACACAGTCTGAAAACTGGACAGATTTTAACATCTGGTTGATCAAACAGTCCTGTAAAGCCCCGTTCCTCTTCCTCCTGTTGTCTTTGTCCCTCCTAGAATATTCCTACTGTTGTCTCATTTTCATCTGGCCTCACACTATTGTTCAGTGCTGTACGATGGAAAAAGCAAGCCTTGAACGCCTAGTACAGTTTTTATTTCTTTTCCTAAAGAAGAGGACAAGATGTATTCCTCCACCTAGGATCTGAACACTACAAGAAATGTGCTTTTTCCAGACCCAGAATGGAGCTCACTCAATACCGTGGACTCGGAGGGATTTTATTTGCAGAGATGCCCCATGTTGCACTTGTGTGACTCTGGGTCCTGGAACGGCAGATTCACAAGTACATCTTCAACCTTTATTCCCAATCCATGATAGTTCATGGCAGTGTTAATGATTTACCTCAATTTCCCTCTTGTGGACAGCCTTTAGTAGGAGGGGAGAAGTAAGGCAGGTTGAACACAATCCTGCTGTACCGTGTTTAATGTCTTGTAAGACAGTAAAAACTTCCTCATTTGGAGCCAATAAGTTTGAGAAAGACAAAACCAAATAAGGACCTTTAAAATAATCAATTACCAAATATTTTCTTTTCAAAATGCTTCCAACGCTTCTTTTTTTCCCCCCTGCATTTTTGACCAGAAGAAGGAATGCTTGTTGGTTATTAAAGTGGCACTGTGTAATCAATGATCTCAAGCCTTGAAACAATGAACTTTATCCAGTTTTTTTGGAAGTATGATGATTGTTATGGGAGGGATGGCTGTGTTGAGAAAGTTCTCTGCTCCTGGCATTAGCTTTTGGCACTGCCACAAATACTGCTGGGGGACAATGTGAAGATAAAATAGCAGGAGCCTTAGGGCTGTGAAAGAAACTGCTGCTCAACATTCAGATCCTTTTGCAAAATTTATTGTGCAGCATCTGCATCAGCTGGTAGTAAAGATCTCGTCTCCAGAACAAGACAGACACAGTATTCCTTGACACCAACAACACCGCCCCAGAAGATGGGGTCTCCTCTCTCCCTGACTCCTCATTCAGTGAAAATCAATCCAGGCACAATCTGAAGGATGTGTTTTCCTAGCCACTGCCTCTTATTTCCTTATCAGAAAACTGTAAAGCATGAAGAAGACCAAAAAAGTATCATATCATGTAGCAACGAACACAAATATGAAGCCATTTTTAACAGGTTTTATAATGAAAACGTGAAGTATTCAGAGACCTGGAAAGAGAAGCAAACAGTCACACATATGGATTAAATTCTTCAAGAGAGGAGTCCCTCTTCTCTGTCTCATCAGTACCAGTTACTCTCAGGGCTCAATCCCATGGCAACCCCGTGTTCTCCAGGCTGAAGAGACACCACACAGTCATTGCCAATGAAGCAGGAGAATCTGCACACTGCATTTGCCCACTCATTTCCTGCTGCTCTGCTTTCTTTGCTCATTGCTGTCTTTCAGTGCTGACATATCCCTGGTTTTCCCAACAGAAGAATCTCCAAGATTGTAAATGTGGGGGGAACACTGCATATTGATTCTGCCTGCTAATAGGCAAGGCATTCTTCTGTCACTGGGTTAAGGAGCTAAAGACTTCTTTTCCTGTGAACTGAAGATTCTTCTCTGGGAAGGCTCATCGGCACTGACTTGTTAATAGGAGCAGATAATTTCAGAGTCAAAGCTCTGTCTTCTTTGCAAGTTTGCTGTACCTCTGCACCTCCCAGAATCACTTATCCCAACTGTGGAGTCCTGGTTTTGCCAAGAAAATAGCAGGTCCTGTTTTCAGTTTACAACTGCAACCTTGGAGGGACTGACAAAGATCTTATTTTCTCTATGAACTGTGTTTAATTTTATTTTTTTCTGCAGAGGAATTAATTCAATTAATATTTCAGGACCTGGAGAGAACCACCAAGTTCATGCTGCGCCCTGTACCGAATGTGATTTTTTTTGTGGATCTGTGGATTCTCTCTTACTTAGTGTGACTTGTGGGCACTACAGTAATAAAAGAGCAAACTATGAAGGGGAGTGCTTGTTCTTAAAGCCTAGTAACAGTCATCACTGAGCAGTCACTCTGCTGGAGGGCTGCCTGTCCCTTCTTTCCACGGTAGTTCAGGCGGTTGAACTCCTCCATGACCTGCATCATGGTCTTTCCTTTGGTCTCTGGCATCACCAGGAATACAAAAATAGCCACGGACAGACAGTATGTCAGGAAAAAGATGAAACAGAAATTACCAAGACCTTCCTACAGGAAAACAAGGAGAAAAAAAATGTGTTCATAAACATTAATCTTGATTTCTTTCTCTTACAATATAGAGTTTCTGGGTTTGTATTTACTAAAATAACTTGGTCAGAGACTTAGTTGTTATAAATCCCGCTTCAAATGACATCTGACAGTGTCGGTGCCTCTGTCACCACGTCAGTGTTGCCTGTGCCACTCTAACTTGTGTGGAGTTAGAAGCATTTTGTGGGTTTGCTACTCTTCCAGTGAATCCCTGGTTGAAAGGGAAGAGGCAATCAGAACTGCAATTAATTTGGGCTCTGTCTGTTGGTAAGAGAAGCATGCTCCAGGTTCAAGCGGGGTCTAACTTCTTCTGAACTGAAACAAGCACCCTGCTTTGCTTACCACAATGAAAGGGAACACAAGTCCAAGGACGAAGAGTTGGATCCAGCCTATAGCACCATTAAGAACATAAGCAGTTGGTCTGTATGACTGAATAAATATTTCCGTGATCAAGGAGCATACTACTCCCGCTGAAAAAAATATTGAGGAAAGAAAGAAGCTTAGAAATTTTGCAAGATGCTTCTGTACCTCACACTTCATTTTGCTACAGAAGTTCATGGCTTTAAGTGGCCTGGAAGTGTCTGAAGTGGTGCTTGGCTCTTCAGAAAGAAGGCGTGTAGGAATGCAATAGGAAATGAATTTTACCTCCTACCATAGTATGGAGGGAAATATCGACACCCGCACTGAATCAGAAGTAGGGATTCATGCCTATTGTGGAACAGCTATGCCTGGGATCTCTCCAAAGGCTGCTTGAGTGAATAAATGAAACCATTGCAGTAGAGAATACCAACCTGGTCCAATGCCAAAGCACAGGATGAAAATAAAGACAAGTGCAACAGAGCAGTATCGTACCCAGAAAAAGGAGTCCTGTGGAAAGCAAATAAAATCAGAAAATAAAATTTATCTAGCTCCATTACAAATGTTCATCACTACTAAGTATGTCAATATTTAACATAGATCTATTTCTTCTACTTTCAGAAATTTCATGAGATAGCCTTGGCAGGGATCTTGGTTGCATAAAGCTACTGTCTTTAATCCATAATCTTTAATCTATATGGCTGGGAGCAGAGCTCTATGAATATGAAGGCTAGCCCCAAAAATACTTCTACACACTAAAAAGAGGTTTGTGAGGAGGGAAATAGTCATGCTATCTGTCCTACAATAAAACATGGGCACAGTTCTAATGCATCAGTGGGATCTTACCTGTAGTGAGAGCGTGACTGTGAGGAGCCCTAGAGCCAAGGTCATCACGGTGTAGCTTTTCCACAGCAGCGTCTTCCTCCCTGCACGCTCGATGAGGACGGCCTGCAAGCAGGAGGAGATGCTGCCAGCCCCAGGGACAGTCACTGCTGAGCTGCTCCAGTCTCTGCCTTCACTGGCAGGGCAGGGAATCACTGGGGACTGGGGACTGGGAGCTGGCACCTCCTCTGGCTGGGCGAGGAAAGGCATCTGGGGGTCTGAGCAGGACCAGGAGCTGCGGGAAGGAGCAGGAGGTGGCCGGTGCAGCGCTGCAGGGAGCACTGGCTGGGCAGAGGAGGTCAGAGGTGGCGCTCTGCAGGCAAAGGAGAGCCTGGCAGGAGAGCAGAGTGCCAGGGAAGCTCACGCTGTTAATCGCTGTGATTCCTACAGCCCTGAGTCCTACTGACAAATGACATCTGTCCTTTCTCCAGGGGGAAACTGCACCTCCCAAGTCGGGCCCAGAACGGGTTGTGATTTTGACAGAAAGACTCTCAGATCTTTCCAGAAGCCCCACAGAAATGTCTATGTTCGCAGAGTGTGGGGAGAGAACTTTATCTCATCAGTTCTATGGCTGATTTGTTGCAAAAATTTGATTCCTGAAGCTCCAGTTACAGTATTTCTAAAGATCAAAATGAGCAGTGCATTACAGCAGAACAAAATTCAGGTGAGAAGCCACTTACACACAGAACTGTGGAGAGGATCTCAGTGGTCCCAGTCCCCAGGGAGACATAATGGGTTTGAGCAGGGGGGATTCCAGCCTTTGCAAAGATACTGTATGTGTAAAAGTAAACCTGGAAAGAATAGAAATTTGTGAAAGCTGTACACATGTGGCCATGTTTACACTAGCTTCTGTCTTTTTGAACAGAAAATAACTAACCAGACCTTAACAAAATAAAAAATCATCTTGTCATGAAAGGTAATCCATATTAATGCCTTCAGGAGTGATATGTGGAAGAACTTCATAGCTCATAAAATTATGACATAGGTATGGTTTATTTTAGCGCTGAGGCACATGGCGATAATTCCTTCAAAGATATGTGTGCTGAAATCTTAAATTATTGCTCTATTTATTCCTTAAAAGTTTGGGATTATATAATTTGCTTAATATATATTTATTTTTTAGCTTTGCCTAGCTTTACTTACGCTTGTTTTATATTTAAATGAGTTAAGGTCTTTTTTTATGTCTGCGCTCCCTCCCAGTTTGGGGGTGTTTGGGGGTTTTTGATGAAGGATTTTAAATTTTTTATTGCACTTGAAGAACTTTTTAATTTTGTTTTTGGAGTATGTGTTTTAGTCTCTTGGGCACAGTCTAGGCCTTGAGATTAATTTTTGCTGGTTCAGGCCCTGGTTTTATCACTTATTATTGGTAGCCTTGCATCTCTCACCCTGTTTGCAAGTTTTGGCTCCATTTATTGCAAACTTAGTTTGCATTTTGCAAGTATAGTAAATGTTAGGCATTCCTCATTGTCTAGTTAATTAATTTGAAGAACTATTCCTTATTCCTCAATTCTCTGTCTCAAGAACACACTTGTTAAAATACAGCTCTCAATTTAGTCCAGGTCCCAATCTTCCAGGAGAAAAGACTGTAACAAACAGTAACAACAGATCCCTCCTTAGGGCACTGTTGCAGTCTTTCCCGGCTCCTTGCAGAGGTCACTTTTGCCGAGAAGCTCGTCAGGCAGGCAGAGGGCAGAGCGGAGCAGCGCACGTACCACATTGGCCCCGCTGAGATTCATGCAGGAGATGACGAGGAGCAGAGTGATGAGCTGCCAGCGCACGCCTCTGTCCCGCAGCAGGTCCCAAACACCCTTGGCCTTCTCCCCACGGATGGCTTTCTGCTCTGACATCATGTCATCTATTTCAGCCATGTGGTCCCCATCTCCCCAGAGCTGCTTCACAGCTGGAAGGAGAAGAGGAGAGGTGACCCAGCTCACCAGCACAGACAGAATCCAGATGATTTCCTGCTTTGCAGAGTATCTTATGAGAACTTCATGCTTTTTTCTCGTCTGAACTTCCTAGAGATCTGGGCTCAGATATGACACAGGTCCAGATGATTGTCTGTTTTTACCCATAAATCTTAATATGACCTCACCTTTGGCCAATAGCTGCTGACAGTCCTTCAATGTAAGTCACACTTAAATTCTTACCAATCCTTCCCTGAATACCCTCTTGCTAAAGGTGCAGTTCTAGTACACACTCCAAAATGCAGAGAAGATAAAATGACTCCTACATATCAAAATAAATATGTAAAATAAGTTTACATCCAAGGAGTTCTGTCTTTTGATAGTTGAATACCCACAGTGGCTGTTGCTCAGTTTCTGTCAGTAGCTGCTGTTAGGGTTACCAAAGAGCTGGAATGCTTACAGATAGAATGTGACAGTGCAGAGCCTCTCTCTCTCACACAGAGAAGGCACTGTGTCTATACTCTGACTGTTCCGGGCAGAATCTGCATTGCTGGAAATACAAGCTGTGTGTGATCACCTCCCTTGGAGGACCCTGGCAGAGGGTTAGGGAAATAACGGTGCCAAGAGAGCACTAACATCCAAACAGAAGAGACTGACTTTCATTTAAACTGAAGGTGCTTTCAGAACCAAAACACCAAAAGTCTTTTTCCCACCTGTACCTCTCTTCCAGGCTTATCTGGGGCTTTACTGCATTTTCCCCTTTTTCCTGAAGTGAAAGATTTCTGGCTCATTTCCTCACCTTTGATGCATCCCTCTTTGTCCTTTTGGTCAATGAGCAGGTAGCGGGGAGAGTCTGGGAAGAAGGGGAGGGTGAAAAGCTGAACAAGGGCAGGGACTGCATTGGCTGCCAGGAGAACTGGCCAGAGAGCCTCCACTCCAAGAACTTCTCTGGAACAAAAGCAGCAGGGTGAGAGGGGCTGAGGAGCCCTGTGGCTGACACGGGGTCATCCCCCAGCCCTGCTGGGTGTGTCCCGGCAGCTGCCCCCCAGGAGTCCCCAGCAGGGAGCGCAGAGCGCCGGTGCCCGCAGAGCTGCGCGGTGTCTGTCAGCTCCTGCTGCTCCGTGCTGGGCACAGCAAGGCCCGTGTCCTCCAGCATCAGCTGAGGGCTCGCACACACCAACAGTCCCAGCACAAGCGTTGAAGGAAAACCTGGAGGGGCTGATCCCTCTGCTTGTGATCCAAATAGACTCACATTACCACTGTTACAAGATCCAGGAGTTTTCAGACTGGTACAGGCTGCCCCAAATGGGGCATAGGAGTGCACTGATATATGCATGTATTTTAATAACAGAATAAATGGAGTATGTTTCAGGCTCTCTTACCTGAGACCCAGAGTAAAGGCTACAAATTTCCCAGTAGCAATGGAGACAGAAGCTGTCACAGCAATCAGCCCACGGAGCTTCCGTGGAGCACATTCCCCAGCGTACATGATGTGGATATTCTGAGCTAAACCTGCAGTGACAAAGGTCTGTCAGGGCAGTGCAAATCCTCACAGCTCTGCTGTTTTGGAGGAGGCCACTATGGACAGGCCTGGCTCTCAGATACATTTTTATCTCTGCTGAGGATGTGGCTGCCTCAAACAAAGCGTGTGTCCCATACCGTGGCCTTGTGCCTTTGCTAAATATTTCACTAAGTCAATATGGGCACCTGGGAAATCTGTCCTTCAGCAGCCTGGCCTTCTCTTACCTTGTTTCCTACAGCCACATATACAGATAAGACTGTGGTTACTCCCTCTAGTCTTAGATGACATTTTTCAGTGGCTATTCAGATGCTATGTGTCTTACTTTGTGCTTGAAACCATCAAGTTGGCAAATGCTGTACATTCTATTTGCTCTGTGAATTAATTGATATTTTTCCTCTCCACTTTTTTTTTTCTGGTTAGTATTTATCTTTATCCAGCTGCTCAGGGATCAAAAGCACTGGCAGAATGTAACCTTCTGAGGCATCTGGAAATTAGAATTGAAATTAGAATTGAAAATTCTAATTGAATTGGCTTGAAAACCATTCCTGTGTCTGCAACGTGGAGAGCAGCATCGGTCACAGTGAAAAGCAACAGGAACTACAGAGAGCAGTTCTCTACTGAGTGACCATGCTTCCCTGAAATATTGCATGTTTTGGCTTTTTCAGAGTTGGCAGTACCTTTTGTATGGACTGGAGGTAAAGATAGAAGAAAGAGAAACGGAGATGTCATACATTACTAATTTAATTATGTTTGTGGTTTCTTATTTAGTTAAAAATGCACTCAGCAATCATGTCCTCTTCAGAACATAGTAAAAGATTTGTGATCTATTTACTTAGGCTGGTGAATCCTTGTGACCCTCAGTCACTGCTCTTCCCACTATTTAATACCATGGGCAATTTACCTCCACAGACTCCAGAAAGTAACCGTCCAGCAATGATCATCTCAAAAGATCCACACAGCCGGCTGAATCCCATCAGAGCTGCACCCAGCAGAGCAGGGATGTTGGCAAGCAGCATGGCCTTCTTCCTGGAATTCATGCAAATTAATGTGAGCATAAATACTGCCCTGACCTCATTGACAGCCTGACAGGAGTGGCATGAATTGTGCTGTGGTTACAGACTCAGTGCTGGCTTCTGAGATCAGCTGAAGTAAATGGGAAATGGCAATGGGGAAACTTGTCACAGACTGATAAGTTAGTTGAAGGTTTTGATGCCTCCAGTGGTGTCAATATCTATGTTGAAGAATAAGCTTTGTGAGTGGTTGTCTCTGAAATTCTCTTTAAAATGCATGCACTTCTTGTATGACTTCTCTGGACTGGATTTGCTTTGGACTTTTTAAATGAGAGGGTATGATTTTCCTTGTGATCATTGGCAGATTTTCCATTCTGTTTCTTCACTATTCTAGTCTTTAATTGGAAGCCCTGGGCTGCTCACAGTGCCACATTACAAACAGTGTTTCTCACAGTTTATTTTTCTGCAGTTGTGAGTGTAAACCACTCTTCCTACCTTCCAAATCTAACAGACAAGTAGCCAGCAGACGAGGAGCCCAGGAGCCCGCCGATGCTGTAAACGGACACAATAAAGGACCACATGAAAGTGGTCATCTGTGCACTGGGAGAGGAGCCAAATCTCTTCAGCCAGGTCTCACGGATGAAACTTTGGATGTACTTCAAAAGAAAAAGAAACCAATGGACTCAGTCAACATGTTTTTGAATAATTGCACCACTTTTTAAATTCTCTTACCTGCTTATCGGTCTTTTAGATATATTTCTATCAAAAACTTTGGTTGAAATCTTAGCCCCAGTGAAACCAATGGGAATTTTGCCATTAACATCCCTGGAGCTGATGTTTTAGCAATGAGATCCAATGAATAAATACATCGATATTACATTTCAACTGTGAGTGCCAGTAAGACAATGGTAGGCTGGTCTTCTGTTTCTGTGCTAAACCCTGATTTTTTTCTCTACCTGATCTTTTCCCGCCATTCCCACTTGTTTGTGGCATGAGTATGAGCTGAGGGTCCTTGGTACCATTCAGGATGACAAACACCTTCCCCAGTTTTCCTTTTCCAGCTACAGGTACTAGTGCTGACCTCAGCTCTAGAGCTACAGTCCTTCCCTGCCCTATTTCACCTTACAGCCCCTTGGAAATTGTGTGTGTGGTCAAGCAGATGGTAAAGGGACTCCCTGAGCAATGGAGAGAGGAGAATGTCCTGGGAGCAATTGCACTCAGTAAGGGGAAAACGGCTGACTTTATGGATATTATTCATCCTTCCCTTTCCCAGTTCTGTCACGTCACACAGAAGTTCAAACCTCATGAAACACAAGAGCAATAGCAGCTACTCTTAGATCTAAGAAACCACAGTAAGTCTAATTTTAAAAGGACAAGTAAAAAGTTAGCCATTGCGTATAGAGGCATGAATGCCTGAGAACTGTGAAATCCTGGTAGCTCACTCTTTGAGCTCTCCATGCTTACCTCAGCAGGAGAATTGATAATGGAGATCTGCAATCCATAGTGGAAAGATCCAGTAATGCCCAGGACAAAAGCCAGGAGAAAAAGGTTGTAGCTCATTTTCTTGCAGGAAATAAAACCAGCAAAGAAACTGGTTCAGCTATGCAGACATGCCTCCAAATGTCCTGTGTTTCCCTTGGGAGCTCTAACAATTTGAGCAATGCCACACACCTGCCTCCTCTGAGACCAAGGAGGCAGCAATAAGAAACCACAGCTACTGAAGCACAGGACAGTGAGAATGCTGAGTACAGACAGAGCTCACGGTACCTCCCAGACCCCAGTTACACACTTCAGTGCTTCTCTCTTCAGCTTTGGCCATCTTAATCTGCACTGTCATAGCTATGAGAGCATAGTGCAATGTGCAAGCATTTTGTGAACAATTCCATCTATTTGTCCTTTCTCCTCCTCCTTTCCTACTTGCTATCTCACCTAAATGAATATTTTGCTCAGTGACTTGGCTGAGACTAGATAAACTTTTGGGGATTGAAGGGCATTCTGAATTTCATAGAATAATAAACCCTTTTTTTAAACTCTCTGATAGGAGGCTTAAGAATATAGGACAATATACTGCAACAGATGCACCTCAACCCCTCCCACTGCCACTGCTCCCTGTTTCTGACTGTCCTGGGGATGTTCTGGCCAGCAATGAGAGCGTGGTGTTACACCTCTATACCTGGAATATTTCCTATTCAAACAGTGACTGCCAAGCATTTACAAGCCGATTTCTTATCAGGGGAATGTCATTGCTTGAGTGGGCATCAAACCTCTTCACATCAATTTGCATGCCAAGGTAGTCATCCCTGCTTGCAGTCCAGGTCTTTCCTGATGCTTTCTTCGGCTACTTTGGAAAAAGCTCCTTTTTTTTTTTTTTTTTTTTTTTTTTTTTTTTTTTTTTTTTTAAACAGAGAACATGATAATAA
>VXBU01003588.1:162046-175430 GCA_013400315.1 Bombycilla garrulus | reverse complement strand
GGAAGGAAGGAAGGAAGGAAGGAAGGAAGGAAGGAAGGAAAGGATTCAATAAGTGGGGTGCTTGCTTTCCATTACCTGAGTCCAACAACCTGCCCCAGCACCAGCCCCAGGGCTGTAAACGATGCAGAGGTCAAGGCCACAGCTCCTCTGAGCTTCTTTGGGGCGCTCTCTGCCAGATACATGGGCTGAATGCTCATGCCTACACCTGGGCAAGGCAGACAAATACTGACCTCAGCTTGTGGGCAGAGGAGACAAGAATAAATGCAGTCATCCACCTCTGGAGGTTGCCAGCTGCACTCTTCTGTTGCAGGCCATGTGATAATTAATCTACCAGTGCTTGTTATTTACCCAAACCTTCAATTTCACCCCTGTCCCTTGTGTAACTAAACACACATTTCAATATTCATCAGTAGCAGTAGATAATGAAACTGAAACCTGTCAGGGCCTCAGTCTTATGGTTTTTTTCAGCACCAAATTGAAGTTTATATGCAATGTCTCCCTTGACTTCCCCCCTTTGAGGGGAATATAATATTTAAAGTCCATTGTATTGATCATTTTCTGAGCTGAACTTCTACAAAAACTTTTGTGTTGGTGCTCATGCTGGTGAGTGACTGACATTCTTACAAGCAGATAGGGATCCATTTTTAGCTGAAATTATCCCTGTGCACAGAGATACTTATGGGTAGTACACACACCCACCCCGCCCCGCCTGGGTATGCTTTAAAAGAAAGCCCTTAGAAGCAAAGGATAAAATCTGTATATACAACTTCTTGATTCACTTACATATGTCTGGTCAGCCTAAAGGATTAATTGCTTTAATATCCTGGATCATTCCTTATTAAATTTCTTTTAATTGTTACCACCTCGGTCCTTCTGTATTTCTCGTGTTGCCGTACCTGCATTCACACCAGTAAAAAATCTGCTGAGCATAATCATCTCAAAGGACTTGGCCATTCTGCTGAACCCGGACAGAGCTGCAGCTGTGATCACAAAGACATTGCTCAGCAGCAGGGACATCTTCCTTCCGAGAGAAAAGACAGGTGAGCACACGTGGTGAGGTTCAGCTCTCAGATAAAACATTTCCCAGGGCTCCACAGGGGCTGCCCAGCCCCAGCACAGCCCCTGCTGCTCAGTGCCAGCCCTGCAGGAGGTGTCCCTGTGCCACAGGCTGTCCCTGCTGTGCTGCCTGTGGGCTCTCTCAGGGCACCACCAGGTTCCCCCCCACATTCAGGGCTCTCGTGCTCACACACAGGTTCCATTTGAATGGAGAGGAATATTCCTTCAGCAAGCCATGAGCATTTTGGTCTGAAAATGCTAATTTGTTGAAACAGGCATTTTTCATGTAATAGTGTAATTGTTGTGAAACTTTGTCAGAAAGTTTTCATGTGTCCCAGGAGAAATTTCTGCTGAAAACCAGGGGGAAAAAAGAAAGCTCTATTGGCCCATACTATTATTATTGCCAGAAATTCTCTCTAGTCCCCACTCACTGCCTTGCCTGTCAGTCTTTGTTTCTCTTATTTATGATGGAATATGATTTTATTCCAAAGTAGTATGGGGTGAAATCCCAGAAATTTTAATGGATTAACGAAGCCATATCCTTTCAGGTCTTCATAATCATGAAACTAGTAAGTCATGGGGCCTCAAACCATAATGGGGCCTCCTTCATCATATTAGAGGAGCAAACTAAAGTGATAGCACATAGAGGAAAATCTTGGGGTCAGGAGACAGGGAGGAAAAATCTAATTTCCTGTTAGTTTATGTTGGTAACACTGGTTTGGTTTGGTTTGGTTTGGTTTGGTTTGGTTTGGTTTGGTTTGGTTTGGTTTGGTTTGGTTGTTGGTTTTTTTTTGGTGGTTTTTTTTTTCTGAAGAGCACTGGGGATAGAGCTGTGTATGAAAGATAAATGAGGTAAGACAGATACTTTTCAGAAACTCAAGCACAGAGGAAAAATCCCACTGTGGAGATTTAAGTAGTATTTCCCAAAATATTTCAGACCAAAATATGGATACACAGCCTGTGAGACATGAAGAGCTGGGATGCAACCACTGTTCTTTGTAAGCACCCTCTGTTTTCCTAGTTATCATTCCCACAGTTATTATGGAAAAAAAATCCCTAGTCTGATCCATTATCATTCCCCATTCAAAAGCACAGCAGAAAATTGGCCACAAAAATGATAATTATGTAGGTGGCTACTGTGATGGGGAGTTGAGCTGAAATCCTTGCAGCACCTCAGCTTGGCTGGAATGTGATGAGAAGCTAATGTGGGGAAAAAAACTGTTCCCTGTTGAGTTTTGAGACCTGAAAAGGTAGAGAAGTAGAGATCTGTCAGGTAGTTTCTCCCCTCCAACCCTGAGTGTTTATAGCAGACCGGTCTGTGATACAAAACGTGTTTTCATTATTTTTAACCATTTTTCTCTGGGGAATTCTAATTCCTCTTGGACTAAGGGAAGCTGCAAAACTTAAATTAAACTCCAGCACCTCTTACCTGCCCAGCATGATGGCCATGGGACCAGCAAGCACAGCCCCAGTGAGGCCTCCCAGAGGGTAGGCAGAGACAGTGAAGGACCAGAGCAGCAGGATCACGTTGCTATCCAGGGGAGTGCCCATGCGCTCCAGCCAGGTCGTGTTCATGAACTTCTGGATGTACTGAGGGAGAAGGACAGAGCTGCAGAACCACCACACAGGGGAAGGACACTCCCTTACTAATATATCTATTTATCCTGTGCTGATGCTTCCAATCTCCTCCAGTTCTCAGATGTGTTTTTAGCAAAGAGTTTAGGGTGTAAAACTGTTGTTGTTGAAAAGTTGCAGTTGGTTTGTATCTCTATGTAGTTATTTTTGATAATATAAAAATTGATTTCATGGGTCTCACTTTCAATCTGGGGGCAAAAATCAACTTCAAAGGATTGCAGGTTGGAAAATTGTAGAATTAGATTTTGCAGTTGAAACAAAGCTTTTGAATGAACTCTTGTGACACTAGGTCCTGCTGAAGGGTGGCTTTTGACAGCCAAGTCCTGCACTCGGATGTGAATGACAGAGAGGGAACAACACATCCTTGCTCTCTGTGCCTCAGCAGCAGCAGCAGCCTGCAGATTCCCAGTGGCACAGCACTGTCCCCAGCCCAAGGGAGACACCAGGGAAGGCTCTGTCGAGGGGGAGGCACTCGGAGCAGCAGCACTTACTGAGGCTGGGGCATTGATGATGGAGATGTTGTAACCGTATTGGAAAGTGCCTCCAATCCCAGCAGCACATATTGTCAGGATCAGGATCTTGTTCTGGAGCTGAAGAAAAGGGGCAGACAACCTTGCACACAATGAAATTACTCAACAGACATTCAGGCTTTGAGCTGGGGGATTTTCCCATGGCCATGTATACCCCATGCATTCAGGATTCCTTGCTGTGCTATTATTTCTATCCTTTAATGACAATAACACATATTTTAGAGTAGAGTGCCTTTCCTGTGGTGCTGCAATGGTTGTACAGAACAGACAATGTTCAGCAGTCCATAACTGTGTACTCAGCACTGTGATACAGGTGAAATACGTGGCAGACAGTGGGTTCCTATGCCACGCTCGGGTCTCCTTGAGGACATTTCTTCACCAGCCTTGCCACTTGCTCATATTGCCAAGTGACACTGCTGCTGAGCCCTGGGAAGCACAGGCAGGGAATGGGCTGCCTCGTGTGGCATCACAGGATCTGGTGTTGGGGTAAAAGTGAGGGTACTGCCTTTTTGGAGGGTGTAGAACAAGCTGTCCTGGCTGGCCCAGCTCAGCAGCTGACAGCTCACTGGCAGGCTGAAAGCAAAACCACAACTTCTCCCCACTGTTCTGTGCCTGTGCCTTTGGTTTCCCCATCTGTGGGTGGGGAAAGATGTGCCCTGAGGCAAGATGTGCCCTGAGGGAGTCTCGGGACTGGGAGCTCTGTTCCACATCTCAAGAGCACTCTGAGCACGCTGAGGGTCCCTGGTCTTTATCCTGACACCTCCTGCACAATGTTCTGGGTGGCCCAAGGCCGGGATGACCTTTGCCATCCCCCCGCTTAAAAACCCCTCCCACTGGGAAAGCTCTGGTGTAACATAAAGGGCCCGTGCTCAGGCTCGGCTGTTTGCCAGGCAGTGCCGGGCGCCTCAGGCCAGACTGTGTTCTGCTACATGAATATGACCCCAGTGACCCTGAGAACTTAAAGAACCCAAAGCTGGGGACCTCTTTCTGCTTTACCTGCCCAGTTTCTTCTTACAGAGCCATCCACCAAAGAAAAGGAAATTTTGGTGTAGTCTCACAATAGCTCTAAAACCACACATTCAAATAATCTTGGGTTTTTCCCCTTTCCTCAAAGTGTTTCCTTCTAAATAACTTCCATAGCAGCCCGAGACAGACTGTTCTCCCAGGACAGAAATAAACCCAGACTGTTCCAAGCCTGCAGCAAGGGGAGACTGAGCTCTCGTGTTCCAGCTAGCAGCAGATACATTTTCCTTGCACTTTCCATGGCTACACCACTTCCCTGTTTTGTTACTGAGAACTGACATAAGAATTGGGCACCTGAGATCTCTGCTATTCCTCATTATCCTCATTCTCTAGGTGAGTTTCCTCTCCTTACAACAGCACTTTTCTTTTTCATTTACAGTGTCTAGGAATATACCATTCCTTCTGCTCATTTCCCTGCTTTCATTATAGAGTACATCCCCTATCAAGTCGTGTATCAGAGCTCTTTTGCGGCCATGAGCTAAAGAAAAATGGTTTGTTTCTCCCTTCAGGGGCCAGCAAACCCCTGTGTGCTCAGAGCTGAGCAGTATTTACAGCATGATCTTCCCAAACCTTCTGTAACTCCCGGCTGCTGCACTGCAGTCACAGCCACCGTGGTGTTGTGCAGCTGCCAGGAGAGCCATTACTCAGTCAGCTTTATCCTAGGGACTCTGGTAAATTGAATAAATAATTATATGCAAACCTGACAGTACCTACACAGCCTTATAAAAATTCAAATTAAAAAAAATCTGGCAATAATAATAGCAAAATTGATGTTTTACCAGCCTCTGCAGCTTGCTCATCCTCTTTTGTAGGTTTTCCTCTGTCTGCGAAAGTCTCTGGTACTCTCGCGATGCTGCAAAGGATTATTTCAGTCTCCAGCAGAGGAATGTGTATTCAGTCACCCATTATGTTAGGATAAGACACTTGATTAGGCAGGTGTTTTGCCAACTGGTTTACATTCCCAAAACTGATTTGCATGTTCATTAGCAAGATGGTTAATTCATTTTGTTGAAAGTCCATGACAGTCCAGGGAAATGATTCTCCAAGACCCAGATCTGACTAAACCTCTTGAAAGCCAGTGTGATTTACAACATTGATTCCTTCTCACAGCATCTGGCACAGCTGCCAGTATCACTTCTCTGATTAAGTGTGATCAAAGCAGAAGTGAACTACAATTTATTTTTTCCTGATTGTATTTGTCCTGGAACACAATCCAGGATCTGAAAGACAAACCAGGCTATTTTCCTCGGTCCCATCAGTGACAGGAATGAATGAAACCCAAGCTTTTCAAATCCCTGGTTATCCAAGGCTTTTCCAAGTGCTCCTGTCTATGTCCTGGTGACATATAGGCAATCCAACTGTTGCTGAGGGTAAGAAATACCAAGCAGGCAATTCCAGCATCAAAAAGATATATTGCCACTTGAAGCATGTTGGACATAAAAGCTTTTAATTAATTTTTTTTCCACCAGCCATGGAGGACCTAAACAAGGAACAAGAATATTTTACAGGAGCAAAAACTCTCAGTACTTCACTGCAGCTTTGAAATCAAGAAGAGAAAATTCTGATGGAGAGCAGGCTGTGCCTGGGGAGTAGTGTATGGCATGGCACGTTTCACGTGGCTTTTTGTCAGGATTTTCCTGAAATATCTGCAGAAATCTTTCCCTGAACCTTGTGGCCATCAGCTACAAATTTTCTTCCATGTGGTGTCATGGAGAGATGGAGAAAGAGCTGGCAGACCAGCCCCACTCTCACCTAATTTTCGTTTGCCCTGCATTTGTGTAAATACCAAAGGAGATGGCTCAGGCCACAAGAGATCTTTGGACAGTTTTGTGCCATGAAAGCTGCTTGGCTGTAGCTTGGAAGGAGATGGGGCTGGAAGGAATATCCAATATCCCAGCAGCAGGTGACCCCTGAGGGCCAGGGCTCCTGAGCCCCGTGGAACATCCCAGGTATCCTGTGATTGCTGTGTTGCTGTGCACTAAGGCACAGAAGGCTGTGCTCCTCTCCACAGCCTGGCACAGAGCAAACGGCTGCACTCAGAGCACTGGATCCTGTCAGGTGCAGAGGACAGCAGAGACAGCCTTGCTTCTTTCTGCAGAACAGACAGGCACTCCCTGGCCGTGGGGAATGGTGAGTCCTCATGAATCCTAGAGATGGAGATGGAGCCATACTGCACTGCCAGCAGTAACACTAAAGCTGCTGCTTCACAAAATATCTGGCCTTCAGGAGAAATCATCCTTTTAACTCCTGCAGAGTGAGATTTGTGAGGGCCCCGACAGATTTTAGAGAGTTTGAAATAAGTGAAATGTTTTTAAATGTCTCTTTGTCCGTAGTCAGGTTTTACCTGAACAGAAATGTGAACCTGTCCCACATCACAGAGTGGTGAATTCTCTGGTCAATGTGTAGCCAGGGATGTGGTGCTGCATCAGCTGCAGCCACTAAGTGGCAGGAGAAGTACAAAATTTGCTGTATCAGGCTCTGAACCCAACATGCCAGTGTGTGGCAGGGATTAGATGAATGCTTCCCAAACAGTGATTTGTTAACCGGGAAACAGACACAACTGTACCAGTCACAGGCACTGATGGATAGTTAGGCAGCATATATTAGAACAATAATTCATTCAAAAAGGAAAGCTCTAGTTTCCTCAGGCTGTCTGCTCTGAGCTTGTGCCAGTTGCCAGAGGCGAGGGAAGTGCTGTGGGTAGCCAGTGAAATGCTGGGGATTGTGGCACAGGCTGTTCACGAGCCTCCCTGCTCCAGAGGGGGAATAAACTGGATATTGCTGTGGCGAGATCTATGTGCACATTCACCAGAGAATACCTCTGAGATGTGGGACAGGTTCACATTTCTGTTCAGGTAAAACCTGACTACGGACAAAGAGACATTTAAAAACATTTCACTTATTTCAAACTCTCTAAAATCTGTCGGGGCCCTCACAAATCTCACTCTGCAGGAGTTAAAAGGATGATTTCTCCTGAAGGCCAGATATTTTGTGAAGCAGCAGCTTTAGTGTTACTGCTGGCAGTGCAGTATGGCTCCATCTCCATCTCTAGGATTCATGAGGACTCACCATTCCCCATGGCCAGGGAGTGCCTTTCTGTTCTGCAGAAAGAACTCCTGGGAATTCCAGGAAGTTGTCCTCTATCTTTTCTAGTGACAGCTGCCTTGATGAGGAGTGAAGGGATAGGTTTTTTTTTTCATCTACACAGCATCTACGTTACTTGTGCTTTGGTGCTGAGAGATGTTCACACTGGTTTTGTTTCTAGCTGGATTTTTGCTGCACCTTAAAAACCCCAGCTTTCCCAATGTTTCATCCTTGTTGTCAGAGTTTCAGAGTCGCTTTTGTAGATGAGAAATCTCTGGGCTCGGTGTCTGTCACCAGGGTATAACCCCTGCTCTGCAGTTACTCAAACTCCAGGCAGCCTTCAGACAAACCCGGCAGGTTTCCAGCAGGGATGTGGAGACCACACCACCCCCTTCCTTCAACTACTCTTTCACTGAACTCAAAGCTGTCATAATCAGGGTGAAATATGATGCCATGCACATGGGAGAGGAGTTATTTGGAGAACGTGATGGCAGTCTCTGCCTGCAGTTATCTGCCTGCAGAAATAAGTGGTAATCCTGCCATTAGGAAAGACCATCAACACATGCTCTTTGATCTGTCACGAACTGAGAGGTTCCAATGTTTTTGTGTGTTTCTACACCAGAATCATCTGGACCAACTTCAAGGGGAGAAAAGGGGCCCCATTTCCATCTGTGAGGCTTGGATCTACAGGAGGAATTCTCCCTACAAATGCTACACTGTAAATTGCAGACGAGATTTGGAGCGGCTCCCTGGTGGTTGTTGACTTTCCCGAGCTCTAGCCTGGCTGTTTCTGCAATCCCTTCCCACTTCCCTGTAAGGACCATCACTGTAAGGTACAAAATGCCTCTGTTTGCTTGTCCTGACTCTTGCAGAACTCACTCAGAATACAGAACACAAATAATAAGATCGGCAAACAAGCAGCTTTCTCAAGCAGCAGGTTTGCTGATTTCATGGTGAAAGCAATGTTTACAGAATTCAGTTGTTGAAATGGATTTTTCTTTGTAGGAAATGAGTGCCTGCTGTGACACCATTATTCTCAGTTCCACCAGCTCGCTAATTTTCTTTATAAAAACCCCACAATTTATGTAAGTTCAAGACACTGTATAAGAACTTCAGGAGATGAGCTTCATCCCAGAGGTTTCTCAGGACAGGACCCAGTGCTGACAGAGCTTCTGCTACCACACAGAGTCACTGGGACGCTTTCCAGAGCAGTGGAGCTCCATGGCAGCTGAGTCCTTTGAGGACACGAGAGCTGAGACAGCCAAGGGAACTTGCTGCTTTCCCTTGCTAGCTGGGATTTTTGGCTGTCAGAACAGCTGTATGTTCTGTGTGTTGGAGCAGCAGTCTGCCTTTCCCTCCACCTGATAAGCACTAGAGCTTCTCTGGGAAAACGGAGAAAGCCCAAAATAATGGAAATTCCTTTTTTTCAGTCCACTGTGAGCTGTAGGTCATGCTGTGGCTGAACTATTTCTTTTCCTTCCACCTCTGTATCAGACAGTAATACAGGCAGTTAGTTGAAACTGAGTGACCTCAGAGGGAAGAAAGTCTTTGCCTGAACAAATCCTCTGTTTCTGGGTGTGAGAGAAGACATTTAGACTCCACCAACTGGCACCAAATGTTGCTGAATGTTTCCATCAGAGAGGAAAATGTGTGCAGCAGTGTCAGAGTGTCACACTTGTCCTGCTTTCATATTTAACAGTCCCTTCAGACAGAGCTTCTGATTAGAGCTGTGCCCTGGCTTATTGAGAGCTGGACTGGGACACATAGTCCTGCCTCTGGTGAAAACCAAAGTACAGATACCTTTTCTGACTCCTTGGAGGGGTCTCCAGCAGCTGACAGCACGCTCAGTTGATGTGCTGCTATTGTGAGCTGAGCACAGACCTCTTTTTATAAAACACAAGCATTGTTTTTCAGTTCTCTGGTTGATTTGGCCACAGTGCTTATGAAATGGATGTTACAAAATAAAGACCCATGAAGGATATTCCCTACTGACAGCTGTGGGAGGTGACCTGTGGTGTAGGGGACAGATCACAAGGCAGAAGAATTTAACAAGAATTATTAAACACTGGAGAAAAATAACTGTGCAAAGAGACAGACATTTTCTTGTTTGATGTCTTCAACTCATGATCAGAAGCTGTTTCGGAAGAGGTGCTTTATTTGGATATGTGATGAGGCTCTGTTCAGGAAGATTTAAATGAGATCTTCTTTCTCATGATATGCCAGACACAAAGCTGCATTTTTGAACTAAACCCCATAGGAAATAAAAATATCATTAACTATGATTTACAGCAAACCCTGTACAAACCACATGTCCTTGGAGGGCTGAACTCTAAATGCTATCTTTAGTTTATTTCTAGCAAACAAACAAATATAAAAATCCATCCAATGCTGTATGATTCACTTTCTCCTGACTTTAGCCATGACACTCCAGAGTTAGCTGATTTAGAACAAGAAATCCTTCAGTGAAGGAGAAAGAACTTATTTATGGCTATTATACATGGAAAAGTAAACATTCTGAGTGCATCAAGCAGTTATGATTACACAGTTTATCTATCGGTTCACAGAGCTCTTGGCACCTCTTGTCCATGCCACCAAGGACTGAGTTTGGGAGCTGAAATAACTTTCCAGAAAGCTCCTCCTGGCTGGAGTGGCTCACTTGTTCCTAGGGCCAGACCATCAGGCACGTGGAGACCTCTACACCAAGGGTACCAGGAGCGTCCTGTCCTGCAGAGCACCATGGCTGAGCCCTTGAACACAACTGCCACAGCCTCACACCCTGCGAGGGGAGTCTCTCAGACTGCGGGGCATCTTTGTTTTCAGATGAAGGAGAGATCTGGGACTGTAAGCAGGGGGTGGAGCAGTACCCCAAGCAAGGGGTTTGGGGTTACATGGCCAGGGAGTGAACGCTCTCCCTTGAGCCTGTGTGTCACCGGGCCAGGGATGACTCGGCACAGCAGGACACGTTGCAAAACATCGTCAGATGAAGTTACAAACAAAATGCCGATGGTGCTGAAGAGCAGAGGGCACATGTCCCCGGCTGGACGCTCACGAGTGCGTGCCTGGGGCTGTTTTCCTGCCCCACCAGCTGCGGGCGGGGTGAGCGCCCTGTCAAGGGCGCCGGTGCTCGTTAGGGGCTGTGCTGACACCGCACCGCTCCTTTCATCCTGCGAGCCCGGGGACTGCTGTGCCGGGCAAAATGGGAGCTGCTGCCTTTAAACAGAGCAGCTGTTTACTCTTGAAACAATTAGAGACGGCAGTTAGATCTTGAACTCGTTACTGAGCCCAAAACAATTATGATAAAAACAAGTTCCAGATGGGCTCAAAAGGAGTTGTTTTTGTCTTTACTGAATTAGAATGGATTCCATGTCTTCAAGTTCCTCTGGTATTTATGGGCAGGAAACATGAATTACACACAATGATTTACTACAAACAAAAGAGATGACTGCTGCAACAGCCCATTTATCTTTGCTCATGTGCCTTCTTGAGGTTTATGTGCTGTTTAACTCACGGGGACATTTAATGGCATTTTTCTCTGTTTCCTAACTCTGCAGTTTTGGCTTGCAGAAACTGAGACAGGAAGCTCTTGAATTTATGCTGCAGGTTACAATTGCCGAGCCTGCAGATGCACAATGGGTAAATATTGTCTGGCAAAGAGATACCATCATGTTTCAGTTCTTCCTTTGAAGACTTGTGCAAAGGTTACAGTTGAGAGTCCTTCTGATGAGGTCCCAGGCTGCTCCAAGACGAGGCAGACAGGCTTTTTCAAAGCCTGTCCAAAATGGACTAAAGTCTGGGCATCACACATATTTGTATGGAAACTTTGAGGTTCTGACATCTTGGGTTTTGAAGCTGATGCTGCACATTGACAGCAATTGAACTGATCCCAAAAGGAAGGGGAGGCCAGCAGATGACAGGAAGCGATGGCACATCACTGTGCTACATCTGCTTTGAGTCCTCAGGCAGGGGCAGGACAAGGCAGGAGAAAATCAGTGAAAAAACTCCTGGGCAGCATTTTTCTGGCAGCTCCTCTTACCTTCTTGCCGCTGAGGCAAAGAGTTTGGGTTTGGAATTTTTTTTCAGTTTTTTGGTTATATTTCATGATTTTATAAAAGGCCACATATGTCAGCGTCACCATGAAGGGGTATGTGAACACAAATATGTGGCTGGGCTGATGGGAACTTGTGGAAGGCCATAATTCCAGAAACCCATAAAATGTGACACAGATTGTAATAAAGACTAAAGCTGCCCTGGGTGTACTGTAGTGCATGAAATTAGCTTGGCTGAGCTCTGAAGGGAATGAGATCATGGGCAGAAAGCAGCCTGGGAACTCAGGGTGACACTGAGATCTGTTTGGGCTCTCCCAGTGGGAGCTGGTGAGCTTCCCCATGCATTCCATCACTTCTCCTCCTTCCCCCATGAACCTTAGAAAAGAGGCCTTAAGTAGAAGCCTGGACAAGTGGAGTTCTTGTTTTGGCTGGAAAAGAGGGAAGAGGAAAAAAAATGAGAAAATTATTATTACTATTTTTTAAGATTTTATGCAATGTCTAATTTGCACATAGTCTTTCACAGAGAGTAAGTGGAACTGATTATTTGGATTCTCATGTCTGTGGAGCTAGTGAGGGCCTCCTTCCAGCAGAGAGGCTCCCAATATTCATCTCCCAGCCTTGGCTCAAATAAGGAAGGAGCAGGAATCGTGGTGCTTGAATTCAGCTTCTGTCTGGTGACCACAGGCAGCAAGAGCAGATAGGAAACCTCTAACTCCCCACCCAAAGAAACAGGACACTTATTCATTTATTTCATTTATTATTCATTTATTGACTCTCAGTTCCTCAACTCAGTTGCCCATTCTGCTGAGCCAGGAGCTCTGTGGCATGCTGGAGGGCTAAAACAGCCACACGAACAAGGGCAGCCCTTTGCAGAGCTCCTGGCCCGATGTATTTCCCTGCAAGCTCAGCTCTCCTCAACTGCCAGAGTTCTCACATCCATCCCAGCTCCAGAAGCCAAGCTATTGCCATTTCTGCAGTCTGGGGTCCCAGTTCCTGCTCAGCTCCATTCCCAGCATCCCTAATGCAGCTCCTTCTTCTCCCCCAGCCACATCGAGGTGCTCTCAGCACCGCAGTGCCCAGGACACTCAGGAGCCCATTCTGTGTTCTGGCAGACCCCACGGGTCTCGTCATTTCTCCTCTCTCCCATTATGTTGCTTTAACCTCATGTCCCGTCATCTTCCATCTGGGTTTTGTATTTCATCAAAGGGCAGTCAGGGTGGAGGTGGTGGAGGCTACAAAGACTCCCTTCCCCTCGGTAATTTCATTTCCTATTAACCGAGGGTTTAAAGGGAAATCTCAGGGCTCATTAAGGCTCTGATGACAGCTGAACCCTCTCCAGCACAAACCCAATACCGGGCCCATTCCTCATCTGAGTAACCTCAGACCCGAGTGCGGAGCGGGGCAGGCGGGTCTGGAAAGCACAGGCAGCGGGAGAGGGAGGGATGCGGGGTTTCTGGAGATGAGCACCAGGAGCGGTGTGTGCGGGACCCGGGGCGGCACACGGACCCTGCTCCTTCCCGAGGCTGAACACCAGCGCTGCCGCCCGGCTCGCCCCCAGCACCGCGGGCACCACACAACCCTCGGCTTCTTCAGCGGCCCCGAGCGACCCTGACAGCCCGGTGCGATGTCGCACTGCGCGGGGAAGCGCCTCACCGCTCCGTCCAGCAGGCAGGAGAGGTTCCAGCAGGAATTACTGGAAACCCCAAGTCCTTTGTGCCTTAGTGAATACGAGACACTTCTGATGGGCGAAGCGAGCCCGGCTGAGGCAGCGGCAACCGCAGCGGCTGCTGTGCCCCGAGCCAGCGCGGGGAGCACGGCGCTGCCGGCCCCGGCTCTCAGGGGACACCGCGGGGCGGCAGCTGAGCGCACCGCGGCTCCCTGGGCCGGGCGGAGCTTCCCCGGCCGGGCAGGGCACTGGCAGCGGCACTGTCCCCGGGCCCGAGGCACAGTCCCGGGTTCCCGGCCGCGCTGTGCCGGTGCCGCCCCGTTCCCGCCCCCGGCGCTCCCCTC
>VXBU01003588.1:144757-161995 GCA_013400315.1 Bombycilla garrulus | reverse complement strand
GTGGTGAGGGGGGCCGGGGGCGGGGGCCGGGGGGCTGCGGGGCGGGAGCCGGGGCTGGCCGAGGGCAGCGGGTGATGGCAGCTGCTCTGCCTGTCTCCCACAGCAGCTGGAGTTCATCACCCCCTTCCAGCTGTACTTCAACCCCGACCTCATCTTCAGGAAATTCCAGGTGAGGCCTTGCAGGGTTTGGGGCCCTGTGGGTGTGACAGCTTGGGCCCGGGGCAGTGCTGTGTCATCTCAAGGGGCTCCTTCCCCGCTGCTCCAGCCTTCCCTTGGTGCTGTGAGCCGGGTCATCCCCACAGCGGCCCTTCATGGCACGGGCACCTGCCACGGGAGAGCTCCTTTCAGCCTTTCCCTGCCACACACCATCTCGGCATCTCCTTTTTCCCCTGACTCAAAACCCATCTCTTCCTTCTCTGTTACACCGTGTGTGGCAGCTGCTGTCAGGCTGATTGGAGGGGGCGTTGGCCTTTGTTGTAGGGAGATGTGAAAAGTAACTGATATAGCTCTGGGTGCCGAATTGTGGCTCTTTGTCCTCTCCAGAAAAGTAGAGAAATGTTCTTTTCCATACCTGGAAAGGTGAGATACTGTGATGTAAGGAGGTCCCACTAGAGGTGGGGCAGCTCCCTGGTGTCCTGGGGTGGTTCTGAAGGGACAGGTGCATGATTGAGCGTTCCCTGGGCAGTGTGATGGGCTGCTCTACGTGTGGTGCGGAGAGACCTCTGTCCACCTCCTTTTCTCTCTCCTCTCTCTTCTCTTTCAGATATGGAGGCTGATCACCAACTTCCTCTTTTTTGGGCCCCTGGGATTCAGTTTCTTTTTCAACATGATATTTCTGTATCCTTTGGTCTCAGTGAAGTTCTCTGCTCCCATTTTGGCTTAGATGCAACTGCCCCCATCCACCTTCCTCTGCAGCATGGCTTGCCTTGGCAGCGCTCTAGGGCTGTGGGTTCTTCCCTTGGCTCTTTTGAATTGAAGCTGTGACCCTCCTGCCCTTCCATCTGTGCCAGAAGGGAAGCTGGCAGCGCTCACGCTGTGGCTCCTGCTGCAGAGCAATGCCCATTCCTGGGGTGAGCTCTGGCTGAAGCACAGCAGGTGCCTCTTTCTTTCCGTGGCGTGAGGTGAAGTTTGCACTGCGCTGCTCTGGGCTTGCACGCCTGGCTGAGTTTTCTGGGAGGCAATATCTAGCAGCAATTTGTTTCCTGGGAGGCCCTGCTGTGGGGCACAGGGTGCCAGCTGTTAATTTCCTATACTGCAACCCTTCCCTTCTCTCCTGCTCTCAGGTACAGGTACTGCCGCATGCTAGAGGAAGGCTCCTTCCGTGGAAGGACGGCTGACTTTGTCTTCATGTTCCTCTTTGGAGGCTTTCTCATGACAGTATCCTTTTGAGTTGGCTGAGGCTCGTTGGTGTCTCCTGAGATGCTGTGGATGGTGTAGGGCTTGTCTACTGACTCTGCTGTGGAGCAGGAACCTGCCTGCTGAGCAGCACAGCTACTTTATGAGCCTTCCTGGTGCCCCAGGGTGGAGGGCCTTGTGCCCCAGGGCCCTGGGAGAGCTCTGCTGAGCATGTGGTGCAGGGGCAGCTTCTGCCTGTGTGGCACAGCTTGTGCTCCTCATCTTTCCCACCCTAGACTTGAGCTGTGCCTCATCCAGTGTGCTTAGAGCAGAGAAAAGCTGCCTGTGATTGTGCTGCAGAGCACTTCTGCAGACATCTCCAGGTGCCCCTGGCAAGGGGCTGGGCTGCCTCAGCCCTGAAGAGGACACGTGGCAGAAGCTCAGCCACAGAAGCACAAGGAGGCCACGTGTTCTGCTGCGAGAACCTGTCCAGCTGTGACAGGGCCACTGACTGGGCTCTGTGAGTGCAGCACGGCTGTGATTGCGTGAGGCTGGCTCAGGACAGAGGCAAGAACGTGGAGCCACAAGGACAAGGAGCGGGCTCCCAATTTCTCCGTTGGCAGGCAATGAATGAGCTGGGAGCTGGCAGCCTGGCAGTAGCTGGAGGTACCATCACACAGCTTAAGTTCTTTTCACAACACAGTAATCTGATGGTGAAATTTATTTCCATCCCGAGCGTAAACCTTCTCTGAATATCTTCTGCTGTCTTATGCAGATGGCTCAGAGCACTGCTGTGCCCACAGAGCTCTGCATGAAGCTGTGTGAGCCATTAGAATCCTGGTGGCTGCAGCAGCCATGGGCTCGGCCAGAGATGGATTTGGAGTCCAACTACAACAAAGTCAGGGGAAATTTTTGCCTCTCTCTGTCTCCTTATGCTCTGAAGAAGAGGACTGTGAATTCCAAGAGCCATCTCACTGCTGAATTTCTTCTGTAGAAGGCAGATAGTGGATGTGAGCTAGCTGTTATGATATGCCACTGTCCCAAGGGCTGTAAGACTGTGAAAGCCCTTCTTTGAAGGTCATTTTGATGTTTATTTTGCAAAGGTGACTATAGAGCTCTCTGGTGGTTGTAGACATCAGCATAAGGACTGAGCAACCTGCGCATGGATCCCAGAGTGTCTTGTTCTGGGTGGCATGGAGGGAGATGTGTGTGGGGACAATGGTGGTGAGTATCTCAGCCAGGAAAGGCTTGGGGACATGGGCAATGTGTCAGAATGCTGTGATCAGCTGCCTCTAGTTTGGGATTCCTGTCCCAGAGCACCTGTGCTGCCTGGAGGTGGTGCACAGGGTGGGTAGGGTTTTCCTTGACTCGGTAGTTCCCAGCTGTTTGGACTCTTTGCCAGCCTGTTTTTCCTGGGCCAGGCTTTCACCATCATGCTGGTGTACGTGTGGAGCCGCAGGAACCCTTACATCCGCATGAACTTCTTTGGGCTTCTTAACTTCCAAGCCCCCTTCCTGCCCTGGGTCCTGATGGGATTCTCTCTGCTCCTAGGCAACTCCATCATCATCGATTTGCTGGGTAAGTCAGAGCTGGTGGGTGATGGGAACAAGGACACCTTGCAGCCACAGCACTCAGTCCTCGTGGGTGCTGCTGGGACACTGGCACCTTCTCTTGGTTCCTCCTGACCTGAGATGTTGGGGCTCCTCAAGTCAGCTGGCTGGGTTTCTGCGTGGCTGGACTTTTGCTTGTGACCTGCTTTTTGGTGTCTGTCCTGGGGCAGAAGCTGGGTGTGGCGAGCTCTGGCACTCTGCTGTGTCTGGGCTCCTGGGTGTGTGTGAGATGCTGCCCTAAGGCTCCCTGTGTGCTGATCACAGCAAGCTGCAGTATCCCAGGCTCTGGAGGGAGCTGGATGTGGGCACACAGCTGAGGGGTTCTCAGAGTTTTGCCCAGCAGCTCTGGTTCAGCTGGCAAAGGAGTTGCAGCTGTGCCTGACCTTGGTGGCATCTCTCCCCAGGGATTGCAGTGGGTCATATCTATTATTTCTTGGAAGATGTTTTCCCCAATCAGCCTGGAGGAAAGAAGCTGCTGTTAACCCCTAGCTTTCTGTAAGTAAAGTTGACTGTTTCTGGGCTTTACTGTGGGCTTTCTCAACCTGATCACTTCCATAGCAAACTCTGACCATCAGAGGCAACTGCCTGCTGACAGCACCTCAGCTCATGTCCTTGCTGCAGTATTTGCAGATTATGTACACGTGTACAGGGCCTAGACAGCAGCTGCTGCTACCTTCAGCTTTGCTACTAGAACTAGAGTCTGCTTACTGCTTGTGGAAATGCTAGATGGAGGCAGGACTTCTTTTGATGTATTTTTGCGGTTTAAGGAAGCAGAATACATTCTGCTTTGTGCACTGACAATCAAATCTGACCTAGTGATCAAGGAAGGAGGTGCTGTCATCACTGTGTTGAGATGAGCAAAAGCACAGTGATGGTGCAGTGGGCCAGTGGCTGTGGCTGACAGCCAGGGCGTTCCTAGGAGGGGTGGGGGTTTGTCAGCCTCAGCTCAGTTTCCTAACCTGCCTGCCTGGTGGATGGGCCTGTCCCTTGGCAGGAAGATGGTTTTTGACACACCTGAAGAGGATCCCAATTACAACCCTCTCCCTGAGGATCGCACAGAACACCAGCCTAGAGACCAAGATCAGAACGAGCAGCAGCACCCACAGTAACATGGGGAACTTCTTCATGTGGCCAGATTCCTCTCTCCTGGCAGGACTTGTGCTGTGGCCCAGAGACCCTACTGGAATAACACCAGTTGCCATTCCGATGTGTAGTGTGTCGCTGTTTGTGTGGGTGACCCATCCTCCCCTTGTACAAAGTGGATCCACAGAGCTTTGCACACAAGAACTCCTGAGTGCTTCCAGAGGTGTTCCAGGGACAGGGGCTGAAGCTGGGATGGCTCCTCAGTTACCTGGTGTGGAATGAGTATCAAATGGGGTGTTAAACCAGTTCCTCCTTCTCCTGCTGTTGATGACTTGCTGTGTGCCAGGTCACTCTTGCCCTCTGTACAAAGACTAAAGCACCTGGCCCTCACTGTTGTGAGACCTCATTGTGGGCTTTCAATGAATTAGTTCTGTACCATGGTAGAATGCAGCTCAGCCTCTTTCTTTCCTTTATGTCCCCCACTCCTTTTCTGGTGGTTGTTTCCAAAGAGTCTTTACATTAAAGTCTTTATTTTTCAGTTGTGTGTCCATTTATGCCAGGAGCAGAGGCAGCAATTCACCAGGAATTTGCTCAGAACTGCCAGGTTTGGGATTTTCTTTTCTGGTGGGCAAGGCAAAGTTCAGGCTAGCTGGAAGATGTCCTTTTCCTCTTCTCTCAGCAGGGCTGCAGAGCATGAGGAGTGTGGGGGATGTCTAACTGGATAGAGAGGTGCCTGGGAGGGGACAAAGGGACTGAGCTGGACACTTGATCCAGGCAGTGCTGGAAGCAGCACTTGACACTGGTAATAAAGACTGTCTGCACCTGCAGTGTAATTCCACTCTTGATGAATTTTTAGTTCTGAAACTTCAACATCTGAGTTTCAGGGGAAAACTAAACAAGGTCATCCCTACCCTGACACCTGTATGAAATGGATGTGATCATTCTTGTTGCTACAGTACACTGTGCTTGGAGTCTGCACACGTTGTATCTTACAACAGCTCACTCCTAACGCTGCTGGCTGCTCAAGCTTGCAAACCACCACCAAACTATGAACTGTGAGTAACCAGCACCTGATTAAGCACATACACAACCCTCCCCCCACACCAACTCCCCCTCCCCTGTGGTCTTCCACTAAAACACTTTATCAAAAATCAGACCTGATTTGAACAAGTTCTTTTGCTGCACTTATGCTTCCCTCTACAAAGAGGATGTGAGAGGCCTGTACAGGTGGTAGCTTGTTCTAGAAGATGCAGTGGTACTAAGGGCTAAGTAGTGTCAGACTCAACAAGTACTTGCTGGCTGCTTTGCTCATGACCTAATGATAACAGCTGGGGTTTCAGTCCCTAGAAGGAGTCAGTCTTTGAAGGCTGCAGATGTTCTGTTTTAAATTGCCTGAGATGGGGCTTTGAAATGTAAAAGTTGGACTATGCTTTTTGGGAACCAAGGAATTGTGATTGTAGAGCAAGAAAGCTGTTCCTGGCTGTTCCCCAGTAGCCCTAATGCTACCTAAAGAAAGCTGGCTGAAGTTCCCATCTTTCTGGCTTTGGTCCCTCGACTGTCCTGCTTTGTCCTTGCCTGCTTTGAGGGCCAATTTGTGCAGCCTCTCTGGCCTTGAAAAGCAGAGATGCTGCAGTCCTTGTGTGCCTGTTCCTCATTGTGAACTTGAGGATTAGTAATCAAACTTCACAGCAATTAAAAAAACTGCACCACAGATGCTGATTTAAGGCTACAGCAGTTTCACACGTATTTTAGTCAGATTCCCTGGAGAGGCTGCTGGCACAAGTTCCTGGTCATATAACAAAGGCAGGCTGAAGTCTTTTTAAGGTTTGGAGTTTTTTATGGCCATAAGCCAAAACATGTTTTATGTGGGAGGCTAAGATGCAGCAGCAATCCCAGATTTTGCTTTACTTGCTCAAATAACCTTTCAACCTCTCTAATACATGTAAGTAATGCATGGAGTACCAGTCTGGCACAGAAGCCTGGGATAAGACTGAATAATATTATTACTAAATTGCAAGTTTTCATTTTCTGCAGACTAACATCTGGAAAAAGTTCACTCCCACGCAGGAATGAGAACTGTCTCTGTTATTACTCAAGTCTAAACATGATAAATTAAGGCCAGAAACTGTTTTTTGACTGTGCTGGCAGGGTGGGTGGATCAGCAAGGAACATAAAACCTATGGCTTTATCATAAAGGCCTGAACATAACTGTCAGGCTGCCAGCAAAATCTGCCTTGCTTGCAACACTCATCAGTTCTGGCAGTGAATGGTAGGAACTCTATCAAAGAGATGGGATACCTCAACAGCAAGAGAGATTCTAATTAGTTTGTAAGCAAGCTTGGATTTTTCTTTAAATCTTACTTCAATGGATTTTATTTTTAAACTCCCTAGAGAAAGACAGGTTGTTTCTCCTGACAGTGCAGTGCTAAGGGTATTCATGACACCCACTGTGCTTTGACTGCTCTGTGCACTGCAGCTGGCAGTGACCACAGCAAAGGCACTGTCTGCAGAGAAGTTTCAGTGACTGGAGGCTTTACCTGCTGTACCGTGCAGAGACTGTTTTCCAGATGCCGTCTTCACAAAAAACAGTGTTCTCCACCCACCAGGCTGACATCTGACAGAAATGACTCTTAAGTCTGTAATTTCAGTTTAACTGTTCTACCTTGTTGAGTAAACCAGCTGCACACCTCCCTGAGTACATGACAGACTGTGTGAAGTGTTGTGAATTGTTTGCTGCTTCTAGTTCTAAGTCTCTTTCTCCCCTTTCCCTGCACCAAAATGTTTTGGGCTGTTTTACCAGTTGAAGTAAAGCACCCAGGAAATCTGAATGCATGTGAGTGTTCAGCACTATACCCAAAAGCATTAATAGCAGGCCTTGGGACTGCTCAGTTACCAGAACAGCACAAACCATGCTGAGAGTCACTGTTCATTCAAACTTACTGAACTCAACCTACATTGTATGCATTCCTTTTATTTAAAAAGTTGTCCTAATAGTGCATATTGCACCTATACAAAAGAATCTTTCCACTGTCCACACACAGGCAATAAGGACTCCAACACCTGCCACAGCTCTCAGCTAGGGCACGCTGCCCACACAGCGTTCCTGGTACGTGGCATTGGGCTGGAGGGGGTGGGGGCAGAAGTCAGCAGTACTGGGAACTCGTGGCAAGTGGAATGTGTGTCCCCTTCAGAGACAGAAAGACCCCTGCCAACTCTAGATCCGTTTGGGGAGAGGAATAGGGATAAAGTCTGTAGGAAGAGCACCAGTGTCACAACAGGAGGGTTACCAGGCTGGAGCAGTATTGGCCAAACGTCTCATGCGCCTACGGGAGACAGAGAAAGGTACAGTGAGTGCATGTTACAGTCGTGGGAGGTCTTATAAAACCAATGTTTTTGGGGAGGCTGCCACAGCTTTGTCAACTTTGTAGACAGGTTTATTCCTAGGCACTGCCCCTGTTGATAAGGCAAAGACACTATTTTCACTAACAGCTCTTAGGGCACTTTTGCTCATGAGCTTGGATTGAACCAACTGCTACTCTAAGCTGTGCTACTGTTAATCAGCAGTTAAAAAAACATCCTGGGAAAGAGCTGAGCCAGTATATTTACTGTTTCCACAATGTATCTTTTGGAGAGACACTAGCCATTCATTTAGTTCTGCCAGGAAGAATTTCATCAAGTAGGTGCAAGCTTTCAACTGCTTGTCAAACATCACTTAGCAGCTCTCTGGTGGGCAGAGCTTCTCCTGAAACCACAAAGTGCTTCCCATGCAGGTTGGCATCAGTCAGGCTTCAGCTGGGAGCTTGCCCATTGCTACATCCAACTGAACTTTATGCTACATAAAAGGAAGCTTTGTGGCAGGATTCTAGGGAGCACGACAGTGCACAAAACTCCAATATGTTTGATTCATGCCTTCCTATACAAACAACTCCCCTCGACAAGCAAAGGGCCCAAGGAAAATAAAAAACTGGGTTAAAAAAAAAAACAAACAAAAAGGAAGCGTTGCTGCAAGCAGGAGATGGCAAAGTAGACCTTTCCCTGTTTGTGGAGAAAGGTGGAAACAGTTGAATAGCCTGAAGCTAAAGTTTCTATTGTGAGCAAGGCTGATATCCTGCCAGGTGGCTCTCAGTAGGGAAAGATAAACATCAAAGCCTGGAACTTCTGTCAAGGGACAGGCCAAGAGAACTGTTTGAAGGAGTGGCAGTACCTTGTGTTTCTGTCCTGGTCTCTGATCTTCTTCTCCATCTCAGCGTCTGTGAGGGTTTCCAGGAGAGGGCACCACTGGTCAGCGTCCCCCGTGTTGCGAATTGCGATCTCCACAGTCGGCAAAGGGTTCTCGCTGCAGGGCACAGGGCAACAAAGCACATCCATCAGGAGGCCCAGAGCACTCGCCTGGGTCACCAGCCCAGGGACAGCACAGCATCATTTACAGTGTTTCAGGCTTCAGCAGTCCTTCTTCACTCTGCTCAGTGCAGCCTGGTTCCCTGGAGTTCACCACAGGCTCCTGCTTACAACTCCTGCGGAACCTGAAGTTTCTGGGAAAGCAGCTACACCCATCTCCAGCCACCACTGGAGAGGGATTTGTGCTGGACCTGCAATTCTTTTCTGCACAGGCTCTTGCATCCCTGGCTGGCAGGGTTCAACCCCAAGAGGCACAGCTCATCCCAATCCAGTGGAGCTGGGAGCACTTCTCCCAGTGCAGCCCTGGAGCTGGAACTGCTCCCAGGGCTCCCTGTCCAGCCTTGCTGTTCTGCAGCTCTGACTTCCCAGCTGTAGTTAGCCTAGCACATCCCTGACAGCTCTTCCCTGGCAGAAGTCTGCCTTTCCTGGGAGCCTGACACTGGAAAGAGCAGTCTTTTAGGAGCTGCTCTTGCAACCAGAAGCTGTGCTAACAAGCAATGAAACGCCAGGCTGTGCCCCAAATTACAAGACATGTTCCTCAGAGATTCCTCTGCCCTGACCAGCTGTATTATCACATGCATAAAAATATTTACTGCTTCACTAGCTGCTTTTCAGTAAAAGTCAACAGGAATTGACCAAGGGTAGCTTCCCAAATATTGACAGTGGAGCCGGAAGCCCAGCATAAATACAGAGGAGCCTCGGAATGTAAATGTTTGCTTTGAATTCTCAAAAGTGGCTCAGCCTGAGCTGCAGAAGTGTGTGTGTGAGAGGAGCCCTGGGACAGGTGTGCACACACATCCGGCCCCCTCCCCATGGACATGCACCCCTACACAGGATTTCAGCACTCACAGACAGCCCTCTCATTCCCCGAGGAAAGAACTCAAATGCTAATCATCATGGGAACACACAACATCTGCATCAAAGCTAAAAATCTAAAATAACAAGTCTTCAAAGTAATGCCACCATGAAAAATTAATCCAGAGCCTTTGGTATCTGATCCAGGGAGGAAGCTTTAATCAAATCTACTTCCAGTACAGCTGACATCCACTAAACAACACTCAAAACCAGGAATTTCATCTTAGTCCTAGAATGCCACACATTCCAGGCTAAATTAGATATATACTGGGATTTTGTTAGTGATAGCATGATCTCTACCTCACTCAGCTTAACACTGAGATTCACTGAATTAAAAGGGGGATGGAAATCTGGGCTCATGCATAACCAGCTGCAAGGCAACTCAGATACCACATTTCTTCAGCAAAGAATCAGAGAGAAACTGAAAAATTTCTCCATCTTCCAATCTCTACAGTAAGACAGCTCCTCCTCCACTGTTTTTTCCTGATGAGGAGGAAAGTGCTGGTGGCCAGAATGGCTGAAAGGCACTGTCAGCTGCAGGCATCCCAAAGAGCAAGGCACTGCCTCTGCTCCGGCTCCTGGCCTCTGGCAGCAGTGTCAGGGGCACACCAACAAAGCAGGGAGGTGCCATCCTTTGGAAAGGTGGCTTGGCAGGCACGTGGGTTTGGTGTGTGGGAGAACCTGGGAGAATTCAGGTCCTCAAAGGCTAAACTGGCTGTGAGGTGCTGTGTGCTGCACCAGAAACACTCAGCACGCAGGAGGGAACACCACAGCACACACTGCCCCTGAAAATCCCACAGGCAGCGCTCACCTGTCTGCCTCCAGTCCTACCACTGCACTTCAGGCTTTCCTTGTTTTGCACAGAGCAGCCCAGCTGAAAAAAGTGCCCTGGCTTTCATCAACTAAAAGACAGTTTCACCTCTCCCTCAGATGATTAAGAGGCACATGAGTTCTCAAACCCCCAATCCCTTGAGATATTAAGGTTCTTTTGATACATCTAAAGCAGACCCTTTCCTTACATCAGTGGAATTATGCTGGGGCAACCACCACTCCTGTGGTTTGGAAATTCAGGAACTAACTAACCACAGAACCCAAATATCATTAATCACTGTAAGGTTTCAAAAGTGCTCCTTTGCTGGAAGAAAAAAGAGAAGAGGAGATGTTTGTACTATGACAAAAATGACAAAAAAAACGAGGTTTCAATTAGGTTTTTTTTCTCTCTAACAACTCATGTCTATGTACTTTGTTCTGCTGGAGTCCCTTTTTTAGTTTTTTGTTCTCCCTCTTGCAATACTGCCACAGTCTAAGGAAGGCCTGAAATCTGCCTGTTTGAACTACCTCTAAAAGGAAGCAGCCTTCAGTACCATGGCCCAACATATGTTTTTAGAGAGAATAGTGTAAAGCTGGCATTAACATGAGCCTGGGCAGTACTAAAACTTTATTTGCTGCAAATTCCAGCAATTGAGCAGAAGCAAAGGGAGAAATGAACCCCACTCCCAAGAGTCACCACACACATGGATTACTTTCTTGGATATCTGCAGTATGTGGAGAAGCACAGGAAGGAGGGACAGACACTCCACCGCAGGCCACAATGCAGACAGTGCTGCAACACAACATGTATCAGGTTCTCATCTACCACCCTGCAAGTTCCCATCACTTCTCAGGAATGCTCACCCACTGCTTTGTTGTTGTTGTTGCTGGATGTAGTCCCGAGCTAAAACTGCAACTATCAGTCCAAGGCTGTGGAGGGAAAAGTAGAAGCCACCTCCCACCTTCCAAGGGACATCAGCAGCATGGACACACAATCTAACAATTTAATTCAGAGTTTAATTCACATGTGCTAAAGGGTCCCTTTCCATTTCCTAATATGAACCACTCTGGGGATCATGTTAGAACCAGGCAGTTGCTGTCAAAGACTGGCAGGATAAAAACTATACCCAGAGGAACAGAGTGAGACCAGTGCAAGAGCAACTGGGCCAGAGCAGATCAGTGTCTATTTCTCACAGAAGGCTGAGCAGATGGGATGGAGCAGGAAGATGGAGCAGAGCTCATGGCAGCAGCTTCTCCACAGTCTCCAGCTCCTCTTTGCTTACTCCCTGTGCTCTGCCTGGGGTAGGACACAGGGCCAGGCACCTTTCCCTGAGCTGCTTCCTTGAACCAACCCCTGCAAAGCTGGTGGCACCAGTGCCATTCCCTCCTCTGCAAATACAGCATTTGCTGAACTCTTCAACTTCCTTGCCTGTCACCATGACCCGAGGTCACAAAACCTCAGAGTGTACATTAAAGGACTGTTACAGCTGCAGACTCAGCACTGTGCTGTGGATAACATCAGTGCAGGAACTCACCACAGAATGCTGCACAGCACAACTGGAAACCATTTAGGAGACAAATTACAAAGCTGACTGATCAAACCTGACACTGCTGCATTCCAGCTGTGAGAAGGGCCTATGAGCAACCCACCTCTAACATCAGCCTGAGTAGAGTGGTACAGTTTTCATCAGTCCAAGCTCAAAACACTGAAGCTTGAAACAGTGGATCACCCAAGTTAGGCAAAGCCAACAAAACAAAAAGATTTATCCTGGGGCTCATCATGACCTTACATTAGAAGAGGGACTATCCCTCTTAATTAATTCTGTCAACAGAAGCTGACATTTCATCAATATTTGGTCCTGAAATGTATTAACCCAACAGGAAAAGAGATTTAAGTACAAGCAGAAAAAATTGTTAAGACGGACAGAATGGGTGCAAGCCACAAGGACTCATTTCAAACAAAACCTTCTGCATCAGGTCAGCTGCTTTAAGATCCACTGATGCAGATGCCCATGAAGTACAAACACAGCTCAGAGCCAGACAAGAAGGTGGCAGTTTGGTACCTGAAGGCGTAGGTCTTCTGGTGCCAGCTCAGCTGTCCCCGGATGCTGTACGCAATAGTAGTGACGAACTCCCCGCCCAGACCGAGCTCTGAGCACAGCTTCAAGGCAAACTTCTCTGGTGAGTTCTCCTTCTCTGACATGTCCCACTCAAACTGGTCAACGAGGGAGATGTTTCCTACATGGATGTTCAGCTAGAGGTAAGGGAACAAAAAGGTTTTTTGTTTCCACTTTCACAAAGGTTTGTCCAAGGTAACTGAACTAACGAGGCAGGGGCTGAAGAGAACAGAGCAGTAACTCCTAGTTCATCTGCAGAGTTCCTTAACGGAATTCTTCATTTCAGTAGCATGAAGACAAATCAGCATTGCTCACCAAGGTTCAGCTCTTCCAAAGGAAGATGGCAATGCTTTAACTGAACTATTTCATCATCTCAGAGGCTGGGCACATGGATGTTTAATAATCTGTCACCTTGGTTCTGTTCTCAATACAGAGGGAATCTGGCTGGAGGACTGAAATAGCTGCTTTGCTCTGAGGGAAGCTTTTGTACTCTTAGTCCCCCATCATATAACTAGAGAAACTCAAATGGTTCAGCTCTCATTCTGCTGCCTTCCTGTATTACCTTAATAATAACTCGTTGGTCTGACTGATCCTCTAGGATGCTGTCAGTCGGGTATGACTCGATCTGCTGTCGGATGGCAGATGCAATAGCAGGGACAAAAGTCAGAGGATTCAAATCCAGGTCATCACAAAGAATCTCTGAGAACATTTCTGGGGTCATCAGCTTTTCTGTTACAGAACAAGAATGAACATTGTAAATTTCCTTAGACATGAATGCCTGCCACTCACAGAACACACAAAATCCCACAGGGCGAGGTGACAAAATCCCAAGTGCATTACCTTTTGCTTTTCAAAGGGTGTTTTGTACCAGGTCTTTAAGGGCAGACACACCGATACAGGGACTTACAGCCTCCTTTACCTGTTCCATGATATCCAGACAGCGTGGCCACAGAAGCCACAGCCACTAACCTCAGCTAACAGAGTACTGAACTGGCTCAGGAAAATCTGCCAGTTAAACTCTTCATGTGTCCAGGAATGACTGCAACCCATGCAAATGGCAGAGCACTTGCTAAGAGATGCAAGCACTGAATACAGTCCAAAGTGGGAGAGCTTTAAAGCTTTGTCTCTATGGAGCAAAGACATTTGGTGATGGCCACAACTTTATCTCTCCAGCCTCAGGAAACTCTCCTTGCTACGTACCATTCATGTTCCACGTAAATGCATCTCGGAGTTTCTGCCCATCAATTTCCATATCAAGCCTGATTGGAACCAGAACCTCTGGCTGGGATGCATTCTCATGGATCACTGCTGGGTCATGGTCATCAAAGCTAAAGTGGAGAGCAACAACACAGTACATGCAACAAGCACATGACACACCTGGCATCCAGAGAGGGAAGGCAACATTTGTGGGAAGCAATCCCCACACACCAACTCCCCAATCTGTCTATAGACAGACTCCTCAATGCAAGATTACAGGGCTGTGGCAGCTGATATCAGTTTACCACCATTTATTACCTCTATCATAACACATTCCTGCAAATAAAACAAGGAAGTTTTCTAGGATTAGATTTATCTTGGTTGCCTTAACTTTTATAATGGAAAAAACGTTAGTCTTGAGCTTCAGCAGCATTTACCACTGAATAAACTAGATCAAAGTTGCTGGTACATGTCAGTAAAAAGCAGCCTGTCTGTCCTTCACAAAGAGGGTCTGCAGACTTCTCAAATGAAAATTGCTCAGCAAATCAGCAGGAAGTAGAAGGAACTCATCAGGAAAAGAATGAGCCATTTTCCTGACAAAAGGAAAGCCTCTGCTCTGAGCCATGGATGGCTCAAGACACACAATTTAACTGAGAACCTCCAAGTTAAGGACCTGTAGGTCTTTAGTCAGCTGGGCATGAATCACAACATTACACAAACTCATCAGAACCACCCTAGCAGCATGTCATTTTGGTAACCCTTCCCACTTTGCAGAAGCAGGAAGCTGTCTTACCACAGAGGGAACGTTCTCTTCTTATCCCTGCCCATGCGGTTCCTGTTGATGGTTGTTGAGCAGGGCACTGCATCCAGGTGATGAGAGCTGTTGGGCAGGGTCGGCACCCACTGGTTGTTCCTCTTTGCTTTCTGTTCTCTGAAGGAGACTGGATGTTAACCTGCAGGCCCTCAGCACTCCTGCTGCTACTTAGGAAATGGTGTCATTTTAAACTTTAAGTGCTATTATGAGTTCCTGCTGTTTTATTCTGGAATCATTAACATAACTGTTCCACCAGGAACTCACGCTCCACACCAGCCTCTCGGAAGGCCATTCTGCAGCTCACAAATATCCATCAGATTTGAATCCAGGTGCACCTTTATAAATACTAGATTCATATTTGGATTTTCTGTCTATACTTTACAAAAAGGCTGCTGAGAAATGCAAGGTTTCCAGAAAGCAGTATGTGCGGAGAGCGTTCTGTAAAACATCTGTTACAGATGGAATGCAGTAATTGCAAAAGAAGTTGTATCATCAAACACTTAGATTTTTTCTTCCTGTTTTATGTGGGCAGTAACCCAATCCTTACACTCTGGAGATCCCCATTTACCCAGCACTGCAAATACTTAATGCAGACTGGCAAACGGCCCCTGCACAAGGGCCTGGGCTTATGCAATTCCTCCTGCTTCCTGCCCAAGCTGACATCTTCCAAGCAGCTCTCTTGTGAGCTGGGCCCTCACCAGCGCCAGTTACCTGAGGTAGGTAGGAGGTTCTGTGCTGATAGACACTGCCTTGTACTTCTCATCATTTCCATCCAAGATCTCTTCCACTTCAGAGGCCTTCAGCAGCGTCACACTGGTGGCTAATGTTGTATAGCCGTGATCTGTGCCAGGAAAGATGCCAACAATTAACAGGGAAAAGGGCTGCATGGCACTGCAGCATTAACAGTGACAAACCCTCTCTGCCACTGCAGGAGGGACTAACACAGAGATACCAGTGTCCTTTGGGCTTCATCTTCTTGCAGATATTTACAAGGCCCAGAAAACAGTCAACCCTCAGTGGACTTAAAGGTCAGAAATAGAGATGCAACAATCAATAGAAAAGATGTTAAGACTTGGGAAAAGGGAAGAGACCTCAGGAACATTCAGCTCTTGCAGAATGGCAGAGACCTTCTGCACTGGAGAGTCCTGCTAAGGTTCTGAGAAAGAACAGATAGGCATGGGATTGGGAGGCACAATTAGAGTGACCACAGAGAGAGATCAGAGGAAGAGGATTAGACATTAATATTATTGCAATAGCACCAAAGGTCACAGTGGACATTCTTCCTCTAGCACAGCTAAGAATAACACAGAGATGAGACTTACATCTTCGGGGACTGTGAGACCGCTGATTTTCTGTTGGGGGAAAAAGAAAGCAAGAGGTCAGCAGGATACTTGGAGGAAAGAACATAAGCCTAGAGTAAACCATTATTTTTATTATGCTTTAGTCTACAGAACATACAAGAAGTCATATTGCTAAGAAATTTAACTGTTTGCTATTAGTATTAACAGAAACAATATTCTCCCTGTAGCAATCACATCAGTAGCAACACACCACAAATTCTGGCAGGCACAAACATCCAGTCCCTGCAAGAAGCCAAGTTAAACAAAGATGCACATCTTCAATGGGGCATCCTTGCAACACTCCTGCCTATTTGACAAAAAAGACAAAGACACCCCTCCTAGTCTCAAAAAAATCTCTTCTGAAATATTGTACTGATTTGGAGATGTGGCTTTTGCTTGTGATGAATGTAGCCAACCCCAGGAATTCCATGATGGATGTTTCCATTTCAGAACATTTTTGCTCAGGTTGTATTTGCTGCCAGGCTAAGCCAGGAGCCACTGGTGCCACTGCTGTGGGTGCTCCATCACTGGGGCAATCTAAGAGATTCACACAGCCCCCAAGGTGCACAAGCTTCTGAATCGCCAGGAACGGCTTTTCAAGGCAAATTTTTTGATAAACATTAATGGGAACATTTACTCATCTTCTCACCATGTGAAGAGGCCACAATCTTCTTCCTCTCCTCCACCGTGGCCAGGCGCCTCCAGAGCGAGGGGTACCTCTTGTACAGGGAACCCCGGAACATGCGCAAGTAGTTCCCCACCTGCAGCAAGAGAAGTGGTCATGTGCCCTGGTATTCCACTTAAAAGAGTTCTAGCAGAAGCTGGAAGAAATTCAGCTCTTTTTAGTGATAAGAAGAACCTCTTAAGAGGGTGTTTTTGTTCGGTTTTTGTGCTGTGTTTGGCATTAAATAGCATCGCGGCTTTCCTGGCAATACACAAAACAAAGTTTTTACCAGCACTTATTTCACTGGATCAAAAAAAAAAATCCCATCCACTGATAACAGGAAATTTAATAGGAAAACACTCCACTCATTTGCATGTATTTTTGAACAACCTACCCCTTCTTCAGTTTCTGCATCAATGTGCAATGCTCAGTTGGAATTAAACTAAACCAGATACCCAGCGCTCTGACACATTATTTTTACTTAGAACCTCCCCATCATCTAGACATTAGTCAACTACAGCAAATGCCCAGAGACTTGTATTTTGTTTTAAACCCTTTGAACATCAAAAATGTGATTGCTACCAAAAGTCCTCTTTCAGATTTACTTACCATCTGTAAAGCAGTTCTGTTCCTCCTGGCATAAGATCCTCACCTGTGCTGAAGGCTACAGCAGGCCTTGCTGAACAACACAACTATTTCTAGACTCTGAAATCAAATTTTTAGACTGATGGGACACTGGCAGACTGCCCCACAACAAAGTTTTTATTCCTTGTTTGAGAATACTCTTTTTTGATCTCAGTTTGTTACCTGTATCTTTTATTCTACAGTGCTCATCAACAGACATAAATTAATGGTAGATACACAAGACAACCCTTTTCCTTCTCCATGTACCTGGTACGGTAATCTCACAGCTCAGCTGACTGCAGTTACAGTTTGCTTTCAAACTCTACATTTCACACGAGAGAGCAAGGGGGGTTTAGTCCCTGCTCAACCCATAGAGCTGGCAGTTAAACTT